>JAPKLX010000013.1:4273146-4540777 GCA_026898415.1 Leonotis leonurus
TTTTTGAGAAAACTGTAGTGTATGATTGAGCAATAGACTACAGTTTTATCAAAAACCGTAGTGTATGCTTCAATATGAATTAGCTACACTACAGTTTCGTATACCACACCTGTTTATATATATATATATATACACACATACATACACACCTGAAGTTGTCATCACAAAATTACGGGATTTCATTAAATTAAAATACATCGATAATTACATTACAAAATGTTGTCATCCCAACAATTTGTTTATATATATCCATTTTCTTTACAAAGTTAGCAATGTACATGCTAAATATCCAAAATACGAAACTGAAGTTGCATGTTAACTACGCAAAATCTAACTGCATCAATCCACCATACGTGCCCCTTCCGAAGACATCAATGCCCATGTAAACATCATATTTCCTGTCACCAGCAACTTTAGCTGATAGCTTAGGATAATATTCTTGTATCATAGGAAAAGAAAATTTTAAGACAAAGTAGAAATTCCAATAAGTTTTCAAACCAAAACCAAATATATAAATATATATGCATGTGTACATGTAAATAAAGAAGGAAACCTATACCTCCCATGAATAGTTCACAAATATATCATCGCTTAAGTCGAAGAATGGCTTGTTTTTGTCATTTAATTGATTCTGCCAGTTGAGATCACCATCAACAGTGACACTGTCATACCTGCAACATCACACAAACTTCTAATTGTGATCTCCACAAAGTTCCAAAGCTGAAAGCAGATAATATTTATTATAGGAGTATGAAGAGTTTGCAACAAGAAGTACAAAATCTTTCATAATAGCCATCTTTAAGAAGTAGTCATGAGAGATACCCGCATTTGGGAGAATAAAATTAAAAGATGTGTCTATTCTGATAGGGCACGTCTCGCTTCTTTCCATCCACTCGAATATGCATGAAAGATGAAAGTGATGGTTACACTTGGTCATTATTTTAGGATTCTCTGAATCATACTCTGTGTGATATATCGTAAGAGAAAACAAATAATAAAGGAAATAAGAAAGACAACAGATGGAAAGAAGAAACAAGTTTGTTAAATAAAACCAGTCATTTTACCTTCAAAACAAGTGGGGCAAACATCCTCCTCTTCATCTGTTGCTGTTACTGTAAGTGGATCAGACTTCAAAAGCTCGATTCCTGTCTTCCTAGGAGAGGGGGGAAGAATGTTTAGTTCAGTTGTGTAATTTGCCACTTCAAGATCCTTGCAGCTATGTTTTCCTAAAAAAATGGCACTTGAAGTAACATCTTGTGACCCAATATCTGTACACTGTGGACGTTCCAGAACCATATCATATGGTATAGGTGCAGGTGGGGATCGATAAGTGTCAGGAACCGACATATTTAAATTTAAATCAAGCAACAACCCTCTACTACGAGAACTCAGGAATGCATTCTCCTCTAGAGCTGGTGGGTACTGAATAAGGAAAATATTAAAATTAAGTGACAATAAGGAAAGAGTGATTATTACACAACAACTCAAATATATTCCTATCAAATGCAAATCAAAATAAACTCCATAGAGTAGCATTCAATAAAAAAACAAAAAACCAAAAAAAAACCCCACTGCCAATGAAACTAAATGGTATTTGCCGTGATCAATTCATATAGTTCATATGATTCGCAAGCTGTTAGCCAGATATTAGGAAAAACCATAAAAATTGTGTAATTTTCTTCATCTAAATAAGTTGACAGACCTTTCTCTAAGTCTGAGAGGTGTGACCCAGTATCCTTCTGGTAAACTTTTCAATTCTCAATAAAATGCCATTTCATTAAAAAACAATTTCATTCCCTGTTCTTAGCTATAGTGCAACCTGCAGAATTTGAGGATAGTACATTGAAGCAACAGACTTGCTCAATTTCATTTGCCTAAGGAAGCCGGAAGATACCTAGTTCTATAAGGAAAAATGTCAGCACTACGCATGACTTCTAATCTTCAATTAATAACATCCATTTCTTTCTATCCACGCTTTCAACTCTTCCACTCGTGAACACAACGGAATCAAAAATATAACAGCTATTGAGGCATGCCCTAAACATTATCCAATATACATGACATCTAGGTAGGAGGTAAGAGGCATATTGTGTCACAGAACATGTGTGACATATCATATGACCACTTACTGAAATGAGATGCGACATGGGAAAATATCAGTCAGTGAGAGTAATTGCCTGTAAACTTTCTGAATGATTAGTATGAGGCCGTAGCCTGCTATCATAAGTTTGTTTCTTACATTCCTACAAGGTCACCAAAAACATGTAGTGCAATTGTGTTTGAGAAGAACAATTTACGTGTCTCCAATTGAACTCCATTGCAGAGTGCATGATACGGTAGTGACAAAAGAGATTCCAAACAACTCCACTGTAAAGGACAAAAAAATTTAATACCCAGTACAATGAATTGACTAGAATTCTCAGTTGTCGGTGACTGCCTGTCTATAGAAGAAAGTGAAATTATGAATGCCACTTATATGGATATAAGTTATAACAAGTAGCGATTGGTATAAAATTAGTAAATGATTATAGCACGACTAATCCAGGATCTCAAGTTTCTACTAGTACAGAACAAAATAAATCAGGATTAGAATTAGCATAAAGAACTTGCACGACTAAGAAAAGGACACTGCTAGTCCAGAACCTCGAGGAACATTTAGTATTAGGGTAAAAACCATAAAACAAGTGGTAATTGGTATAAATTTAGTATACCATTATAGCACAACATATAAGGTTGCAAATAGTCCAGGGCCTCCAGGCTCTACAGGCTGAAATAATAGCCATTCTCAGATGTGAAACATCCATATGCTTCAATCAGACCACTAGTGGTTTCAAAATGCTCAAGTCTGAAGGAGTGATAGTGAGATGAAGTATCTTATAAGTAACTTGTCAGTTATATAGAGTAGTACACTATTAATTGGTGAAAAGAATAAAAGACTATTTCCCGTTTGAGCAATAAAACCTTATTTGTAACCATGCAGTATCATGTAATGTCTACCTCTGACACTACATTTGTATCAGGCTTAGATATAATTAGATTATTTGTGTTCGTTAACAGATATAATTCAGTCTCTAAAGTTCAAGATTTTTCGTTATGATTCATTAAGCAAACTTATAAATGTAGAACCAGCAAGACTATTAACTGACTGAGCTTTGCCAAGGATAAAACTCTGAAACTCAAATAATAACAGATGTGGTCACTAACATAATAATACACTGGTGCACTACGTAGTTGCAGCTTTCTGGAAGACGAACAACAACCTCCCATTTCACCAAATCTTTTACTTGCCAACTTAAAGTATCAAAAGGTTTCTAGCTCGTTTGTGCTCTGTGGAATTGGAGGGTACTCACAAGCATACCAGATTCTGCACAATTGTAGAAGAAACAACACATGATGAATAAAGAGTTAATAATATCGATAATCAATAGACTCACTGATACCCAAATAACATTATGATAAACTTTAAGAAGAATTAAAGATCATATATCTAAGTGCAGAAGAGCAACAACTGGACAGGAGTAACAAACCAGGAGCAGGTACGCTCAAGATGTCAAACCAACAAAAGATAAACCATAAATAACCAAACTAAATTGTGAACGCAATAGATTATAGAACTGCTGAGATACTACTCATCATACAACCAAACCAACCCAAGCTCGCAAAATGTATCTTGCATCAAACCGTAATACTAGCTCAAATCTGAAAATTTAAATGTTTTTACTTGTCTTGGGTGGTTACTCCAAAATCAGGAAAAACGGCTTCACACAATAGACCTGCCACTGGTTAACAAGCACGAGTAAAAACTGAACACTAGAAAAAAGCTTCACTAAGCCAACCTGTTCAAAGACACAATAAGATCTGAGTAACATATTTATGCTGGTTAATAGATTAATCTGAGTGGATAAGACGATTGCAATTAAGCTGAGGGGCGAAAATACTTTGTAGCATCAGCAGCAGCAGCCAATCAAGGTCCACCTCCGCCTGGAACAATTATCAATAATGAGTATTTCTTTTATTTCGGGTATTAAGTAGTGAGCAACTCAAACCATTAATAAGCATCTATTAAGAACCTCGGGTATGGCAATTTATCTACAGTCGATATATCAAGCAACCAAAAGAAAATAGATAAGAGAAAATGTAAATAGAAATCATACCAGAAAACTGATCCCCAATTCCCTGAAATAGGTGAGGGAAGTAATTTAGCATTGGTTCATTACAGTTAGAAAATAAGATAATAGGCAATAAACACCACTGGATACAAACAATTCCTCGACAACCTTTAGATGTGTAACAAATGGCCTAAGAAGTCATGAAGTAAATTTCTCTGTGCTCCCACCACTGGATACAAACAATTCACATCTGGGGAAGATGAGCTCCAGAGTCAACTACAAGTATTGCAAACGAACTCTGACTAGATTCATAAGAAGATATAACTCTCAAAGGAAGAAAATTCTCACCGTGAGTGCTTGGGCGAAAGCTGGAAAACAGCGTAATCTAGAGGTGCATCCCGCTTCATCTTTTCCATACTAGGAAGTGATATGATTTCACATTCTTATATCATATATGTACACTTCCATCGTCACTCTACAAATTAAACAGGAACAGACAAGCTAATACCAAATCCTTGAACATAGCGGGTTATTAATTTTTTTAAAAGACATTCTCTGCGATTTCTATAAAATTAAAAGCAACACAAGCAATTCAAACAAAATAAAACACCTCAAGGTCCTCGTCATCCGCGGCTGGTGCCGGCGCATCCTCGTCGTCGTCGGAATCTCCGGCGGTGCGAGCCACCGCCTCCAGCTCCTCCTCGTCGTCCTCTTCGTTGACCAGGTCCTTGACAGTCTCCTCCTCAGCCGAGGAGCTTGTCATGGAGTCGTCGGAGGAGTCCTTCGGTCGCGAAGATTTCGCCATAGTCGAGGTCGCGAAGATTTCGCCAAAGTGAAGTGTATTAAATTGGGGAAAATATTGAAATGAGGGTTAGCGGGTTTGGGTTTTGGGGGAAAGTAAAGTGAAGTGTATTAAAAAATACACGAACATACACTACGGTTAATAAAAACCGTAGTCTATATATTAAAAAAGAACGCACATACACTACGGTTTTAAAAACCGTAGTCTATGTATTAAAAAATCACGAACATACACTACGGTTTTGAAAAACCGTAGTCTATGTATTAAAAAAGCACGCACATACACTACGGTTTTTAAAAAACCGTAGTCTATGTATTAAAAAAGCACGCACATACACTACGGTTTTTAAAAACCGTAGTCTATTGTTAATATACACTACGGTTAATTTTATAACCGTAGTCTTTTCCCAAAAAAACGCACATACACTACGGTTTTTATATCAACCGTAGTGTATGGAGTGTAGTGTATGTTTAAATTTGTAGTAGTGCTCAGATTACACAAAGTTATGATTCGCGTGGAAATTTTTCCTAGTCTCCCACGTGCGACATTAGTTTGACATGATGAAGTATGAACTTGCGTAATGCAGGATTCATATTTCTCTAACTATATTTAATTTTTTTTGTAGTGTATTTTATGGTAAAGAAAAGACCATTTTTACTTGAAGAAATAACAAATGGGGTTCATTTTTATTGTTTTCACATTAGACAGTGCCTAGAGCTCGGATTCTCGGGCAGATACTTATTATCGAATAGCTCGAGCCTTAAGATAGGGTTAGATAGTCTCACTGTTCGCTTGGACAGTGAGCTCCATATCTTCGCGGTGCTATCAATTGTGCTCTCTTGGGAATACTCACATAACACTAAACTTGATACAATTTTCTTTGTCGGACAATAAAAAACTTATGGAGGCGCAGTAACAGAATTGTTAGAGGCGAGCAAAAAAGTTGATTTGTTCCAATAACCCTCAAGTAGTACATGTAAGAAGAAAAAGAAAACATATTGAATAGGAGGGAATATTAAATTAAATGTTACATCATTCAAATATTTGGTAAAATTACCTTGACCATACCACGATTCCTACACTCAATAGCATCAAACGCACGGCATGCATTGAACATGAAAAAAAAAGATGGTTAATTTGGCACAACACATACATTCATATTTACAAAAGTAACACAACTATTATGCTCGGAGCAAGTATATCATAAAATTTTTAGATTCAACACATTTTCTTTGGTTTCATGGGTTCTGCAAGTGATATTTACATGTTCAACCAGTCTACCATTTTCAATGACGTTATGCACAATAAAGTTATGTGTGACATTCATGATCAACGACAAAAAATGAAATCTAGGGCACTATTTACCCGACGACACTTACCCTTCTTATCCAACTTTCTTCAAATCAATATTGATGCTAATTGATGGGAACGAGACCATTTTAATGTTGTGCAAGAAAATGGATGGAAGGATGTCGTCGGACAAGCTTTCAATATACTCCACAACGTCTTAAGAATATATATCAATGATATCATGTACGCTTACATTATTATAAAAGACGAACGCCCAGACGGGACCATTGGTAGTCCAAGAACGACACGACTCACACGAGCTCTTCCGGTGAAAATTGATTTGAAACATTATATTTCAAGAATTTTTATAATCAGTGTAATTCAATTTTCATTAGTTAATATACCTTTTAATTTAATGTTATATTTTTTTATTAATATTAAATTTTTATGTCTGTAAACAAATAACAAATTAAAAAAAAAAAAAGGAAATCCCAAACCGAAAAACCCGTACTCTGAAATTTTTGATGAAATTCCTAAACATAAATGAACCTCATCACAGACTAAAAATATTATAAAAATTATAATGGAAACTCTAAAAAAGAAATTCACATTGTGGATGCTATATATGTGTGAATTCTTATATATGCATAATTATCTTCTTAGTATGAAAAGAAAGAAAGATAAGGTGACAGATCGTTGTCGTGAATGATATGCTAGGCAAGCTAGGAAATTGAATCTCTGCATGTCTATTATTATATATAAATAAATTTATTTTCTTTTTTCTTCTTAATTTTTTTTTCAGTTGTATGCATACGTGCAGACACTGCCTGAGTCCAGTATTTTGTTTATATTTTAATTTATGTGGGTCGATAGGTAAAAAATGCCATTTGCATTGAATTTTGGCCTCCAATTTTGTTTGTTATACCATATTAATCTGTATCCCACATGAGGAATAGTGTCATTTTGCGGGAACTTGATTGAGACTTATTGGAAACATACAGCGGTGGGGTTTATAGTGTGCTGCTGCTATATATATCTTTTATTATTTTCACACTTGATTATTAGTTCTATCTCATTTGAGAAATTATTCATAAGATTATAGTATGATTAAATCAAATTATACATTCAATATTCAAAAACTTTATGACAATAATTCGTGAAATAATGATAATTAAGCAATAACTTGAATCTATATAGGATTTTGTATTTTGATATATGGTGGTATAAATTTTTCTTGTTTGTACGGTCACTCTCTCTTCTAACCTCTGTGACAAAGGAAGACGCAATAAGAGTCTATACACGAACTAGAAGAGAAGGAACTTTAGAGCTCCCTTAAAGGCGGGTTCTGTCTTTCAATCGGATTTTTCTAAAATTGGATATAGAGAATAGCACAACAGCCAATGATTTGACATAGACATAGGACGGTCTAAACGCAACTTTGATCTTCTTTTTACCTCTGCGAGGCTAATACGCTTTTAGCAGTCGTAACAAACATCGATCGAGAAAATTAAAGAAGGAATACTATTTATGATATTTTTTTCCTACCCCGATTGGGACCGTAACCCTACTTATAAAATAAGCATTTATTTAAATTTGCTATTTGGTCCCTCAACAAATTACAAATCTTCTTATGGTATCTACACATTTAACTTCATAATTAAATAATATCTTTTTACTCCATAATATATCTTTAACAGATCATTTTAATTTGATTAATCAAAGAGCCATCATATTTAATTTAAGATATGTTAGTCTAATTAAGATATTTTCAACAATCCCCACTTGAACTACATATCACATATATGTTAGCGAATAAACATGTATTACCACAATTTGAAAGTGAATATTCAAGTTGATAAACCTTGGGACTGTTTTGGGCACTCTCAAATCTCAGTATATAGGCTATTCTCAAATATATAAAAGTTTGTACTAGATTACTAGGATATGTAAATGAGCATCTTGTATGTATATGTATATTGCTCAAATATATAATGGGCTCTTGTATAGTTTTATATGGACCTATATTGATATTATGGCTATCTATAGTTTTTATATGGGCCTCTTGTATTATTTAAAGAAACTAGAATTATGATGTGCCATGCAGGGCCGGATTTGCCTATAGGCACAGTAGGCCCACGCCTAGGGCCCAAAATTTTTGGGGGCCCAATTTTTTTTTTTTTTTTTTTTAATTTTCAGCTATGCTATCAATTTTTTTTAATTTTTAGTTATGCTATCAAAATTTTTGAAATCATAATACAATGTTTAGGTCCAAGGGAGAGTATTATTTTTGGGGGCCCGTTTTTTCAATACAATATTTTGAAAATTTCCAAGGGAGAAGAGAGTATTATTTTGAAATATTATAAAATTTTTGAAATCATAATACAATGTTTAGGCCCAAGGGAGAGTATTATTTTTGGGGGCCCAATAATACAATATTTTGAAAAATTTTGGGGGCCCGTTTTTTTTTCGCCTAGGGCCTCTCGGAGTACAGATACGGCCCTGGTGCCATGTACAGGAAATAATATAATCCTTCTTTTTATATACAACTAAAATAATTATTACGATTCAAATTTTATGTATTGAAAATAAAATAAATATTTTGATAAATTAAAATTATTTAAAATAAATTATATCATTTAAATATATTAGTCACATTTATGAATAATTTTTTTACCCACCGTAAACTAGGGATGACAACGGGGTGGGTTTTGCTTTCCCGTCTCCATACCCGTTTTAGAATTTCATACATATACCCGTCTCGTTTCCCATTTAAATCGCGGCGGATATTACCCGGCGGGAGAAGGATCATCATCGGGTATCCGTTAAATAATAAAATTTTTATATACACAAGCATATTAAAAATAATTACATCAAACGTAAAACTTCTAAAAGCTATAAAATATTATATAATAGCATGCTACAAGTTCACTACATAATAGATCATAATTTTCAAACGTAGCTAATACATAATTTCTTTTACCTTAACTAAACTTTTAAGTGTGATTATAAAAAATATAGGTAAATAATATTATCGGGGCAGGTTTAGGACGAGTACATATACGCCCGTACCCTACCCG
Source organism: Leonotis leonurus (assembly GCA_026898415.1). Classification (NCBI taxonomy): domain Eukaryota; kingdom Viridiplantae; phylum Streptophyta; class Magnoliopsida; order Lamiales; family Lamiaceae; genus Leonotis; species Leonotis leonurus. Next base: position 4,282,425 of record JAPKLX010000013.1, read on the forward strand.
AAACCGAGACGAGTATAAACTTTAAAACCCGTACCCGTACCCGCCCCCAACCCTAAAATATTGTACATATAACCGTCCCATTAAAATCGGGTAGCCAGGTCCGCGGATAATTTTACCATCCCTACTGTAAACATATCCACATAACTCATTTTATTCAACTAAAATACTTTACATGGTTATTCCAAATTCGACAACATTATTCAATTAAAATATTTTAATTGTATTCAACACAATACAAAATATATAATATTAGAATAAATAAAAGTTGCGTAATTGCAAATTAATTTATGAACTTAATATTTCTTTTATTTTTTTCATGATGTTATACTTTTTTGACAAAATTGATGTGGTATTTAATTAATTATATAAAATAAAAAACACATGTATGTTATAATTAAAAACGCTATCATTTCATAAAATGTGTAACGATATTATTTTATTAAAAATGCAATATGATCATTTCTTGCAATCATTAATCTATTTACCTTGATTTATCGTTCTCCTCCTTATTCTGTATATCTCTCTTGTTTCCAATCTATCTTCTACTATAATTGAAGATATTGTGTATTTCATTTATTTTCTAATTTATTCAACTTGTTTTCAAATATTGTCGCGTTGCAATTTAAATTGCGACATCAACTTTAATTTGGAACTAATTTAATTTCGTGGCAAAAATCAAGGAACATCAAATTTATGGATTAATTTGCCAAAATAAAATGTCACGGGAAAAACCCAAAATCACAAAAAGTTTTTGAATTTACAGACAATTAATTTTTTTTTATTTATTAAAATCTAGTTAGTTTAAGACAAAAGTAAAAAAAAAGTAATTTGAATTGTCGGTATTAAGTAAAAATAATGAGTACTCACTTTTGCTAAAAATAATGATATTCTATATTCAAAAATTAATAAAATAAATGTAAGTAAAAATGGCGAGAAACTTCGTCTTAATATTAATTTTGTTTACATATTTTATTTATATTTCATCATTCATTAATTTTTATCCTATTTAAATGATTTGTAATCTATCAATAATTTAATTTATTCTATTTACAATATATATATATATATATTTAATTAAGAAATAATATAATATTTTTATTTCCCTACCAACACATTAATTCATGTCTACAGTCGATATAAAAGATTTGGCTAGCGTAAAAATGGACGAGTATGAACTGTTAATATGAGACCTAATTAATTTTCACACTAGCTCGATCCGGTATAAAATAACATCAATCACGATGTGCTTGGACAACTTGGTACAATCATATTATTTTACATAAAAAATTATTTTAGACATGTATCCACCATTAAAATATATAATTATATTATTTTATTATGGTTATATACTTTAATACTGTGAGTGCACAACCGTGCATGGGTTAGCAAATTTATGTTAGACGTCTTTGTTATCTCGAAACTACAGTTCGTGCAACTTGTTCCAAGAGATGTTTCAAGAAAGAGAGACAGTCTCTCCTAGCTGACGAATCATTTATGGTAATTTTCTTTATTCATTATCATGGTCATTTGAAAATTCGCGGGAGGCGTTTGCTGGAGATATCCGCCGATTTATTACCTTCCAAGAAGATTTATTCAAGATACTCCAAGAAGATATATTTGGAAATCATATGCAAGATCCAAATTACCTTGGAAGGAAGCTACTGCCACAAAGGTTTTTCCTCTACACCCTATATATACAGGTCATGGACGACTGCTACACTTGAATATCTGAGCTACTGGTTCATGTGTTTTGTTTCATAGCTCAGATAATCACACTACTTTATACACTCTTTTTAATAACCGTGCCCAAAAGTTTTGTGTCGTCTTTATTGGGACGGAGGGATTACCTATGAAACTATCGGTGAATATTAAAATCACTCAAACACACCATCTGCGAATATTTGTTACCTGACAGGTACCGGCGAACCCACCACCCATTAGATATTCATTAATCAACCACTCGTAGGTATCTATCACACGCAAAAAAATTAATATTAAAAATAAATTATATATAATTTTAGGTGATAATCAAATATTATTTTATATAAAAAAATAGAAAAATATGGTTAATATTAAGTGAGTAGGCGGATTTTTCACGGATATTTTACAGATTTTTCTTGGATATTTCGCAGGTATATGAATTTCGTGAGTATATTTACATAAAATTCAAATATATTTGGTAGATTGTATAAATATTCAAATATGAATTTTACTTTTAGTATTATATATATATATAATATTTATTTTATAATATTCAAATTTATAGCCCATATTATTATTGTTGGAAAATTAATTTGGAATTTATCAGGTTCTTAATTAATTTGACGGTTGTATATTTAATTCTTTGAGAATTAAATGGTTTATGATTATTCTACGCTTCAAATAGATAATTGTAGCATTTTTTATTACTCAAAATTAATTTAATTTTTTGAGTGAGTGAAAATTATATACCAAAAGTATATAATGTGTAATGGGCTGTTAATAATAATTTTGGACCAACTCATTCATATTTTGGATCAAAGTTTGGTGATTATTAAAGGTTAATAGGCTGATTGAAAATTACATAATTTCAATCAAGTTTGACAGGCACTTTGCATGAGCATGCATTGCTACTACATGCACGTATGGTTGTGGTTGAATACCAAAAGTTGGTTGTTGATATTCTAGTGAATTAATAGTATATGGCCTTTGATTGCTGTGAACCATCGGATGATGATGAAAAATCATTATGAGAATTAAATATTTCCTCCCATGGTTTGGCTATATAAAGGGTGCTTGAAGAGGATTTCTACGCACAAAACTTACACTCTCTTCTCTTCTATAGTTCATCTCTCATACTAGTTTGCTCGGTTCTCCGCTTTGTCAAGTTTTTCGGAGCCTTTAGAGTTTGTGGTGCTATTACTCTAAAGGACGTACTCGTTTTATATTTAGGGACGATATGCCGGACCGTGAGCACTAGCTAGGGCGTATCTCGTCTTGCGGAAAGATGATTTCCTCGACTCGACTATTTATTTGTTCCTTTGTAATCTCCAAGCATTATAATCTTCGATTCTCGATTTTAATAAAATTATTATTTTATTATTACAATTATGCTGGTCTAAGACGAGAAACAATTACTTGAGACATAGATACATGTATTTGAATTGGGTAAATGTATATAAGTAAATCAATTCAATAATTAACGGGTATTATTTTATGGGTTTGAGATATAAACTACTCCCTCCGTCCAGCTAAAAGCGGCCACAAGGGAATTGACACGGAGATTAAGAAACTAAAGTGTTGTGTGTGAATAAAGTAGGAGTGATGTATTTTAAGGGTAAAAACTTTTCCTTTTTAGGAAAGTGGCCACTTTTAGTGGGACGGCCCAAAAAGGAAACATGACCACTTTTAGCGGGACGGAGGGAGTAGTTGTTTATGAAACAGGAACTGAGTATCAAAATTGTTTTATTAATAAACTTTAAGATGAGTGTAAGTATATCAAATTTAAACAGGTTTGAAACAATTGAGAAGTTAAAAGTACAACTCTATGAGGATTTTGTATCTAAAAACACAAACGTTTATTGATAAAACAAGTATTATCATATTGACCGTTTAATCATAAAAGAATAGTTTGTTATAAGATCGAGTTGTATAAATAATATATTTTATAATTAATTTTGGTTCAATCATGAGTTTATCAAAGCAAGTTCAGATAATTAATGACTTTTACTATACATGTTTAATATATGAATGAGTAATTTATATATCCTCGACAACAAAGGTGATATAATTTTTCGATCGACTTTGAGAATATGAATACATAAAATTGAAACAAAATTTTTTGGTATTGTGTAAATTTTCATAATTTATAACATGTGATTAATGGATTTTAAGTAATAACAAGTTGATTAAAGTATATCAAATTTGAGTAAAAGTATAAAAATAAATAAGTTTAGTCAATTAATTTATAATACTGAATGAGTTTGAAATATAAAAGATAGCTTTGAATGATTTTTAAAAAAATTTCAACTAAAGAAATAGCTCAAAATATATACAATAGTATCTAATAATATCACAAATTTTATCCAATTATTTATTTATGTAAAGTTTTAATATGTTGTTATGCTTCATTTTCAATCTTTTTCTTACTCTCTTTCTTTGTCTACCAATATTTCATCCATTTTGTTATTTTGGTTCATGATCAAATTTTTATTCAATTTATTCGTCTTAGTCTTTTGTAAGTGGACCATTTATTTTATATACATATTCTAATTAAATATAATAAATTAAGTGAAACTCGAAATTCATTCAAACACACAATATATGTGCACCACATCAAATTGAATAAGAAATTAATTGATGATGTATTGTATGTTTAATTAATAAATGAAATGATTTCAAATAATTTTTATCAATTTTGTAATATGTTTAATCCCCGTCAAAATTAAACCGGTAAGAAGGTATTAAATCCATCCCGCTAAACGTGGCTACAATGAATTTGACACGAAAATTAAAAAAATAAAGTATTGTGTTTTAAAAAGGTAAGAGTGAATTTTAAAGATAAAATATTTTTTTTTTGGAAAAATAATCGTTTTTAACGGGCCAATCTAAAAAAAATGTGGCCACTTTTAGCGGGATAAAATGAGTAGTAAGTTATGAAACCAATATAATTGCAGTGATTAACTAAGAAAATGTTTTACTAAGCTTATAAGTTCCTTAAAACAACTTATAAGTTTAAAAGCTTATATAAGTTCTTTAAAAGTGTTTGGCAAAATAAGCTCTTTGAGAGCTTATAAGTTGTAAAAATAAACTTTTTGAGCTTATAAACACTTAACAAAAATAAGTAATAGCCAAACACCTCTGATTATCCTCCATCGATGCATCTATGAACTAACAATTTTAGTAGGCACAAATATTAGTTATCTAACCATAAAATATCCATTCCACCAAGAGAATTCAATTATGAATAAATATTAGTTTCCCTTCTCGAAACGAAATCCAACAAAGGAAACTCGAGTAGAACATCATAATCACCCTAAAAGAAGGCAAAAAAACCGCATCTTATTTTAATTAATATTTAAATAAAGAATCCAATGTGATAGCTAGAAAGCATAAACTTGTATGAAGCAACGAATGTCTCCCAATTTTCTACTTTTCACATCTTTACACCATGTTCCCCATTTCAAAAAAAGTGCAAATAAGTGACAAAAGAATAACTCTGGCCAAGGTACAAAACCTCACAAATCAAAACCCTTTATCACCTTTTCACACTACTATACTCCAATCCAAATAAACCAAGGTAAAAAATACCTTTGGAATAGTAACCCTCACAAGGTAACTTTTATTTCCATCTCCACATTTCACTCTTACTAAACCTCATAAATCAAAACCCTTTATCACCTTTCACACTATACTCCAATACAAGTAAATCAAAGAAAGCCCCTCACAAAGGTAAATTACATTCCCATCTCCACATTTCCCTTCTCAAACCTCCCCAAAAACTCCCTTTCCCCCTTACTCCCATCTATATAGTTTTTATTCACCGATAAAAAAATGGCGTTGAGCAACAACGTGATCGGCGCGATCAACTTCGTGGCAATGCTCCTCTCGATCCCGGTGATCGGGGCCGGGATATGGCTGGCAACGGAGGCCGACAACTCGTGTGTGAAAATCCTACAATGGCCCGTCATCATTCTCGGGATCCTCATCCTCGTAGTGGCGTTGGCCGGCTTCATCGGGGGGTTTTGGCGGATTCCGAAGCTGCTCGTCGTCTACCTCGTGGCGATGCTCGTCCTCATCGTGCTCCTTGCATGCTTGGTCGTGTTTGTATACATGGTAACCAGCAGGGGCGGGGGCCACCCCGTGCCGAGCCGAAGCTACCTCGAGTATGACCTAGACGGGTTCTCGGGGTGGCTGCGGCGGCGCGTGCGCAGCACGTACAAGTGGGATAGGATTAGAACTTGCCTTAGCTCGACGAGCATGTGCGCAGAGCTCAACCAGAGCTACCGCGCGGCGCAGGATTTCTTCTCTGCTCACATCACTCCCTTGCAGGTAACATCTATTGCCATTCTTTACTTTTAGTTTTAAAAAATGAAAATAAAATAAGTAATTGATAAAAGTTAAAATATCTAATTTAATAATTAAAATATAAAAATAGAGATACAAAAATTAAAGATAAAAAATACTCACTTACATGAATATATAAGGAGATTGATCATATATATGTTGGATCTGTATCAAAATAATTTAAATTACATGAACATATTATAAAAATTTTCATGTTATCGTATAACAAAATTATGTTTACCTTTTATTTTCAAGTATTTTTTTATTTTATTTTATAAAAATTGATAATTTTATCTATTACTCAAAAGTAATTTTGGCAAATTTATGTCGAGAGAAATGTACTGAGCCTCTTTATTCAAGAAAACAAGCACATGTGTTTTCGAGTTCTTGTTACGTGGTACCTGAAATTTAAATATTTATTAATTAAAAAATGTGTGTTTGGTTTAAAATAATTATTTTTTCTGGTTATTTGAAAATTTATTGTTATCGTCGTTGTATTTTTCGTTTAGGAAATATATTTAGCTTATCCTTTTCAGTTTTCTTAACAACAAAAAAAGTGTAAATATAACATCAAAATGAAAGAAAGAACGAGTAAATCTATTCGTCAAAAATATAGATTTCTTTTTCTATTAATACTTTTCTCGACCTATTCTTTTTGTACTTATCATTTCATATATTGGAAATTTTGTTTAATGATTTTTTCTGTCGAAACCATTTTAATCACAACTTAAAAAAAATTGAAAAGAACTTGTTCAACATCGTCTACTCTGAAATTTGAAATAGTAAACTTACACAGCTCATAAAGTTCATCAAACACCTTTCTAAAAATATTATTAAAAAATCAAAATTCTTTCTTTTTCGCTGTAAAAAAGTATTCTTAGATTCATTACTACACAAAATATGATTCTAAGCGCACATTAACTTTTATTTGAGCCGGAGTTATATCAATTATAAAAGTCATAACTCATCACAACCATGGAATTGGCCCATTTGCAAGTAAACCAACAACGTTAACATTTCTACTGGGCCCAGATAATGCAAGTTTTAATTTGATTTTTCATTTTCTAAGTTGGGGAATGGTAGAGGGTTGAGCGCTAGCAAATTTTGCGAATCTTGTCGCTGATAACGACAGGACCAATTATGGCTAAATCCGAACTTATGGATGTTAAGGTTGTTTCTGAACTTTTAAGTTCAAATTTGAACGTAATTCGAATACGATAATTTTTATTTTTAAAAAATACAAATTATTCTTAGAAGATAGTATTAAAAATCATATCTATATTAAATGATCAATTTCGTATAAAGTGATTACTAGGGATGAAATCTGGGCGGATAATATCCGCCCGATCCGAAGCCGTATCCGATCAAATTCGGATTCGAATCCGAAAATTAGTATCCGGTCAAATTCGTATTCGGATCCGGTCAAATTCGGATTCGTATCCGAAAATTTGAATCCGTATCCGGGATCCGATTCGATTACATAATATCCGACCGTATCCAAAATTATCCGTATTTTGTCGGATATTATCCGCATAACAAATACGGATATCCGAATTTTTAAAATATTTATTATTTATATTATATATATGTGTGTAAAATATTTATTATTTAATAGTTAGTAATATAAATATTTATTATTTAATAGTTAGTAATATAACTACTTTTTGCCGATTTTGAATTCTCAAATTATATTTCAAGATGCATATTTTATTATTGGTAGATACTTGTGTTTAATTATTTAATTTATTTTGTACTTTCTCGTTCCTAAAAATTATATTTTTTTTAATTGATATAATTCTTATAATTTGTATTAGTTCTTTATAAAATATTGTGTCAACAGTTTTTGTATGAAATATATTATCCGATTATATTTATCCGAATCCGATCCGAATCCGTCCCGTGTCCGTATCCCGAATAATCCGAATTCGTATCCGAATCCGGCTTTCCCGTATTCGAATCCGAATCTGAGAAAAAAATATGGGTTAGGATACGGGACAAGCACTATCCGCCCGTATCCGATCCGTTTTCACCCCTAGTGATTACACATAGTGTCTCATGTAAGTATAGTGGAAAGATCAATTTATTATAAAGTGATTTAACATAAATGTGAGTATCATCTGAGCATAGTGGAGGTCCTGGAAAAAAATCATATTTGTCGGAATCAAATTGAAATGTGTAGTTTTTGAAATCGTAACCGCCTCCAATGTTTCAATTTTGAACCATTGGCATACAAGGACGATTCACTTTCGATTTTAAAAGTTCTGAAGGATGAACTGATGGTTCTCCTCAACATTATTTTTTTTTTAAAGATTTTCTACCCCTCATTATTTTATCACTTATACATATATAATTATTTTTTATTACTCGTAAACTTTAATGTTAACATGTAAATTCATGTTAATTTATAGATTTTAAGTTAAGGTGGTTTCAAAAGAACTGGTGGTTCGAAATTTGAATCGAAATCGGCACGTTCGGAACTAGAGCCGCGTTGGACGTTTTCGATTTCAAACTCTAAACTGTAGTAACCACAACTCAGTCACGATTACGATTCATTTATAACTATGATCTTAACCATAACCATAAACACATATAAAAGGCAGACCGATCTTATGGTAAGCTCCAATTCAATTATTAATTTAGTTTACTATTAACATTAAACTATATTTTAAGGTTGTGTTCTCTTCAAGAGATTCAAAATGAGATTTAAGAGTACAATCACCATTTAAATTGCTCGTTTTTTATCTCTTAAATTTATTTAAATTATAATTTTACAATTTATTCTCCATTTGTTCCATTACAAGGAGTGATAATATTATCTTCAAAATTTAAAATGATAATATTATCACTGTGACATTAGTAAGAAATAAATGATGAAATTATAACATTCATGATACATTTAGTGTCAAAAAGAGAGACAACTAACTGAAAAATCAGTAACTTTTAGTTAAAATTAAAAAATTAAGCTCTAATTAAATTGAAGGCCCAATGGGTTGTCCTCACACAAATTTTGATGGCAGTCGGGTTGCTGCAAGCCGCCGACGGAATGCGGTTACACTTTCGTGAACCCAACGTATTGGATAAGTCCCATAAACAATGCAGCAGACATGGATTGTTTGCAGTGGAGCAACGAACAAACGCAGCTCTGTTACTCTTGCGATTCTTGCAAAGCTGGTTTGCTTGCAAATCTGAAGAAAGAATGGATGAAGGCTGACGTCATTTTGATCATCACTCTCGTCGCTCTCATTGTGGTCTACATCTTTGGATGTTGTGCCTTTAGGAATGCTAAAACTCAAGAGCTGTTTACCAAGTACAAGCAGGGTAATACATACACTTAATCCATCACTTCACACATAACTATTTAGGTTGAAGACTTTGTAGTGTGAATTTCAGGTACAAGTTGTATTATTTGGTGGGCTTGTTATGTTCTTGGAACACATATTTACCTGGCTAGTTGATTGTTATTCAGTTACTTTTGATTATTTTCTTTTGAGAATGTGTGCTATATATGCGCCTTTATAACTGACTTGAGATATAACAGTTTGAGAAACTGCACTCTTACACAAATCTATGATTCTATCGTTTTTTAAATTACCCAAGACTCTTTACATATATAAGCAAAAGGATATCTCGCCCTCAACCCTCTTATTACTCACATAAAAAGGCACACACAACCACCCAAACTCTCATTTCTCTCAAGCTATCTCACGCTTAGAATACTCCAAATCTAACTCTAGGAGTCGTGCAGCTCAATGTCTATATTTATAGATGTAAAGGACACGCCCCATTCACTGGGCTTACAATGGGCTTGGGCCAACTAAAGCTAGACTAAGTCAACTAAGTGCCATGTGGCGTCGTCTGATGCATCCAAGACTTGATCGTCCAACAACTTCCTCAAAACGTGGGGTTTGTTACCACAACCGTTGCCCACAATTTGCTCACGCTCCTTTGACTTGGTCTTGTCTGCGCTCCACTCCCGTGCTTCGCGCGCTCAACGCAAATAAAACTGAGTAACAGTATGAGAAAATGAGAATGATGCTTACTTTTACAGTTGTATCAACCGTAATGCTTATTTTTACGGTTAAACTAATATTTTATTTTAATACCCTCACTCAATCGACTAAACTTCTTCCCACTTTGATTGAACACATGTTTTAATGTAGCCTTGTGACTTTAATGATGATACGTAGTGAGTGGAATTGAGGTCTCACTTGATGTATCGTTTTAAATTATGTTGTGTGTGGTTAGTATTTAATATATTATTTTAAATTGAGTTGTCTATAATGAGTGTGGTGGATTCGATTACTATAAATGAAAAGTTTAAAGTGAGAAGAAATTTGGACAAATGGAAATAACAAAATGACAACAAACGACGGAGGGAGTATAAGAAAAAAAAAATAATATTGCAATTAAAAAAATGATTCCTTGAATGTTCTCAAGGGCTGACCTGTAATTGAACCAATTGAGAATCAATTAACCGGTAATCGGTATCAATCTGAATGCTAATCGGTATCGATGGTTGACATCTATACAAAAAGACTCTGACTAATTATGTCCGATCACAGTGGGACAAATAAAAGTTTTTGTTTGAAGAATTAAAAATATTCAAGCAAGTCTCATTAAAGTGAAATGACACATTTTAGGTCAATCGACATAAATGATGAAATTTTTTCAAGAAGTCTTTAATGAAATGTCGTAGTACATTACTTAGAAAACTCCTAATTCAATCACCTTCATCTTTGTCATACCAATATACTCTAGCATAATTTCCATTCCTATGCATAATATAAAATTTCTCCCAACTTAAGGTGAGTTGACTGTCTCAATCTTACACAAGAAATTAGAAATAAGGATCCAAAAACTAAAAAGTCATGCATAAAAATCTTTACAAAATCATCTTATCGTGATCCTTCGGTACCATAGCAAAAACTAAAGTCATTCATAAAAATTTCAAAGCCGAAGCCCATATATATTTTATTGGCCTCATTTGTCATATTGGTATGTCATCTTTAATTTTATTAAAATTTAATTATATATAAAATATTAACTGATAGAAAAATACAATCTGTTAACTTAAAAATTATTCCCAGAGATCATAATATGCACTAAATATAAACAGAAAACATAAGCTTTGTTTTCTTTTGTATTCTTTACATTTACACAAAGTGCAAAAACAATACAGATTCATCAATTGGCACAACGAGCAACACACCATTCACATATGCTCCTAACAAAAATGGAACAAAGAGAAAGTTTCAATAGGTCCCTCAAAAGAGCCAAAAAGCTTTCAGAGGGCGCTGCTTGGCGCCCTCTGAAGGCTAATGAGCGAGTAATACGCCCCATTCGGGCCCCTATTGAGCAACGATGAGTGTGTACCCTTCTCAACCACCCTACCCTTCTCAAGAACCGCGATCATGTCGCAGTTCTGTATAGTACTCAGCCTATGTGCCACGACGATGCTAGTCCTCCCCACCATCACCCTATCGAGCGCGTCCTGCACCAGCTTCTCCGACTGCGTGTCAAGCGCGCTGGTGGCCTCATCGAGCAACAGGATCGCAGGGTTCTTAAGTATGGCACGGGCAATCGCGATCCTCTGCTTCTGCCCGCCGGACAGCTGCAGCCCCCTGTCCCCACAGAACGTGTCGTACCCCTCCTTCAACCCGGAGATGAAATCATGCGCATTCGCGGCCTTGGATGCCTCCACGACCTCGGCCTCTCCCACATCCTCGAACGCCCCGTATGTTATATTTTGTTTGATGGTACCCGCAAACAGCGTTGGCTCTTGGCTCACTAGTGCAATGTGCTTCCTCAAAGACCTCAAGTCATAGCTCTTGATATCCTGCCCGTCGATCTTCACCACGCCTTTTAACGGATCATAGAATCGCTCGATTAGGCCTATGATTGTCGACTTCCCCGACCCGCTCTGCCCCACGAGTGCAGTGGATTGCCCGGCCTTGATGCTTAGAGAGAAGCCTCTAAAGATCATCGCCTCCGGCCTAGCTGGATAGGCGAAATCGACATCTTCGAGATCAACGCGGCCCGTTAATCTCCCGGGTTTGCACCCGTCCATATCCTCGGGCTCGATCAAGGAGAACCTATCAAGAACTGCAAAGACCGAGCCCACAGCATCGGCGCCTTTCGCAAGATCGTTAGTCATGGTGCCCGCATCGGCTATCACACGCCCTGTGCTAACCAGGATCATGAACGTTTGGAACAAGGCCTTCGCCCCGATGAAGCCCTCGTCGATGAGCTTCCCGCCATACCAGAAGTCCAAGGCCCAAGTGCAAGTCATGAGGCTCTGGGAGGTCCCGAGGCCGATCCCGGCGAACCATGATTGGCGAATGCTCTCCTTTTGCGGGCCCTCTTGCGCTCTCTCGAGCATCTTAAGGATCCGTGCTTGGGACGAGAAGGCCGTCACGGTGCGGAGGTTCGAGACGGCCTCTGCGGCGAGCTTGCTGCTCTCCTCTTGTGATTTGATGGCCTGCTTGGACATATTCTTTAGGAGGACACGCTTGAGGTAGTAGCAGATTATGATAAGTGGTTGGACTGCTATCATAACTAGCGCCAGCTTCCACGCCACGGCGAGCCCCATCGTGCATGCTATCGTCACTGCCGAGAACGTCTGTATCAGCAGCGCCATTCGGTCCCCCACCAGAGATCTCACCTGCATCACATTAATTCCCTTTCAAATATTGTGCATTGCAAGGGTACAAGACTAGCTAATTATTTAAAAAGAAAAGACGACGCACCACATTGGCATCTTTGGCTAGTCTCGAGCATATGGCGCCGGTAGCATTCTCATCCTGGTCGAACCACCCAATTTCAAATGTGAGGATCTTCGACAACATCCGTTCTCGGATCCTCTTCGTCAAGTGCTCGCCCATCGCGGCAAAGTTGTAGTGTTGGCACACGTTGATGAGGAGCGAGAAGAAGGCCAAACCAAGGAAGCAGAAGGCGTATATCTCGGTCCTCTCCTTGATCATACTATGATCTGGTAGGAAGTACACTGATATCATAGACCCCAATGCAAAAGCATAAAGTGGTTGAATAGCACCGAAGAGAATTGCGCCGATGCACCCTAACAATGCATGCTTCCACTCCGGCGAGTTCATTGCCAACAATCGCTTAAAAGAAGGCGTAGCAAACACTTGTTCCCTCGCCACATTCTGTATTACTCTACTCGGCCCGATTGAGTTGGCTGAGCTGGACCTGCTCATGACCATCGGGAGACGTCTGCTACTCGTGTTGTGGATGTCGTTGCTGGTGATGGAGGAGGCTGGCTCTTGGTAGGGGAACTCATTCTTCTTGGATTGCTGGAGGTGGACGAGGGACATGTAGAGGCCAGTCTCATTCTCGATGAGGGAGTCGTGCGACCCGATCTCTATCACCTGGCCATGCTGGACCACGGCGATTAGGTCTGCATTGCGGATGGTGGAGAGGCGATGCGCGATGGTGATGGTCGTGCGCCCAACGGACGCCTTGTCGAGGGCCTCCTGCACGACGCGCTCGGACTCTGAGTCGAGCGCGCTCGTGGCCTCGTCCAGGAGGAGGATCTTGGGGGCCTTTATGATGGCCCTAGCTATTGCTATCCTCTGCTTTTGCCCTCCTGACATCTGCACTCCCCTCTCTCCAACCTGCATACAACCCAATATTCAGTTAATTTAACCGAACCGAACCGAACAGAGCCTAACCGAATAAACCGAAATCTATTCTATTCGGCTTGATTTTTCAGAATTTGTTTCACGGGTTTTGCTCCTCCCTCTTGGAATGGAGTAATAAATTTGAAGAAAGTGGCCAAGATTCACCTTAGTTTGAATATTTCAAATAGATTCTTTACTTTTTTTTTCAGAGTATCAACCATGCATGATCTATGAGATGCTTGTTTTTGTCTAGCTTATTACCAAAGTTAGTCAACTAAGCAATCATATCATATAAAATATATCCTTTCAACAAAGATCATCGCTCTCTGGCTTATATAATGAGTCATCTAGAGAAATTTGTTTCTGCATCACATCAAGTGCATACCTTACTTAGATTATTAGTTATATTGATTAATTCAAGAAATCTTGACATATCAAGATAGTTCTATATTCGCTAAGCAACGAGATAAGCCGACAAATAGATATAGGTTAATGTATCGGATTCGAGTTTATCGTCAAACGGTTTTTAAATTTAGTTGTTAAAATGTAGAAGGAAATAAAAGGAATTGAGGAGATCCCATTTTCGACAAATAAAGATACGATAAGTCTGATAACGTTGATGATCCATGTATACTGCATTAACCCTGACAAGTTGTTTTCCTACAACATATATGGATCAATGGTGGCTGTCACATAACATATAATGATGCTTCCACTTTGAAAATATAGCACCAACATCCTAAGATTCTCCACAAAGCATAGAAATTGTACTTTGGCAAGAAACTGTTGTTATCAATGGAGGTGATAAAATGGTCAATCCTGCTACAAGTGACAGCAACAATAATTTAGCACTAGTCCATTATCACACAATGGTGAGAACAAGTTGAGCCCACCATGATCAAGAAAGTTCAGAATATATATTCTTTTTAATATTATATTATTATTACAACTATTTTGAGGAAACTATAGTTTGCAGCATCATATTAGGGTGTATTTCAAAGTGTTAATTTTATAAAATAGTAAAATAAAAAAAAATAATCATAAAAGACAAATAATAATAACCAATATATAGAATATTTAAATTATAGTCATTTTAAATGTGATTTATCACAAATACCCTTATACTTAAATGTAGTTGTATGATTGGTATAAAATGTATGATAATATTCATTCATACGATCTATATATGAATCTATACATACGTACATTTTTATAAAATTGAATATCACGTATGAAAGAAAAAAAGGATATGATTATTTACCTGAGTGTCGTAACCTTGAGGCAATTGCGTGATGAAGTTATGAGCGTTCGAAGCTTTAGCGGCCTCGATAATCTCCTCCATCGATGCGTCCTCTTTCCCGAAGAGTATGTTCTCTGTAATGGACGTGGCGAAGAGGGCTGGCTCTTGGCTAACGAGCCCCATTTGCGACCGCAGCCACTTGAGCTGCAACTTGTCGATGGCGACGCCGTCGAGCAAAATCTCACCACCAACTTGATCATAGAACCTCTGCAGCAGAGCAATGACAGTAGATTTTCCTGATCCACTCCCTCCAACCAATGCCACTGTCTTCCCTGCAGGAACTCTAAGGTTAAAATCCTCGAAGATCACGCTCTCGGGCCTCGAAGGGTAAGTGAAGGCGACGTGTCTGAACTCGACTTCACCACAAACGCTCTGCAGTATATGACCTTCCATGTTGTCCGAATCGATCTTCGGAACTCTTCTTATCACTTCCCTCACTCTCTCTGCGGCTGCACTCGCCTCGGAAAAGTACTTAATGTTCGACAAACCCGAGCCTAATGATCTGCTCAAATTCAAGAAAATTAACATCACCAAAATCAATCCCAAACACATAACAATGAAAATGAAGAATACTTACAATCCACCAATAGCAATGGCAGCACCAACAGCAAAGACAGTCCCGCCTTCGGCGTTATGGTACATAACCAATCTACTTCCATAATAAGACATGAATGACCATATCGCGAACACAACGCCGTTGCTACCGATGGCCAAGCCTTTGGCTAAACCTTGCCTCAATCCTAGCTTCACCGTCCCTTGAAGAGCAGCAGAGTACGAGGATATCGTCTTGCTCTCTCCCACGAAAGAATACACTGTCCGAACAGAGGAGAGGGCTTGCTCCACGATCACATTTGCCTTGCTATACTCGTCTCGTATTTTCCTCGTCATGCTCATCAAAGCCCTCCCATACATCAAGCCCGGTATGATAAGAAGTACGATGAACGGGAACCCGACAATGGCTAATCTCCACAACATTATAAATGCTGCGATATACGATCCGAAGAACGTTGATAGGTTCATTACGAAAACCGGGACCTGTGATCGCAGAAATCTACCATTTGAGAGGCTTAAACACACGACTAAGTACTTAAATCAATCAGGATAAAGAACATGTGCATATCAAGATTCATAAGTTTAATGATTGAATGTTAAAGGCCTAAATATATGGTCTAACTATCAAGAACACGAGATTTGGCTTTGATCAATCTGTATATATGTATATAATATCAAGCAACATATGCATATAAAAAAACACAAGATTTTTGTCTTTGATACAACATTAAACAACATATATATGCACATCAAGATTGGTGATTTTGAGACCTTTTCACTAATGGCATCTTGGATGACGAGGCTGTCGCTGGAGACACTCTCAATAACCTCGGCCGTGCTAGTCACGTGCAAATCGAAGTAGCCAACATCTTGCCTCATTACAGCCTTAAGGTACCTAGTTCTTAGTCTTGATGCTTGTCTCTCCGCTGTTCTTGTCCAGCAATATCCCTCTGAAAAAAATAATAATATTATTAATCGTTATTATTATATATAAGCATGATTAAATCAAAAGTCAAATTCTGTGCTATTTATAAACATTAGATGAGTTGAAATTCCACTCTCTCAGTTTCACCTACCAAGAAAGCAACACACCCATTGCACGCAAGCCATGTAGCAAAGAACCAATGCATTCTGAAAGAGAGAGAAATGATAAAATAAGAAATAAACAATTAATAATAAACAAAATAAGCAAAAATATCAAGTTCTTGCATAGTTACGAGAATCGGATAAAAATAGCTAGCTTCTGCAATTAAGTCATTGACCGACCCAAGCTTTTAAGGTTGCCATAAATATGTCTGATCGTTCCAATTAATTTATTACAAACTCATGAACCAATATTATTAATTTATTAAAAATTGAATAAAAAGTGGCTTATCTCCCCAAATTCATCCAATTCTTTTCCTAGTGAAGAGTTCCTGCTAAGGGTAGGATCTTACATAGAATAATATTATTTATTTCTTCATTGCCAAACCGATTATTAATCTTTTCATTCATTTTTAATAGTTTTTTTGGTTGAAATGACGTCATGTCTTTCTAATGAGAACGACGTCGTTTATCTCGCCGGACCACATTGTTATGTTGCAAAGTCAGCTGCCATCAATCAAAATATTGAGAATTTTAGTTTAACATCCAAATCGTGAAGTCCAAAACGGGATTTCACTCAAAGTTCGGTTATTAGTGTCCAAATCAACCCATCACCAAAATAAAAAAGTAAAAAAATAAAAAGGAAAGTAAAGAGAATGATAAAAAAAAAAAAAAAGAGTAAATTCTGACCTTGTTGATGGAGTGGGTGAAGTTTTGGGACACAGAATTCTGGGAAGTGCCGAAGGAGTTCATGAGCTTGCTGGTGACTAAGAGCATGACAGGCATGGAAACTCCATCGCCAATTGCACCCAACAAACCCATACTCATCAAAACGATGTCGTATTTATCAGCATGCATGACGATCGAACTCATAGATATTCCTTTGCTGCTCTTTTTCTTCTTCTTTCGTCCCATATCGGAATTCACCATGCTTCCTATCTTCCTCTTTTTCCACTACTTCTGCAACTCTTTATTTTGTCGTTTTACAAACACAGAGAGATAACGAGAGAGAGAGAAGAGAGATGGCGTTGAAGAAGAACTTCGGGAAAGAAAAAGCTTTAACCTTGGGATGGTAAGGCAATGAATGTGATTATGTGCTTGTGTTGTATATATAGATACAAAGCGAGAGATAGAAAGAGACTTGTGTACTAATTTTTTGCGGCTGTTTATGTGGGACATGAACATCTATTTCTATATAAAATAACGACATTGGTGTGTGTTAATTTAGTGGTAATATATTAATGTTTTTACTTCCTGTTTTTCACTATTTTTTGCCTAAAAATTAATAAATTATTTATAATTTTGATTAAGTTTGACCAATAATACTGAGATGGACGGAAAATTATTTAAATTTAATATGATTTAATTTTAAAAAAATTTAAATTCGTGTATTAATCTACTGGTAGAAAATTAATGTTCGGTATAATACGTATTGCGTTTGAATATTTCATAACGTGGAGTTTTGTAATTTATGTTTAATATGATACAAATTAAAAATAAATAAATAAATAAATAACTGCATTTATTCGAGAGTTCTTATAATTAACGTGTTTGATGAAAGACGATACTCCTATATATTACTCTCTCCATCCATCAAGTTTTCTTATCACTTTGTCATTTTAGTTCGTCCACTAAGTTTTTTCACACTTTTCTTTCTATTTTTGGCAATTTCTTCTCCACTCACTATACTTTAACTTGGGTCCATTATCCACTCACAATACATTACACATCATCTAACTTTTTGTGAGTCTCATTCTCCACTTACTACACTTTACCTTCGTTTTTCCTTTTACCAACCAAAATCAAGCTATTTTATTAAAATTCGTGTCGGGTCAAAATGGAAAAAATATTGGTAGACGGAGGGAGTAATTTTGTAATAAATGTTTACTAATTTATTACTTTAATTTAGGGTTTATTATTATGGATATATTTTAATATTAATGAAATAATATTGGGATATGAAATTGATTATTTTTGAAAATCGGGTCATCGGTACATCTTACCATTGGATAGATAAATAATTGTACAGAAGGAGTTCGTCACTTCTTATAACACTACAATAAAAACAATATTTAATAACAAAAATATTAACTAAATGATATATACCTGATTAATTGTGAAAAAAAAAAAAAAACTTTTTGTGAAATTAAAAATTACAACTAAAAGTTAAAATTTTATTACTAATAAATTTTAGTAACAATAAATTATGTCTATCCTACTCTCTCATTGTTGACTCTCTAATAAAAAACCAATAGTAACGGTATTGTAATTTTTAATCTCATTATAAATATTTGAGTAATAATGAACGTAAATAAAAAAAATTAATATATGATGAAAATTTTAAGAAAAATAATAAGTGAGAAATAATAAATAAGAGACGTGATACTTAAAAAGTAAAAATTTCATATAATATGATAAAATCAATCGATTTTTAATTGGACAATTATTCATTGAAAAAAAACTCAAATTATTCGAGCATTGCATTGATACTATTAATAGCTTAAAAAACCCGTCTGGAATAAGACAAGTAGTGTAAACTTTAGAATCTAATCTGAGATGATTACCATTTGCTTTCAACAGACGTGTGAATTATTTATTCAAAATAAATAAGTTCAATGTACGTTAGGATATTCTACATGTGATATGGGAGTTGACTTAAAATTAGGATACCGTCATTAATGACGCCGATGCATTTTGATGATCACGATTAATTACTAATCAACGACGACCTTAATTATTTATATTCATAAATTAACGACCTTGGGAATAATAATAATAAATTTAAATTTCGCATCGCTTCAACATTGTGAACGTGTGACTATTTTGTAAATAAATTGGATGTAACGTCAACAAGGAAGGAAAGGTGCATAAAACCTTGAATCGTGTGCATGATATATTACAACTGTATATGTAGAATTAGAATTATATTCCGCATCCGTCCACCAAAAATTTTTATATTTTGTCATTTTCATCCGTTTACAAAATATCTTTACAGTTCAAATTTTCTTTTATAATTATTGAACTCACTTAATTCATACACATAATTCAATTAAAAATAATAAATTATGTGAGGTCCAAACTTCATTCAATACACACAATCACTTAAAAATAATAAATATGGTGGGTATCAAACTCCACCCACCCTCCACTCTTACACATAGTCAAAATACATTATTAAAACCCGTGTCGGGTCAAAGTGTCAAGATCTGACGGAGGGAGTATAATAATTTCGAATATTATAAAGATTGTTAATAATGATAGTTGTTGATCATTCAGGTATATAGTTCGATTTTTCCTAAAACCGAACCAACCCAAATTAAAATTAAGATAAATAAAAAAATTAAATCAAATCATAAAATCAAAATAACCAAATTTATTTCGATTTTGTTGGGTTTTTTTGAACTTTATATTATGTTACTAATCTCATTCTATTTTTTAAGATCAACAACCGCTAAAATATAATCCATCATATATCTTCAAGAAGTTTTAAATAATAACAATTAAAAAGTTTCAACTTAATAAGTTTAAATTAAAAAATTTTATCAAAAAAACTAAAATTACAAAATCATCAATGTCTCTTCAATAGTTTTCAAGTTCCAACAAATAATGGAGATTGTTTAATTAGTTGAATCTTTTCATCCTATCTCCTGTAAACCTACAAAAATGGTTATATATGTGTGTGTGAGAGAGAGAGAGAGATAATACATCTTTTTAAATAAAATAAAAATATATATAGTATTAATAAAATTCAGATTTTCAAGTATTTGGGTTTGGTTTTATCTATAACCAAATCAAATCAAATTAAAATTCAGTTTGAAGAAAAAACGAAACCAAATCAAAAAATCAAAATAATCAAACCATATTTAATATTTCAATTTGGTTCGATTTAATTTTTTGGATTTGGTTAATTTTGCTCGGCCCTAGCTATCTTAAAGCTCCTTATATATATATATATATATATATATATATATATATATATACATATTTGTTTTCAGACCCCTAACTACATATAGGCCAACTAGGCCATTGTCTAGGAGCCCCATAATTATGGGGGCCCATTTTTTTTTATTACATATGTGATACATACATACATATATATATATATACATACATATATATATCTATATATATATAATCTATTATTAGTCTTTAGGCCAATTATTAACTTTTTGTATGAGTCCATTTCAAGTTGTACTTTTGGCCCATAAAGAAAATAGGTTTAAATTTTAATAATGAATTCATCTTATTATAAACCCACCCGAGAGATTGATAGTCGTACTAATTATGCCAATTGTCGGTCGCTATCATATTTCATCCGCAATTATTTTTGATCATTTTTATTTTCATGCGCAAATTTTGACTATTATTTTGGTATGTATTTTTTTTCTCCCAATTGCATGTCCTCTTAATTTCTCATCTACCCATCATATTTCATCTTTATTTAATTATCTATGCAGGTTGGTTGTTTTCTTGGAGATGAGAGAGTTTGATTTTTGATCTATTCTTCTCATACACAATTTTTTCTCTAATTTGATTGTCTTTTTAAGGTTATAAATGTCCCAAAATTATCTTCTTATCCTTTTGAGATTAATTGGATTGTGTAATTTGCGAGATAATGATGAATATTATATATGTTGTTCTTATATGTTTATTAGTATTTTTTTCTTTTCTTCTTTGTATCCAGACTAATTGACTTGTGAAATTGATCAAGACTTATTTACGATCAACAATGTCGTAAGATATGTTGAATGGTTTGGCTATGCTGTCAATTGTAAAAAAAAAAATGGTTGATCAATTGGATTACACAAAGATGATAGATACGTTTGCCTCTTGTTTCAACTAAAATTGTATCGAGTCACTCGCAATCTTAACGAGGTCGTCTAACAATGATAAGTCAATCCAAGTCGTATTCTCGAGGAAGACTTAGCAGAACAATTTAATTCTTTGCTCAAAGCGAAATCAAGTAAAATGATGTTTGAAGGTTTTAAAACTAGGTACGGAAAATAAATAACGAAAGAATGTAAATTCTAAACTAATGAAAATCAACGGAGAAACAAACTTCCTAACTAAGAAAACGAGATGCGAATTGAAAAGAATGCAAGTAACTTGGAAATAAGAGTCAAGACGAATGTAGAGAATACTTTGGAAATTGAGATCGACAAGAGCATAAAATAAATAAACAAAATAAGAAAATGAAAGCATAAACAAATAAATGAATTTGATAATAAAACGAACGCAGAATAATAAACAGAAACAAACTTTATTAATAACTGGAATGATCTTGAATCCACAATGAAAAACTGAAAACAACTACGAACTAGATGTTGCGATCGACTATCCTTCGAAATCCAATACTAAAGCTAACAACGACTAACTAGAAATCAAAACTCTCGACCCTAGAACAATAGGTCAAGAGGTGCTCAAAATAAAAGTGCAAAACGTCTGGAGAACGATGATCAAAAGGTGTCTAACGAATGAGAAACGCGTAGCCTATTTATAGGAGAGAGGGAGGGTCAGCGGCCGCTCAAGGTCAGCGACTGCTGAGTGGGGCAGTTGCGTGTATCGCGGGCGCGGCCGTTGGGTCGTTGACCGAGTCAGCCACGGGGTCAGCGACCGCTGACCCTATCTCACGCTCGCTCTCCGCGCTATCTTGGCTGTGGCTCGGTCTTGGCGCGCACCGCCTAATCAGCGGTCCCTACGTGGTCCGCGGCCGCTGACTAGTGCTCTCGGCTCTCAACTTCATTCTCTCATCGTTTCTTGATCTTTTCTCGTCCCGTTTCCAACTTTAACACTTGTTTAAGCTGTGATGCTGAAACATAAAATGACACGTAAATCGAGCCTGAAACATCATGCAAAATGGAGAAAATTACAAGATTAAGAACAAGAAATATACGAGTTTAGACGACCAAAAAGAAGCTAAACACCTCTAAAACTGCAAGACGTATTGCATTTTTGTAAAGGCGTAAGTAAGAACTATTGTTCTATTAAGTAGTTTTTTTTATATATAGTATGCCATTTTTCATATTATTATTTTTGCACTGTAGGAACCTATTTTCAAATTACGGCTTAGATCCCCATATAACTTAGATACGGCAATATTTGTTCTTAGGTAGAGCTCATTTAATTTGATTTATTTCTTGATTTTGACTACCTCAGTTGCTAATATTTAGAGTTGTTAAGATGTTCAGGTCATATTTGTCTGACCGAGTCAATTGGGCCAAAAGGAAAAAACAAATGTAGTTATTATCATATGGAGATGTGATCATAAAAGAAAAAACAAATTTACTAAAAAAAATTATAATAAATTTTATTTGTTTTGATATTAGATTAAGAAACATTTTTACAAATATCAAAACATGTCTATTTTATGTTTGAATTTAGAAACACTCCAATACAGCTTGAAACTCAAAATAATCTGTGTACAAAATATTTAGAAAATTAAACAATGGCGTCCTCATTTATAATGAACAATATTGTTGCATCATCGTTCTCATTTAGCTTATAATCATTTTATTGTTTAACATAAATTCTTAAATATGTTGCAACAGTATAGTCATATGGAATGAAAGCAACGTTGTTTGGTTTCAAGATGCTTTTTTCATGTAATTGTGAGCTTCACGACAACACTATATTGGAGTGTTTCTAAATTCGGACTTAAAAAACAATATACTAAATTAGTGTAATAGGCGAAAATCCAAAAAAGATCGAACAAATTTTAGAAAAAGGTGTATCAATGAAAAACGGTTATATAAATGGAGAAATGATTTTAAAATACACCAACTATAGTAATTTTCTTAATTTTAACACGAATTATTAAACATTTTTATTTACTAAATTTTTGACATAACGTTGACTTTACACAAAAATCGAAACTGACATGACACAACTTATCTGACATGGATTTTTTGAATTATTTAAAATTCATGAACTTTTAATGTTATATTAATTTTAACATGAACTTTAGTACTTACTCAATTTTTGACATAAAGTTAATTTTACACAAAATCAGGACTTATGATGTGGATTTTAAATTAAATATAAATATTTATAAAAAAACGAATATTCGAATCGAATCGAATAATTCGAATATCTACATCGAATCGAATACGAATCTAATTTTAATATAAAATATTTGATTTGATTCGATTCGTTTACAACTCTATGCGGCTGCGCTGTAATCACGCGGGAACGTGCTCGGGAAGTTGAGGCAGACGCTGGGGCCGCAGAAATGTAATACGGCGCCGTAAAATATTCAATTTGTATTTAATAATCGTAAATATGATATATTCTTAAATGCTAAATAATTAATAATTGAAGTGAAGCAAAAATATTAATAATTTAAAATTCGCGTCATAAGTCTCAATTTTGTGTAAAATTAACTTTATGCCAAAAATTGAGTAAGTACTAAAGTTCATGTTAAAATTAATATAACGTTAAAAATTCATGTATTTTAAATAATTTAAAAAATCCACGTCAGATAAGTTGTGCCATGCCAGTTTCGATTTTTGTGTAAAGTCAACGTTATATCAAAAATTGAATAAATGATAAAGTTCGTGTATTTATAGAAATATTTAATAATTCATGTTAAAATTAAGAAAATGACTATAATTATATTTTAAAATCATTTCCCCTATATAAATTAGTTAGGTATGATCCCGATTCTTAGTTGTAGACATACTTAACATGTCAACAACTTATATGGAAATGTTCCATAATTCTAATAAGCAAAAAAGTCATCATAATAAGAATTATTTTTAAATTTGATTCTTATATATTTTATTATTTAATTAATATTAAATTTTACTCAAGTTAATAAGTTCTAAGTATATATAAATTAATACTTAATCAAAAGTTTATAAAAAATAAAATAATAATTATCATGTGATATGTCATGTCACTCACAAACACATTAAATATATTTATAGCACACTTTTTGTTGCTAGGTAATAAACAATGTTGATAACTTCACCATAAAGCTTTTTGTATTTAATTTTCATACTGACAACTTTGTGTTTATAATTTAAAATATTAACAATTATTAAGTGACACAACTCTACAAAGTATATGATCTAATTTAACTAGTTTGGTATTTAAAAGCAAGTAAACGATTGTGTTTGATTTCAAATATAAATTACATGAACTTCATTTCTATGCTAATGGAGTATTATTTATTTTGAACCAAGTGTTTATATATTATACCAACATACTGATACGTATGCTGAATTATGTGTATTTTACACATGCTCAAGATAAAATAAGATTAGGTAAAATTTAAAAATATGTAAAAGTTACATATTAAAAATATCTAAATTATCAAATAGAAGTAAAATAATATTTACAAGTACGAGTACATTTACAATTAATATAAACCTATCCCTCCCCTAAAAATCAGTAAATTCATTTGAGAAAAATGCATACCCTCCTCGCCTCACCGCTTGAATCCTCCCTCTCACCCTACTGCTCCTACTTACTCTCCCCCCACCGCTAGAAGGGTTTACTTAGCCCTAATCTCCTTCTCACAATTCTCCCACCAACACCCCCCAACGCCAAAAATATTTTTATTACATAGAAGGCATGAACGAGTCTGACGAAGACATACCAAAACAAATTCACATATATAGTTTTATGCGTATAATTTATCTAAAATTGTTGGAAAAAAGAAGATAATCTACTGCGGGTACAAAATTAGCAGTATTTTGTTCTACATAGGTTAATTGTTAGAGGTATTTACATATTATGTTTTCACATAGTATGATTTCTTTGAAAATGTTAAAATCGATGGCAACAGAACATCTTCCAACGACTTAGATTACTAGCGGCAGATGCGTATTGTAATGCCTTTACCAACGGTATTTGTGTGCTGGGTTTGGGAATAACAGGTTTGGTATATAGGGGTAGAGAGAATACACTAAACTTCAATTTTTGCTTAGTTGCCTTGAACAACAGGTCGAGAGGTCAGCTCAATAACTTACTAGGTCAACATGTTAGGAGTAGTAGGTCATCTCTCTGTGCCAGAGAGTGATCTTCTCATAATATTTTCGATACAAAGTGAGAGATATGTTCTTGAATAGGTTGACCGACAACTTGATAGAGCAGTTCAGATCACTGTCATGGATAGGTTGTGTGCGAAAGTGGTGATCTGTTGGTTGCTCATATTATTAAAAATATTCTTATGAATTTAACCAAGTGCTCTTTTGCAGGTTGATTGACAAAAAAAGCAACTCTCCAAACTTAGTGGGTCAGCTTGCTGGTGAGGAATTCAAACAAGTCAATACAAATAAAGATAAAAGCAAAATATAAAGAACACAATAATTTAACGTGGTTCGGAAAATTCCCTATGTCCATGTCGATCGACACTAGATCGATGAATCCCTTAACCTTGGATTCCTTGCTTATTTACCCTCATTGAATATGAGCTCAATCTCTCTTATTTATACTCATTGAGAGCGAGTTACACCTTTCTTATTTACCCTCATCAAGAATGAGTTACCTTTGAAAGTTTACAAAATTTATTCTTCCTCATTTCTTCTCTATTATAGAGTTTAGAACTTGTATGACAATTAAAGAATATCTAAAACTATTTGGCTTGAAGGCTCTAAACAAATATCTAGTTTTAGATGAATTTTATCTCCAGAATATGATGAATCTTCTTTAGAGAAACAACACTAAGAATATATTCGACTTGATCGAGTGCTGATTGGTCTCTAAAAATCTGGAGTATTTCTTGCAGCGTTTTAGCTCTCTATTTTCTGGGTTTCCGTTCATATGAATATGCTCTCTTATTTATGGAGAAGAGTTGAAGTATTTATAGTCTTCATTTTGAAAACTAGCCATTGTAGCATTAATGATTACGTGGAATGAAAGATATAGTCATTGGATGCTGACTGGACTTCTAGTCGTTGGATTTTGTCCTACGTGTCATTTGACGTGACGTAATTCTATTTGCATATATTTCTCGAGAAATTTTCTTACAAAGTTTTGTTATAGCATCTATAACTACTTCCGGTTTACAGGGACAACCCTAAAAACAGACATTCACGGGAATTAGTTTATCGACTCCACAAATAGTATTATAAGAATACGTACTGGACATCCCCCTTTAATTGTACAAGCCTCATTGCAATAACATATTTCGGTGCAGACATTAGCTCATATAATCTTACCAAGGAGGGGGCCATTTTCATTAATTGTTACTGTTTCAACATGTTGGACATGTTAACTGTGATCCGCATGTAGGACATGTTACAGTTTCATTGATGATTTGTTCATATACAATAGTATGAATTCTTCACTTATGGTCAATCGAGATTTGACAAGATGGTCATTCCTCGATCTCGACAAATCTTGAATTGTCTGGACATCGAACTCCACATGCACTCGATGCATAATCTTAAATTGATGATGAAGATATTATTCATTGGGAGAAGTTCTATTTGTTCCGTCTATTATACACGACTCAATATCCTCCAAATTTTGCATATACAGGTGTGAAATCTATCATCTACATAAAAATAATTTTTTTATAAGAAATCAGGAGTAGTATATACAACATATAATGAAGAAACTAATTATTTTATCCTGCATATTTGTAATTTTTGCGCGGTTTAAACATATAAGGGTAGAAAAATCAATTACCTATGTAATGGGACCACAATTGCTCGCATACAATCAAATTTTCTTGGCTGCTTCCATGTGTGACTCCTTTATATTGACCTGATATCTGGCACAAACACCAACTGTAAAAGTAATGTCAAGTCGACTTACAGTTAAATATAATAAAGACATAACTGAGTTATGTTGGCTGGTTTGCCTTCTGGATCTGATCAATCTTTCCATTAATGGTAAGCATTAACTGGAACTTTCATTGGCTTGTTGTCCTTAACTCCAAATTTTGTGATAAGGTCCTTCACATAATTGCATTGATTAATAAAGATGTCTTCCTTTAACTGCTTGACCTGCAAACCTAGGAAGAAATTCATTTCTCCCATCATAGAAATCTTATATTTATCTTGCATAAACTTCACATAAATATTCAGATTTTGATCCAAAAATAATATTTCCTTGTCGACTGATCCTCTCTTGATGCTCGATTGGAGAAGGAAGGTTGACAATGTCTCATATCAAGCTCGAGGAGCTTGTTTAAAACCATAATCTTCATTTGCCAACATGTACACCTTGTTTTGATCTCTTTCTTCGAAACCAAGAAGTTGTTCTATGTATACTTCCTCTTTAAAGATACTGTTGAGGAAGACGCTTTTTACATCAATTTGAAACACATTGAATTTTTGATATGCTGCATATGCTAAGAATAACATGGTAGCTTCCAAGCGAGCTACGTGTGCAAACGTCTCATCGAAGTCAATGCACTCCTGTTGGAAGTAGCATTTCACAACCAACCTTGCTTTGTTTCTAACCATGTTCTCCCATTTCGTCTCTATTATTCTTAAAAATCTATTTGATGTCTATGACTCCATGATACTCTGGGCGATCAACTAAGTACCAAACTTGATTGCGCTTGAACTTGTTGAGGTCCTCTTGCATCGTAACAGTCAAATCTGCATCTCGTAGGGTTTCGAGGGCATCTTTTAGACTCTACATGAGACATATAACAAATAAGGAGTGAAATATCTCCATTCATCCTCCGTGTCTTAACACCATCTGCTGGATTCCAAACAATGAGATCAACGGGGTTATGGTCTACCCATCTTCGGCATTTAGTCATTTCTTCTTCGGATAATTCGAGGTTGGGTTCATTGTCGGGTTTCTCAAATTCTGGATAAGCTGTAGATGAAACATGAAAAGAGTAATCATTATCAAGGTTAAGGTTATAAAGGTCGCTACTTATTTCGATCACGGGATCGGGTAGATCGTTCGTTGGATCAGGTTGAGGGTCAGGTTACTGGGTTTCATAACCTGTTCTCGCTTGATCTTTTCCCCTTTGTTGAGATGATTCTACATCAGGTTGATCTTTCTCATTGAACTCGTCTGATGGACTCCAAATAAGAATGTCTTCTAGAAGTTTATGCTTGGAGTTTCTTAAGCTTGTTGTTGAGCTAGCTGATTTTATGAAGGTTGACCTGGATCCCTGTACTCACAAGTAGACTCGTCAAACAAAACATAAGGTGTAACCTCCACAACATGAGTTCGCTTATTGAAAAAATGATATGCTTTGCTGACCTCAAAATACCCAAAGAATATATTCCAGGATCAAACTTACTATCAAATATTTTCAATTGAGTTTTCCCATTATTATGAATGAAACACTTAAAACGTAAAAACACATAAATATTATAGAAGAAGATTCATGTTGTTCCACAACTCATATGGAGTATTACCATGGCGTAATGTCACTACCGAACAATTCTATGTGTATCAGGCCGTGTTAATGGCCTCAACCTAGAATTCATTGGGAATGTTCGTCTAATTGAGCACCGTACGAGCTGTCTCTTTCAGCTATCTATTGCATCTTTCTACGATGTCATTTTGTTGTGGTGTGCGAGCTACTGAAGTTAGACGTATAGTTCACATCTTGGTGCAATATCCTTCGATCATTTAATTTAGAAATTCCATTCCACGATCCAATCTTATGAATATGATAGATATCTCCTTCAGATTTATAAGCTTGTTGAGAAGGTTGGACAACTTCTCTATCGTCTCATTTTTCTTAAACATGAAAACAACCCAGGTAAATCTAGAAAAACCATCTACAACTAACGATATATAGCTTCTACCGTTTACACTCAAGGGAGTGATTGGACCAAAGAGGTAAATGTGGAGAAGCTCAAGTACTCTTGATGGTGGGTGAGCTACCTTGCTGGAGAATGATGTCCATGTCTTCTTTCCAGCTTGGCAAGCTTCGCATATATGATTTTGTTGAATACTTGATCGGGTTTCTACTAGCTTATCCTTTTCGAGCTTGTTGATGGTCTTGAAGTTGAGGTGACTTAGTCTCTTTCTTTCTGATATTATAAGGGGGACAATGAGATGATGATTGTGCGGTACTCTATCTAATGCATACAACACCATGGTTAGACCAATGTCGAAGATTATTATTTTTTGTTTGCCCAAACCTAACTAGGCCCACTAAAACTCTAAAGCCCACCTTTATATTACTGGTTACCCCCCTCAATTTGAATCTGCTGATACATAGAAAATAGTGAGACACCAACATTTGATATATTACTCTTAATTGAGTTTCTTCTTACCAATTTGTGATAATGATTGCGAGTTGTCATAGCTTCTATCTGAGTGAGGTTGCTTAAGAGGGTGGAAGATATCTTTGTGATATAAAATGGTCGTTTTATCCATTCCTTTGTGGAATAAAACTGGGTTTTAGGTGTTGGGAAATGTTGTGTTGGCGTAGCTAATGAGATTTCATTCTCCCTTTCGGTCCCCATGGTTGAAGAGTTACATTGGAGGAGAGGCCACACTTGAGCCGATTTTTATCTGCATATCTCGTTTCTTTTTCTCCTCTTTTATTTTATCTTCTCCCAATATTTTGTCCTACTGTTTCCTCCCTTTTCTTTATGTTTTTGTGCAAGAAGCGACTTCAAGGGGGCTGTCGAATCTGAACAACCGCATTTGGAGCACGGATAAGTCTGAATCGTGTGCTCGCTATCGACACATCAAGCACATGCGTTGGAAGAAAGGTGAATCGACGACGAGGCGATACCATAACAAATAATATGCTAAATAGAATATAATATCTCCGAAGTGGTCCAATCTGACTCCAATTTACCATCGACTAGACCGAGTATCCCACCTAGGCGGCCGACTAGCATCTTAGGCCGCCAAAGTGCGACTAGAGCCTAGACAATCACTAGAGCGACTATTAAAATACTGAATTTTTTTTCAACAAAAGAATGCCTTTGGTGAAAGAGGGTTTAAAAAATTTAGTTGTGGATGAGTTAATTATTTCGAAAAACAATATGTTGACAACCATCATGTATGTCTCCAGAATTAACTTAACACTTTTTAGTAGAGGAAACGAGTATCACTTATTTAGTGTTATATATATATATATTATATAGATAAATGTTAAAATACTCATTTTACTAGTAAAGGATAAAAAGGACTTATTTAAAAATATAAAGATAAAAAAATACTCATTTTATATGATAATATAAGGAAATTAATTATGTATTCGTGTTATTTAAATTCAAAATAATCTGAATAACACGAGTACATGAGGAAGTTCCTCATGTTATCATATAAAGTGGTAATGTATTTTTTTATTTAATAAAAGTGAATAATATTACCTATTATTTCGTATATTATTAGGTCCATAATTATAAATTAATAGACTATATTATTAAACAGATCACGTAAACCGACGTATTCTCTTACGTCATGTTCTAACAGTCGATTTCCAATTTTCTTATGTTTTTTTATTTTATTGATAATTTTAGTTCATTATTTATGCTTTACACGTGTCAAGAGTTAATATATGTTTAAACGGTGGTGCCTATAGAGATAAGAAGAAGGATAAATTATTGCTTTGGGAAACAAATACTCTTGATAGTTTCTTAAATATAGGAACGGAAATCTAGGTTGCACGATACATGCAAAGAATCCAGGAGAAAATGTATTTATATTCTATGCCTTTAATATTTTTTTTTCAGCCAAACAACTTGCTCCCTCCCTTCCTCCTACTTTCTTACATTTGTTTTTTATGTTTTTTTATGAGGAGATTTAAGAAAAGTTTAAAAGTAGATAAAGGGTAATATAAATATATATTATTTAAACTTATGTTTATAATAAAATTATTTTAAAAAAAAAATGTAATAAACTGAGTGAGACAATTAAAAAAGGAAGACGTAACAAATTCGGTGGGACGGATGAGTATGACCTTTTTTTTTATTATTTTATATACTTATATTTTTTCAAATTTAGCGTTTTATTTTATATTATTTTAGAGGGTGTTTGGCTAAATTTATTTTAAAGAGCTTATAAGTTGTTAAGGTACTTGGATAAATGAACTTATAAGCTCTTAAATAGGTTATAAGATCATAAAATATTTGATATTTTAAACTCTTCATATGTGATTTTGTTGAGTTAAATATGATTATAACAAAATGTTGTAGGGTTAATTATGTAATTTTGTTGCAGTTTATAAGTTGATTGAGAAATAAGTTGGGGTAAATCTACTTATTTTTTTAAACAGCTTATAAGCTTTAAAAATTTATTTTTACAACTTATAAGTTACTACAAACAAATTATATACTGTTTAGAAGGTTATAAGTTTAGCTAAAACCTATAATCCGCTCTAAACTTATTATGGTGAATTAGAATAATCATTTTTGAATTTATATGATCAGTTGAGTCAAGTTAAATAATTAGTATTATTTTGTTAAAAGTTGAAGTGTATTTCATTGAGCTTAAATAAGAATTTTCTAATGCAAAATGAAGATTGGAAGATTTTGTTTAATTCTTATTAATTAATCTTAAATAGACATGTGGTGTTTATTATTTTATATGTAGTTTAACTTTGACCTAAGATAAGGGTTTTTATTTCAAAAGGCTTGAAAAACTGAATTGCCAGAGTATAAAAATATCTTGGGTAAATGCTAAAATACCTATTTTGACAAGTAAAAAATAAAAAATATCCACTTAAAAATAAAAGATAAAAAATACCCACTTTTTACAATAGTATGATGAAATCGATCATGTGTTCATGTTATTCAAATTTAAAATAACTTGAATAACATGATCACATGATGAAATTCATCATGTTATTGTAAAAATAACATGATCACATGATGAAATTCATCATGTTATTGTAAAAAGTGGATATTTTTTATCTTTTATTTTTAAATAAGTATTTTTTATTTTTATTTTATAAAAGTGGGTAATTTTACCTATTACTCCAAATATCTTTATGAAAATGTAAATTTTAAAACGTGGAAAATTAACGGGTGCATTTTAATATTATTTCAACTATGTATCTATATATAAATATATATATACATGTATATAATTATTTTTTATGCAATGATAAATTAGAAATAGTTGGACGAAATTAAAGGGGTCATGAATGGGGAAAAGGAGATTTTAGTAAAGAGGAGTCCTATTAAAAAACAAAACAAAATGAAAAAATAAAGTAAAGAGGAGTATGGATAAAGTACTATCTGTTTGGAGTTATAGTAGTGTATCACAAAAATAATGTAAAGAACGAGATGAGTATACAATGAAAATATAATATAAAATTGAATTGAATACAAAAAATAAAACTGTAATATTAAAACAGCCAAGTCGAGGAGTCCCTTTCTCTGCAACACTGAATACGTCAACGTAGTACTCCTTGTATTGACGTACAGTCTCCAAAGATGAAACGACTTCGTCTTGGAAGGTGACAGCACTGTGGATTAACCGAGCTCCGGCGAACTAAACAAGGCTCAGATAGAGCTTCTAGATGCAGAAACGAAAGTATTTGTGCAGCAAGATGACAGAGTATGTGGAGAGTGTCTTCGAATGTTTCAGTGTTGAATGTATGCAAATGAGACATCTATTTATAGGTCCATTTCCAATCATAGGAGTTAATAGGAATTGATGACCATTTATTCTCCCTAATGGCCCATCAAAGCATATGATTGATGCTCACTAATGGCCCATCAAAGCATCGGGTCGTTACAGGCCGTTACGGGACCGTTACGAGAGTTACACCCCATTAAGGTATTTGGACGTTATAGTCCGTTACGGGAGTTACACAATGAATCTAGACAGATTCATTCATGCCATGAACCTGGACAGTCCTTGTGTATACGTTCATGATAAGTCCACAAGGCCGAGGCCCAAAAACTAAGTTCAAAGTCGAGCCCAACGGGTCCACAGGCACGTGCGCGGCGGCGTGCGCGTGTGTGGACTTTATCCAATTACTCAAACCATATGAGTAATTAAACTCCTTAGATACAAGATTAATGTTCTCCCATTAATCCATGTGGGACAAGAGTTAATACTCATTAACCTTCTTAATCTCATAGCTCCCTTAATCAAGTAACATACTTTAACATGTTATTTCTCACTCACGTTCGGTTTAGAGAAATTAAATATGTTACGATCATCTACTCAAAACGTAGATCGATTCTGAATCATTTAATTATCTTAAGTTCAATGTCACATCACTTGAAAATCGAGTCAAACTTAATTGACCATCACACACACACACACACACATATATATATATCACGATTCCTACACTATTAGTGTGTATTTCGTCTTACAAAGAGACGACGCTTCTACTCGATTTCTACAGTTTGTATATTTTTGGATTATTGTTAATTAATTAAAATTGTAATTTCACTTTCATCTAATTAAATTTCTATTTGTTTGTACTCAGCACTTAAACAATGTATAAGTAACATTCTTCACTAACATTACTTTTGCCTCATTTGTTGGCTGAAGGACGAGAAGAATGTAACAAAGTCGATGAAATTTTTTTGTGTATAGCGCAAAACCTCTCAATAATAAGAATATATGTACATTGTTTTGTTTTGTTTGTATTCAAGTCTCTTCTTTGTGAATATGTTTTTGTTGGAGTTGTCATTCTCCATGTAGCGGAGCACCGACTATAGATCTTCATGATCCGACACCAATAAACTGTTGGAAAATAAAGTGTAAAAAATTTCGGGAAAAGTATTACAAATGAAAGTAATACAAAATTAATAAGAAAACTAGTTGAAGCCGAGTCGAGGAAAGAGCCCTCTTTCCGCAAGACTATTTACGTCCAGGTAGTGCTCTCGGTAAAACGTAATGTCCCCAAAGATAAAACGACTTTTTCACTTAGAAGGTGGCAGCACCGTGGACCTTCGAGCTCCGGCTAACTTGATAAGGATAAGAACAAAACTTCTTCTAAAATTCTTGAAGATGAAGTATGTACCAAGATGATTATGCTTGTGTATACCAGTATGTTACCCACATGTGTGTAAAATGCATGAATACCACCTATATATAGGCCAAGTCCACTCAAGAGTAGTTGCAAGAATTGATGACAATTAATGTCAATTAATAACAATTGATGCCCTTTAAGTTACTAGACGTTATGAGAGTTACAAGAGTTGATGACAATTAATTATTAATTAAGCCACATAATATGGACATACCTTCGTCCACATTCGTCATAAGCTCACTGACCTCAGCTTGATATCAAGTTTGGCTCCAAGGTTGATATCAATGTTGATATCACAGATTGATATAAAACAAACAAGCTAAACTCCCTCACCATAAGGTTAACCTTAGCTCCTCACCATAAGGCAAACTTAGCTACACAACCATAAGGTCAAATTGGACAGCCCATTGTTCCGGAACAAGCCATGGGGTAGGCCACTGGGGCAGGCCACCAGCTGCAGTCTAGCTGCACAAGCCGCGACAAAGGCCTGCTGCACATCAAGCTGCATGCCACCAGCAACAACAAGCCACAGGCCAGCAGGCCGACGAGTGCAAGGATGGTCTTTAACCCTACTAGTCAAAATATATGATTTCTTAACCTTTTTAAATACATGATGAATGATAGTTCCATAACCAATGTGGGACAAATATTACTCTCCATAATAAGTCTCAAACACATACTCAATTATTTATGTGACTCACTTTATACTATTATTTCTCACTCACCGGGAATCGGTTTAGAGAAAATAAATATATCACAATCATCTACGTGAAACGTAGATCGACCTTAGGTCATTTAATTATTTTAAATTAAATGTCACGTCAGTTAGAAACCCGGTCAAACATCTTTGACCATCTTATATATACGTGTGTGTATATATATATATATATAAATCAATATAAGAAATGATCTATATATGAGAAATGAAATGATAAAAGATCTCAACAATTCATTTAAAAGATCAATAGTTGTGATCATCTGTACAAATTAACTTCCATTTTTAAAAAATCTTCCACATTCCTACAATATTGGAAAATATTAAAATTAAATTTTATTAATTTTAACCATTGGTTGTGCCTATATATATATATGAAGGTTCAAATAAAACTTTTTCATATAAGTAAACTAAGACCTCATCTAAATCATTGAAATATTAAGGTTCAAATAAAACTTTTTCATATAAGTAAACTAAGACCTCATCTAAATCATTGAAATATTAAGATCAATGGTTATAATTACAAATTCTTTAAAGTCTCACTTTATTTAATTTATAAAAGGAAAATGCCAATAACGAAAATTTCTTAAGTTTTGTAACCGCACCACACATAAATTCATGGAATGTACCATATTTAACATATTGATTGATTTACTTACGTCTCTTTTTATTAATTTAGTTAGTCTTCTTACACCTACATTGGTTTGATTTAGTTAATTCACATTATTATACATTTTCTTCTATATTTTCTTTTTTGCATGATCTTTTTTTTCTTTAGTTTGTGCTATAATTGCTATTAGTTCATATAATTTGCAATACAAATACTAGAAATAAGTACCGCCGATTTTAGTTTTAGGCAATGTGGCAATGTATTAATTAATTTATCATTACAATAACAAACAAGAAGTAAACAATAAAACATAATGTTATAAGAAACTAATAAGTTATATTTAAGTACTAGAGTATAAGTATTGGAGGAATAAATAATTTATATGTCAATGCTTCATTTACTGTAATGCTTATAATAAAGTCTAATTCTAATGCTTAAATCATGTTATGATAATTCTCATATTAGTCTATGAGAATGTTTATATTAATTTATATTTCATTACAGATAATAAAGTACATATAGCTTAGTTTGAGATTCGATTGTTTGGAGCTATATTTAATTTTGTATTCAGAAGAAAAATATTTTTATGAGATGCTAGATACTGCTGATAAGGAGCTCTATTCAGGTTGCTCAAATCATTACAATTATCCTTTGTGTCCTGCCTCATGATATTGAAAGTAGAGTGCGGGATTTCAATGAAATATTTTGATCAACTTTGTGAGCTGATGAAAGAGATTAATCCAAATGACAGTTTGGTCCCGATGAATTCTATTATATAAAGAAGTTATTGCGTGGAATGAGGCTTTCTGTTGTGAAAATTGATAGTTGTCGAAGGCATTGTATGATCTATTGTCGAGATGATAGTAACTTAGATTCATGCAAATTTTGTAATCTTCCAAGATTCAAGGATGTTAATCGATCATCTGGTAGGCGACGGAATAAACCTGTTGCCTATAAGAAAATGTACTAGTTTCCTCTAATTTCTCATTTGCAGAGATTGTATGCGTCTAAAGTAACAACTTCGAAGATGTGTTGGCATGGTACAACTGTTGATGATGGGGTTATGAGACATCTGGCGGACAGTCCTGCGTGGAAGCAGTTTGAGAATTGTTACCCTATATTTGCGAGTGAAATTCGTAATGTTCGACTTGGACTTTCAACAGACGAATTTCAACAATTCGGACAATCCGTTCAGCAATATTCTTCATGGCCTGTCATACTTACACCTTTCAATCTACCCCATTGGTTGTGTATGAAAGAGCAACACATGTTTCTCACAATTCTCGTGTCTGGTCCTCAAAATCCAAAAGATAAGCTTGATGTGTCTCCAACCACTAATCTCAGAGCTTATTCAATTGTGGAAAGTTGAAGTAAATACATATGATACTTCGTTAAAACAAAGCATTCAGATGTGTGCAACACTTTTTTGGAGAACTAGTGACTTCCCAGCATATTCGATGTTATCCTGATGAAGTACAACTGGTAGATTGGCATGTACACATTGTATGAATGAAATAGATGCTTTCACTCTACAGTGTAATGGTAAGCAATCATGGTTTGACAACCATCACAAATTCCTCCCTCTCAACCATCTATTTCGTAGAAACAAAATATCATTTCGAAAGAATAAAGTGATCACATCAGGTCCACCAGCTATAAGAGTAGGTGAGGACACATTAGCTGAGATCAAAGAGTTGGGTCTAGTAAAAGTAACCAATGATTATGACAGTACAAATGTAAAAATTCACCAGCGTTCTGGAACTGGGTGAAAAAAAAGAAACATCTTTTGGGATTTGCCATATTGGACAACACTTCTATCCGTCACAATTTAGATGTAATGCACATCGAAAAGAATGTGTCTGATAACATATTCAACACAGTGATGAATGTTCAAGGAAAAATAAAAGATAAAACCAAATCTCGTGAAGAACTCAACACATATTGCTATAGACCTAGATTGCAATGTAATTTGTCAATAGACAAGTATCAAGTTACACACTTGACAAACAGGGTCGGAAGGTATTTTGTGAATGGATAAAAACTCTTCGATTTTCCGATGGGTATGTGTCAAACTTGGGCTGATGTGTAAACATGAATAAACTCAAGATGTTTGGGTGGAAAAGTCATGGTTGTCACGTTATGATGTAGCATATTCTACCAATTGCATTTCGTGAACTTCTTCCGATAATGTTTGGAAACCAATCACTGAAATTAGTACTCCATTTGTCCCATGAAAGTGGTCTTGTTTCGTTTCCCAATGGGTATATTTTATGAAAAAATTAGGACCACTTTCATAGGACAGATGGAGTATGTTTTTCAAGGATTTGACATCTCGGAACATCAAAACAATTGATATAACTTTCCTCATAACTTATTCAATTGAATGGAGCATTTTCCGTTTCATTTGGCTCAAGATGCTATTAACGGTGGATCAGTTCAGTATAGATGGATGTATCCTTTTGAAAGGTGTGTATTGTCAATATTCATTAACTTTTTATGTATATAAATGAATATTAATTATTAATTTTATAATTTTATTAATAGGTACTTACATACATTGGAAAATAAAGTGAAAAACAAATCAAGTATTGAAGGTTCTATTTGCAATGATTATTTGATAGAAGAAAATTCAACATTTTGTTCCTATTACTTTGAGGATCAGGTAAGTATGCGTTGTACGCGTGTTCCGCGCAATTATACCGGCATAACTATTAAGGAAAAATATGATCACCCAGATACATTCTCAATATTCAAGTCAATAGGGCGACCTATTGAAAGAGAGTTAATGAGATATTTGAATGATATAGAGTATGAGGCTGCTCATCTGTACGTCCTCATTAATTGTCCAGAAGTACACAAACATTACATTGTGTATGTATACATTCAAATCATAAAAAAAAAATACATTACATTGATATTATAGTATAACATAAAATCATGTTATTTTTCAAGAACATTTGTTTATCAATTGATTGCCCTCAATCCAAATATCACACAAGATGAAGTTCAACCTGCTATGGATAAAGATATTCCAAAATGATTTGGGTCATATGTAAGTTTTAAGTCGACATTCATCAATTAAAGAATAATTATAACTATATTTAATGTTTATACTTGATAAATTCATTATTGTCGGTGTTGAATCCATCAAATAATATCGTGAATCCTTTCGTTCGTACTCTTGCGAGAGGCCTTTCTCCGCTTGTGAATACATATACAAGATATTGTATAAATGTATACAGATTGCACTCCTTAGACAATAACACAAACAAAGCTACTATAAATAGTGGCATATAAAGCCTCAGTTTATGGAGACAAGAGTGAAAACAAAGATTTATTTGGGCAATTGTTGGAGGTATGTGTACTGGAGTATCCCGATGTACCAACCAAAATAACTACATTGTTCAAATGTGACTAGTTTGATTGCACATCAACATCTAGAATAATGGTGAATTCAGAATTCAAAATGGTATTTATTAATCACAGGTGTAAGTTTAATGGTTATGAAGCTTTCATTCTAGCAAGTCAAGCCACACAAGTTTGTTATTGCTCGTGCCCAGTCTCAACTAGTCTAAAAAGGATTGGTGGGAAGTTTGCAAGATCAAACCTAGATCAAATGTGAAATTATCATCTAAAGTGCTTGATTTATCATCATTGGCATTGTTTCAAGATGATGAACAAGAACATGTTGTACTTCCAACGATAGATAATGACATTAACAAATACATCCTGAGGGAGGTTTGATTGACATTGAAGATATTGAAGATGATGAAGATGATGACGATGATGAGCTATTAGGTTCTGATGATAGTGATGATTCGAATGACGACAATGATGATGATGATGAAAATCATTAGGGTATGTTTAAAATTCTTTTACCTGAAGTAATAAAGTAATATCAATTTTTTTGTTTGTATATATTCAAAATTATAATTCACATCGGAATTAATTCGCCGATGTCATCCAGCGTTCGTGGTAGAGCTACCGCTTTATGTGCTTATGATAAGTCTTCGGGTAGAGCATCTGCACAGCATTGGCCAGCATGACGATGCTCCAGTTATAGCTAACACTTCAGCTACTGCATCGACTGAGGTATCACCCTCCTCCACGTCACGAGCTCCACGTGTACGGGAGGTACTCCAGTATGATGATAGTGGCCAGAAGATTTTAAACATCTATTTTGATAGTGTCATCCGCTGGCGTCGCGGCCGCTAAGGTGCCAACAGTCGCTGACCCTGGTGTTCGGTCTCGCATGCTTGCTTCTGGTCTTGATTCCCGCGAGCTGTGGTCAGCGTTCGCGGAGTGTACGCGGTTGCTGACCCGACTATATTTCCTTCATCTTTTCATCTTTGTGTCTTCTTTAGCCTTTTGCGATCCTGATTCACATGTTTGTACCCGTGGTCCTAAAAGAAAAATAACATAATTCGGGCCCAACTACCACCAAAACATGGGCGAAACACGAGGATAGAGAAGATGAAAACAAATGTCTACACAACCAAAATTTGGCTAAACAACCCCTCCACACACAAAACTTTGTTTGTCCACACACAAAACACGAGCATTCTTGGCAAGACTTCAAATAGTTTATGAGATTAATCTATCTATCATCATGCCACGTCATGTAGAGATCACAGAAACAAGTGGTCCACTTTGACGAGATTCTATTATGTTCAAACAAATAAAACAATGATGTAAGAAGGTATCATCGAGATCATATAACTGACTAGAGTTTTTATCTGTCACTTTATATGCATATATTTTTCTTTCTCTTTATTCACTTTAAAATATGGAGAATATTAAGGAAAATATTCACCTTGTATGTACTCCGAATGCTTGGGTTTTTCTGGTGTGGTTTCCCACACCCATCTCTTTTGTAAAGTGTGGCTTTTCTAAAGAGAGTGGGGTAGAGTCCTTATATACTCCTATTTCCACACGAATTTACAAGGGTGTTTGAAACAATGTCAAGTTATATGATCATTGTCATGAGGTGTGAACAATTAGGGCTTCCCTAATGTATCCTCATGTGGTTTCTCATGCTCATGACTCCCAGAAGAGCAGAGACCTCTCGACATGTTCTTTTGTTTTATTAAGCACAATAAGTGGTAACAAATAACTAGTCAGTCGAATCAATTAAATCATGCCAACATGCATCACTATTTTGATTATTCTACAAAAATTAAGAATCCGGTCATATGTTCCCCATTTTTTTTCCTTTTTCTTTTATATGCAACGTGTTTTTATTTGACAAGTGTTTATTTTCTTTCTTTATTTCTACCTTATATGTAGATGTAATGATGACACATGAATGAAATAAGATCTTAACATGTGATTATAGCATATGCCTATGTTGCATTATTATATAGAAATCAAATTTTATAAATGGATTCAAACAATTAAGATTCAGTCTAGAGGGTTTAAATGAACCCAATTTAGTTTAATATATCACTATTTGAATATTAATTAATAAATTTTTTTTTATCTTACATAATTAGATACCAAATTAAATAAGTGTGATTCATGTTTAATCTTTATTATTAATTTACTGCATACCGAAGTGAAATTGGAAAAGGTTTGCAAAAAATAGAGAGGAAATGAATGTCAATGAATAGGTTATCACCAGAGTATGATTTTGGGGTTGAAGAATTCTTGAATTTTGCAATGCAAAATGCAGCTGATGCTACCAAAATATCTTGTACGTGCGCAAAATGTGCTAACACTAGAAAAATGAAAGTTGATATCATAACGGCACATTTAATAGTAAATGGTTTCGACATGACATACACAAAGTAGATATGACACATAGAGTATTACTCCTTAACACGACCAATAAGAAATGTTGATGGATGTGATGCAGAAGCCAATGTTGAGAAACCAATTGATATGATTCATGATGCATATGAATCATTAGAAGATAATGCAAGACATTTTCAGACGTTGCTTGAGGATGATGAGAAGCCTTTATATTGTGGTTGTTAAAAATTTACCAGATTATCCGCATCGGTGAAATTGTTAAACTTGAAGGCCAAATATGGTTCGAGTGATAGTTTATTCAATGATCTATTACTCTTGATAGGTGAATTTCTTCCGGAACCTAATGAAATGCCTAGATCATTGTATGAAGTAAAGAAAAGAATAAGCACATTAGGACTTGAATATCAGAAAATTCATGCATGCCCCAAAGATTTCATTTTATATCGTAAGGAGTATAAGGATATGGATGAGTTTCTTATATGTTGGAGTCCAAGATGGAAAGTTAGTAGTAAAACAATGTCCACAAATGGTGTGCCAGAAAAAGTCTTGTGGTTCTTCCCACCGATACCAAGGTTTAGAAGAATGTTTCGAACAAAAGAAATCTCTAAGAATCTAACATGGCATGACGATGAAAGGCGGTGTGATGGTTATCTTCGTCATCTAGCTAACGGACCTGCATAGAAACTAGTTGACAAAAAATGGACTGACTTCGATTTAGAGCCAAGAAATCTCTGATTGGCTTTAGCTGTAGACGGTATGAACCCACATAGTATGATGAATTCCAAATATAGTTGTTGGTCAGTTGTACTTGTCACCTACAACCTTTCTCCTTGGTTGTGCATGAAGAGAAAATTTATGATGCTGACATTTTTGATTTCTGGTCCCAAGCAACCCGACAATGATATAGATTTATACTTGGCACCTCTTATTGATGATTTAAAGATATTGTTGGAGGTAGGTGTCCAAGCATATGATGCATATCGTGATGAAATATTCATACTCAAAGTTGTTCTTCTGTGGACTATTAATGACTTTCCAGCCTATGAAAACTTGTCTAGTTGTAGTGTGAAAGAATACAAGGCATGTCCAATATGTGGTGATGAAACTTATTCTAAGTGGCTGCCACATAGTAGAAAAGTATGTTATACCGGTCATAGAAGATTTTTACCGTAGTTTCATCCATATCAAAGACAAAAAAAAGCTTGTGATGGCTTGCAAGATTTTAACCATGTCACAAGACCTTTGTGTGGGCATGATGTGTTGAAAAAAATGAATGATTGGGAAGAAGATCAAAACCAAGTCCAAGAAAAGGAATAGGAAGAACAATGAGCCAACATATGTTTGTGTCGAAAAATCATTTTTTAAGAAGAAGTCAATATTCTTTGACCTTGAGTATTGGAAACATTTACATATTCGTCACATACTCGATGTGATGTACATTGAGAAAAATGTGTTCGAGAGTGTAATTGGCACATTACTTGATATCCCTGGCAAAACAAAAGATGGTCTTTCTGCGAGAAAAGACATGATTGACATGTGTGTCAAGATTGAGCTAGCACCAAATTTCTATTTGTAAGTCCATTTGTGATATCATATCTACCCAAACTCTCCCGTAATGACAGAGCTTGGAAGTTGGCAGATAGGCTACTCGAGGCAACGAAAAATTAGCTTGTATTGGTGTCATGCAACGCGTGGTAAATATTATATGTTATGTTACATTGTGTCTTTTTTGCTTAATACATGATATTTATATATGCAAAATTTTATGCTCTTTATCATTAAACATTTGTCATAGTGAGAATTGGATTCTAAGAATTATTGAACCATACAAAGATTGTGTCTATTTGATGGATCCTCTAGCTCATCGGAATGATGATGCCACATGGAAATTTGTAGTTGAGATGTACGTATAATTTTGTTGCAAGATATTTATTTACATTTATAGAAAGAAAAAAGTGCTAATAATGTTCACCACGAATTTACTTTGAAGAACACTGACCATTTTCAATGTCACTAAAGGAAGAAAGAAATAAAAAAAAAAACACCAAATTGGGAAGTAGTCAAGGTGTGCAAGTTATTATTTATATTATGGTGTAATTTTATGTGCAAATGTTTAGCTTTTTTATTTATTTGTAGGTAACTACACAACCCGATTTAAAGTAATGTGAGTTTTATTTGATGATGTATATGAAAGAGATAGTAAAAATATTTGAGAATGATAGCTTCAAGGATTCTATGATCACATTGGTAACATACTTTATCATTAATATAATTTAAGCTAAAATTGTTTCTTAATACTGATAGTTATATATATTCATTGATGATTTTGCAGTTCCATCAAAGGGAATATTTAGTAAAATAATTCAATTCAATTGTATTACTACTTTTCACTTATTTAACTAAAAAACGAAACAAATCTCACTCTATCTCGCTTTACTTGTAGATTGACATGTGAAGTCTTGCAAATATTGATCGATGAGAAGTTTGTGAATTTTGGACTTGGTAATTTGAACTAGTACTGTTTTTGGTTTGTCGTGTACTAGTTTAAGTATTAGTTAAGGTGGATTTAATAATATTAACCTAAACTTGTACTCCCTCCGTCCCACGAAAGTAGTCCCTCTTTCCCGATTGGGACGTCCCACTAAAGTAGTCTCATTTATTTTTCTGATAATTCTTATAACTAAAAAACAAAGGGTAGTAAAGTAAATCTAATAAAGTAAAGAAGAATAAAGTAAGATATTAGTTTGCGTGTAATAAAGGAGGACTACTTTCGTGGGACGAATGAAGTAGTAGTATTTTGACATGGATGTACGGTTTTTAATATTGAACGATTAATGCATTTGGATTTAGATATTTTTAGTGCTTGTAACAAAATCTATTTTGGTATTGTTTTATTTCGTAAATTATATTGGCATAAACGAAATTATTGAAAATAGGAAAATCAATTAAAAATATGAAAAATGTTAAATTTACCAAAATATAGATGACAATATATTAATGTCATCTTTTGACTTATACATTACATTACGAAAAAGTCATATATTATACCTAAATGTGTTGACTAGTTGCTTATAAATAACATCTTTGTTTAATACAAATGACATTTAAAACATGCCAAACATAATAAAATAGGTGACATTATTTTTGTGTCATTTTGAAATATAATTATGTTATCTATAAGTGCATTATGACACCAATAAA
The DNA here is from genome assembly GCA_026898415.1 of Leonotis leonurus. Taxonomy (NCBI): domain Eukaryota; kingdom Viridiplantae; phylum Streptophyta; class Magnoliopsida; order Lamiales; family Lamiaceae; genus Leonotis; species Leonotis leonurus. Next base: position 4,327,203 of record JAPKLX010000013.1, read on the forward strand.
ATGTCATCTATGAGCGCCTCATAAATGAGACATGTATGTTTGACATTTTTTTAAGCATATATATTTGACCCGTTTTGAATGTCATACATGAGCGAATTTCTAGTAGTGTTTGATAATTTGATTGACATTGTATATTTGTAATTGGATTGAATTGACATCGTATATTTGTAATTGGATTGACATCTGATCGTTTTTTATTACAGGTTCGGATATGAAAAAAAAACAAAAAACAAAATTAAAAAAAATACAATACTAGCGACGGATCAATGACGGAATGATAGATCTTGGGTTAACAACGGAATCCACGTCCGTCGTTGATCAACGACGAACAGAGAGTCTGTCATTATTCCAAAATAGCGACCACCAAATCAACGACATCAGCATTCTGTCGTTGATCATCGTTGATACTCTCTAACGACGGAAAAATTTGTCGCTGTTTTACTGTTTATTTGTAGGTGTAGTTCATGAATAGGAATACTGTTATTTATATTTATAAATTTTTTAGTATGCATTATTGGAAACCAAATTAAGCATTGATATTCGTATAAATTAGCATTGTCGCTGATTTAATCTTTTTATTACGTTCTTAATATCATAAAATTGAATAATGTAGCACTACATATTATATGTTATAGTTGATGTCACGCATTGCGTAATATATATACATATGCTTCTTGTGATTTATTTCTTTTGTAACATAAATACATGAAATTGTTTCCATAGACTACGCGCTACAAATTACTTGGTCAATCAATATAGATTTAATTTCATTTATCATTTTACCCTTACTCGATTAACAGAAATAGTTGACTAACATTTTTCTACCCAATATATATTTCTAATTTTAAATCTGAACCATACAATTTCATCAAATCAATGACTATGTTTAGCTCCTAATCTAGGAACGGTTTGTACATACATATATATATATATATCAAGCAATTTCTACATAAACGTCGTTGTTCTTATTTGTTTTTCTTAATGAGTTGATGACTAGTATCGAGTCATGAATTGGAAAGAATGATGCATGCGTCATGTATGGGCAGCAGCGGCACCATTGGTTACAGTGTGATCACGAGAGCCTCGTTGGATTCAGAGAATGACTCATTTAAGTTAATGAATTTAAGCCCCCGTGAGACGGAGGTTGGGTAATAGATAAGAATAGTTGACAAATGAGGGAGGATTGAAGAGCATTGAAATTTTGATTCGCATATTCTGAAAAATATCATACTTAACTCTCCTTATTTTACTACTCATTCTAGATTCTTTAAACCATCTTGCAAAATTACTTTTCATTTTGTTTTTCGATTCTATGACTAGTATAATATTATATTCGCGTTTGATTTGATTTTTTTTTTAATTTGATTCGAAATTGGAGCTTAATATATTTACTGGAGGAACAAATATCAAACCAACCTTTAATGAATTTGAGTAGGAAGTAGGAATAATTCATGAATAGTTTGCTTGATTTATACTGCTAAATTTCATCATAGATAACGTCACTTGAATTATTTAAATATTGAAAATATTAATGTTTTCTTTCATACTATTATCCCCGCGTTGGTTGTGGAATTTAAGCCGCATCGGGAAATTAAAATGAATTTATGCTACTTTACTCGCCCCACTAACATGTCCAAACCACAAATACATTATTATTATTATTATTATAATAATAATAATAATAATAATAATAATAATAATAATAATAATAATAATAATAATAATAATAATAATAATAAGAAGATATTTTTAGTGTGATGACCAAGAATCAATTAGTATCTCATTTTCTAATTTAAATTTCTCAAGTGTTATTTAGAATTAGCACCATAATTTCCAGCTAATGAGCACTAATAAGTTGCTGTTGTGCTTCTTGTTTCATAATAGTTTTCATATACAGAATAGCACTTGTTATAATTTCAAGATGCTAATCAATGAAAAATCTTCATTAAAAGTTTTTTGTGGGGTTTATGCAATTATCAAGAAGTTGATTTTGATGATAATTAATAAATTTATGATTGTGTTTTCGGTTATATGTATTCAAAAATTTTATTTAATATTTAATTGTATCTCTGAATACCACAGTGGCTAGAGTATGTAATGTAATCTTTTAAAAGCTCCTGATATATAAATAGGGTAGAAGCATACATTATATTGAAAAGCCTAATAACAAGCCAGGAAAGACAAACTTTTGGGCTTTCTTTTATTATTTGGTTTTAACCACGTTTTCTTAATTGCATAAAATTGTAGCAAATTTATTATTTTCATAAAAAGTTATCCTTGATTTTAGATAGGGGTAAATGTTAAAATAGTTGTTTTTAAAAAAAAATAGTTTTTTAAATAAAAATAATAGTGTTTTAAATAAAAATAATAGTTATTTAAACAAAAATTTGATTAATTTATTACTTTACCTTAATTTTAATTTATTTTTCTGGAGTAGTGCATGAAACGAACTAATATATGAATTATATGAATTCGAATTCATGAGATTTGTGTATTGCGTTATAGGTTATACTGACACATGATCCCTACAAGTTCAAATTCACAGAGTTCATGTATTAATTTAGAAAATGTAAAAACACACAACTCCTGTGAGTTCAATCTTACGAGCATTGTGTGCCCGTTATAAAATGACAATTAAAATGTATTTTTTTTTGAGAAATATAAAAACATTATATTTTAATTTTTATCCAAAATACTATAATACTTATCTTTCATTAATTTTTTTTGCTTTTTTCCGCTATACTATTTAGTTATAATGATAATATTTACAATGATAATTTAGCTTGGGCTATTAATTTGTGTGAAATTATAAGTACATTGTATGAAAAGTCCATATAGAAAAAAAAATTGGGAGAAAATTAAAAATGTCCCTATTTCATACATAAAATGTGGAAAATGCCCTTAATATTTTTTGATGTGGAAAATGTCATTTTTAAAATAAATAGAAAATACTCCCTCCGTTCCATGAAAGTAGTCTTCCTATTTTTTACACGCAAACCAATATCTTACTTTATTTCCTTCTACTTTATTATGTTTGCTTTAATATCTTTTACTTTTTCGTTATAAAATTTGTCAAAAAGGGAAATGAGACTACTTTCGTGGGAAGTCTCAATCGGGAAAGATGGACTATATTGGTGGGACAGAGGAAGTAGTATATTATGTGTGAAAGTCCGTGACAAGTCAAACTATTTTGTTTGTAAACAATACACTTTGAATTATTTTTCAAAGATTCATTCTTTTCTAACTTTAGCAGTTATATTTATGAAATAAATAAATTAACAATGGAGTGAACCAAATTAAATGTGTAGTATGGTGCATTATATAATGCTATAACATTATAAAAAACTTAAAAACTCACGTACACAACAAACTCTCAAAAAACACTCTCATATTTGATTTTCAATCTATAAACGAGGCTTAAACACATCCGTGATGTGGAATTTTCATGTGAAATTTTAGGTATGAGTTTGTATCATGAAAATAAACAGTGGAATTTTTGGACCTCTCACGTATGTGCTTGGATCGCTCGGGGAATGTCCATGAGCGGTCCGAGTAGATAACCGAGAGGTCCCACATGCTATATGTATATTGATTTTATTTAAACATTGCTCTATGTTTTATTATGTAATTCAAGTATGTATGAATAACATAAACAATAAAATACATATTAACTTATTATATAATGATTGTTTATGGTGTTATATCTTTTGTATTTTTTTTTTGTTAAAATGTCATCTAATAATGCTAATCCACAGTATGTGTTCGGATGTGATATATAATTAATCGAAGCAGGTCTACGGTACCATGAACATTCCATTACCTACAAATAATCAATTTGTTTAAATTATAATCTAATTATATCGTTCCATAATTAAATACAACTAAAAAATAATTAAAATTCACATTTAACACGAATAGTAAATAATACATCTATAATTGGTGGGACTGCTAAAACCTTTTGTGGGACCGCTCCTGGACCTCTCGAGCGGTCCCATGTTATGTATCATATTATATATTTTTCATGCTATGTTGCATAATCAGATATGCAAATATTGGTCCTAGGACTTTAGAACACTTAAATACGTTTAAATATATAACAAATTACATAAAACATATATTTAAACATAAAAATAATCATAATCATAAAATAAATAACATATCTAACATTATACACACATAATAAGAATGTTGTGATTGAGACCTCTCGCTAGATGGATGAGAGAATCTTGTATTGATTTTAGTAAAGTTTGTTAAATGCCTTGAGTCCCACCACCTTTTCCAATAAAAGTGGTCAAAGTATGATTGTATTATATATATATTTTTTTATCTTATGGGCATTTTTAACATCAATACAAAAGGAGAGGCATTTTGTACATCCGTTTTTTGAAAATGACCATTTTTTCCTATTATCACAAAAAAAATTGTAACTGGACTACAATATAAATTATCTTAATCCACTAAAGTTCTTTACCTTTTTAATGTCTTGATTTGTTCATAAAAAATCTTTATACCACAAAATATTCATTTATAGTAAGTGGACTACTTCACTTAGTACACAAATCAATTAAAAATAAGTAATTAAATGAGATCCAAACTCTACAAAATACACACAAATATTTAAAAGTAATAAATTAGATATGCACAAGATTCAATTAAATATAAACTAGTACACAAAGTCAAAACATATTATTAATACTCGTGTCGAGTCAAAATATTATGATCTCTTAATGGATGGAGAAAGTATTATATGTACCGGAAAAAACTTACCATAATAAAGTATGTAAAGTTAAAAAAAAAACAATTGAACTCTTATGAAACCTTTTTTTATAGGCAAATAATATAATTTAAAAATGATATCACAATGAATTTCAAAATTGTTGTAAAATAAATTATTTGATTCCATGGGGAAAAAAAAGCAGTAAAAACAATGAAAAACCACATAGAAATCGTTCTACTTTTTATTTTACCTACGAGTGTCAATCAGTAATCAGTTCTCGCGAAGAATTGATATCGGATCAGAAATTGGTTACCGAGTACCGATTTTCAGGTAAATATACCAGTTTCTATTTTCTAAAAAATATCGTTACCAAGGTAATCGGTACCGGTTTAGTATTGGACCAGGTACTGATTTTTATAATTAAATATTAAAAAATATATATTTTATATTTATTTAAAAATATTTTATATATTATAAAATACTTAAAAATTAATTAAATAATATTTATATTTAACTACTATTGATATAAATTAATATTTTAAAAATAAAAAATAAAATTATTTAAAAATAAAAAATTGGTTAACCGATATCGAACCGGTCAATATCCTGTTAATAGGTAAAATAACTAGTTTCAGTATCGATTTCTAAAATTTTAAGTTTTCTTGTTCCGGTTAACCTGTATCGAATCGATTAACACCCCTAATTTTACGTCTGTTCTTTCAATGATTACAAAATATGGTTATGTAGATATACATACAACAAGTAAAATAAATAAAGAGTAATTCTAACATATCCTATGAGTAATTTGCACACGTATTATTAATTATTTATAACATATTCTCTTGGACATTAATGTATAATTAATGTACAGATCTCGTTAACAATCTTGCTGAAAAATCATATAGGTAAAAAACAGACAATAAAAAAGTAATGTATTATTAAAAATAAGTACAATAAATAGAGAGAAATTCTAACATATCTAATAAGTAATGTCCACACGTATATCTAATGTCATATACATGCATTATTTGGTTATTAAAAATATTCCCCAAGAAAACCAAGCGAGAAAAATTCAGAAATGGAATAAGAGTACAAAAAAACTAGCTTCCAAGGCCTAATATATATATATATATATATATATATATATATATATATATATATTCAAGTATAGTTTTTAAAGTTTTTTATGATATTTGCTCCCCTAAAAACAATAACATATTTTTGTATAGAAAATAGTACATTGTTAGGGTTTGTACACACCAATACATGTTTTATGCTTTAGTATTGTAATTTATTTTTTCGTTGATTATTTATTGTAAACAAGTCTATTTCTACATTGTACACTGTATGATGGATCGATGATCATAGATCACAGGTGGTAATGCAGTCAGTTCCTTGTAGAATCAAATTCACAACTCATACAAACTTAGACAGTCTAGTCGTGAAATGTTGTGTTATCATTGCGATGAGAGCGGTGACCTTAGCCATTAGAATGATATCGATGCATTTATGCTTGTATACATATATTGATACTGAAGAACAATGTCTCGAAGATTATTTATCTTTTAATCTATGTCAGTAACATTAAATATACATGACTAATTATGCCAATACTTTGATTTATTTACACTTATGAGGTTTTCGCAATCTACCATAGTAATACATTGAGTAGTGGTGATTAATTTAACCATAACTACTGAGATGTTATGGCTTAGAATCACATCTCGGTGAGTCCGGGTTTATTAAATATATGTGAGGTACACTACAAAAAAAAAGATACTGGCGACGGATTATTCCGCCGTTAGCCCTTGATTTTCAAAGTCCCGTTGGGCTAATGACGGACTAATGACGGACCATGTGTGTTTGTATTTTGTTCGTTGTTAGCCCTTCGGACGACGGAATTTAAAGTCTGTCGTCAGCTAACGACGGAAGTATATCGTCATTGGTCACGACGCACAACAATTTCGTTGTCAACTGTCCCCGGTGGCCGTCGACGACGCCGGAGATCTAACGACAGATAGGTCTGTCGTTACTAACGACGGACAATGAATCTGTCATTAGTTCAACGGTCAAAACCTAACGATGGATCATGAATTCGTCGTCAACTTTTGACTGTTGACCTAATGACAAATTTACTGTCCGTCGTTAGTATTTATTTTTTTTCAATTATTTTTTGTTTTTATATTATCCGTAACTTAAAACTTGTCACAACAAACAATACAATTAATCGAACATTCAATGATAATTTAAAATCAACCATAAATAAAATCGATCGAAATTCCAAATGAATGCGTACGTAATATAAACCAAAGATGTAATAGCATATTAGTATCAAATATCAAATACAAAACGTAGTATATCAGTATCAGTATCAAATACATGATGAAAGTATGACTATGAATCATAATTAGAAAAATGAGGAGGGGGATCAGACTAGGGAGGGAGAAACGGCGGAAACAGGGGAAATGAACTACCACCAGCTCCTCCCTGCTGCTGCAACTGCATCCATCGAGCTATCTGATCGTACTGAGCTTGCAGACGTCCCGTCTGCTCAGTCAATCTCCGCTGCTCAGCCATGTACTCTTGGCGCTCGCGCTCCTACTCCTTTACTCGGTGGCGCAGGTCCTCAACCTCGTTCCTATTGGCTCGTGAGGCGGATGATGATCCAGAGAACCTCTAGGTTCTCAATGCCTTCCCCACTGATCCTGTACCGAACAACCGCTTCTTCTTGTCCGGGGTGCCGAGAACCTCCAAGTAGAGCTCATTGATCTCCACAGCATCGTGGTCCCCCTTAGGCAATTGGGCACGTTCCTGCTCACACGGGCAAACACCTCAGTCTGCATTTACACGAGAAATGAATATTTGTTAATAATATATTATAAAGATTGAAATTAGAAACTATATATATTATGTTGAAATTATGACTTACCGCAATCGCTTGCGATTTCGCATCGGTGTACATCTCGTCTGCGTACCGATGCTCATCGAGAAATGAGTCGAACATGCAGTCTATTGGAGGTACTCCCCTCTCAGCAGTCTGTGCATGACATACCAATCGGGTTGTGTTATTGAAACATGTGTATATGAATTAAAACTATGAAACATTATTGAAATTATGAATTGAAATTACATTTTCCTCTGCTCGTTGCATAATGGACTTCCGAGCCTCCCCTATTCTTGATAGGACCAGTCCCCGGTCCCTGAGGCTCCGACATCCTGTTGCGCCTCGCTGTCTGGGATTTATTGATGACATTATCCTGAGACCAGTAAGCGAGCCAACCCATCCAAATTTCATCAGTCCATCATCCTGGCTTTCCACCTCTGGGTGGGGTGATCATTCCTCCTCCTCTTGATCTCGCAGATATAGTCCTTATATCTCTTACTGCACTTACCGTACCACAACTCTTGAATATTAGTATCAATTGCCGGTTCCCAAGTAAATTTTTTCTAGCATTCAAAATGTATGTTAGAAATTGTAGTTAACTTCAAGTTATCTTTATAATTTAGAATGAATTTGAAAGTTTTAGAAATTTCTCGAACCTTAAACTCCTCACAATATCTCTACCTCACGCCAGGAGGCGTCAGCTTCCAACTGTATCTAGTCGGATTCAGAACTATCTTAAATAGTTCCCAGATGTAATCAGCTGGGTCGCTGTGCGGGTAAAATCCCCTACATTAGTCATTTTTGAAACATATATATTATTCTTTTGAATTACTTATTAAATATTTGTTAAAATTGAATATGTGATTTTTTTTATGTACCCCAGCTCACTCACAGAGAGAACGAAGTCCCCTGTGGGTCTCGACTCCCTATGATTAGTATCAGAGCTAGATGAGAGACCACCTAAGCGTAAGCCACCAACGTGGTAGCTCAGACCTGTACCTAACTCATATCCAGATGATGAGCCTGGGGAACACCTACCTATGTTGGCGGATAATGGAGAAGATCTCCGACCCCTTTCGCAAGGAGTACCAACATCATCTCGTGGTGAAGATCTCCGACCCGAAGACATCTATTAGGTTGAAAATTAATAAATAAGTTTCATTTATAACAAAAAATGTATAAGTTGAAGTTTTATATTAAATATACTATGCATTGCATTTATAATTAATAACTTGAAATTCGAATATGGTAAGCTTTCTACACAATGTGCTAATCTTCGTCGTCTTCTTCATTGTCATTTTCATCTTCATGTCCTCATCTACATACTCATCCTCGTCATCTTCTTCTTCTTCTTCGTCATCTGAAGCTTCATCTTCTTCATCCTCTTCTGTTTCGAGGACATTATCAGAGTCTTAATTTCCTCATCATCTTCAATTTCTACCTGGTCACCGTCTCGATGAAGTGATATAGTATCATCTACATCGACAATGTTTACTATATTCTCATCATCATTCTTCTGATACGGTGACTGTAATGTAGAACTAGACACATCAATTTGAGACTCATCGACAGTGGACCTTGCCTTGATAGAATAAGCTTTCTACCAGTCTCTACAATGTCGATTCATACTTGGATATAAACAGTAATACACTTGTGTAGCTTGGACAGCTAATACAAAGGGTTCATACTTTCTAAGCCTGCGTGTATGATTTACAGACACTAATTTGAAGTGAGGATCAACCCTTGTACCTGCCGATGAAGTGTCAAACCAGTCACACTTGAATAAAATGATCTTTTTATTGTATAATCCTGGATTTGTGAGTTAGCACACTTCAACTAATTGTCCATGAAAATCAGTCTTGCTCGAGTCTCCATAGTTACCAGCTTTGATGCACAGACCACTACTCATAGTTGCTTTGTGAGTTCCATGAGATATCGTGTGAAATTTATAACCATTCACCAAACAACCATGATAGGTTGTAATCATTGGTGAAGGTCCACTTGCAATATCCCACATAACAGGATCTCTGTTACATAAATTTGTATCTATATCACAAAAAAGTTATATTTATGAAGTTAAGTATTGATGCATATATATATCATAATTATAAATTCAATTCAAGTTAGAATAGTGACAATTTGACTCACATAGGTACAAAACCATTCAGGAAATTCTGTAGACATTTTCTTGTCAATGTCCATGTCAGAAATCCATGGATTTAAGAGCATGAGTTGTGATTCGTACTCCCTTCATACAACAAATAAATATTAGTTGATAAAGACTACATTTTCAATTAAATAGAAGTGTTATATTGAGTTGTAAAACTTTACTTGATATATGTATCGATTTCCACACAATTATTGAGTATGTATAGATGAGCAGCTCTGTATTTCCTATCATCCAATGATCTTTTGGCTGTCTTTCCAAAACCAGTTCTAGCCAATTTGAATATGGAAAGCAAACCTAGTTGATCTTGTTCCCCACTAGTAGAACATACTCCACGTATTTGCGAGGCAACTCTCTATGTATCGTACTTACATGATCCTCAAAATAATAGGAACAAAATGCAGTGGCTTCCTCCACTAAGTATGCATTACATATGGATCCATCAACACTTGCTTTGTTCTTGACATTATTTTTCAATTTTCTCAAATATTTGTATTGAAATGATTCTTTTGGAAAGCATTAAACATAATGTATTAGTTGAAATATTAATGAAATTAAGATGTTTTGAAGTACATCTCAAATGGGTACATCCATCAATATTTAACTGGTCCTCCATCTCTTACCTCGTTAGCTAGATGGAGAGGCAAATGTTCCATTGAGTTAAAGAAGCTTGGCGGAAATATACGCTCAAGTTTACACAAAATCACTGGGATGTTATTGTTAAGTGTCTCCATGTCCTCACTCTTTATCGACTTCCAAACAGCTTGTAGGAGTAGTTCTCAAAATGCTATGGGTAGTATTCGCTGCATGAAAACGTGACAATCGTGACTCTTCATGCCAAACATTTTTAATTTACTCATGTCTACACATCTACCCATATTTTAGACGTAACCGTCCGGAAACTTAAGGCCTTTCACCCATTCACACAAGATTTTTTTCTCTTTTTTGTTTAGTGTGTAGCATGCCTTAAGATATTTATTGGTATACTGGTCATGCATTAACTCTAGTCTAAGACAATAGTAGTTTAGTTCCTACCTAGACTTTGTTGTGTCTTTTGTCTTACCTTCGACATTCATCACTATATTGAAAATGTTATCAAAAACATTCTTTTCAATGTGCATAACATCTAAATTGTGGCGAATCAACAAAGAACTCCAATATGGAAGGTCCCAAAAGATGCTCTTTTTCCTCCATGCAGTGGTAACTTGTTTTAAAATACGCTTGTTATTATCATCATAATCTTTAGTTACCTTGACGAGATCCAGATCTTCAATCTAATACAGTGGCTCTTCCCCTGATCTCCTATCTAGAGGATCATCTACGACAACTTTATTCTTTCTAAAAGCCATCTTGTTCCTCCTGAACTGATGATTGTAAGGTAAGAACTTGCGATGTGTATCAAACCATGACTGCTTCCGGATAAGTGTTAAAGAAAATGCTTCAGTTTGTTCCATGCATCGAGGACAAGCTAATCTTCCAGCTGTACTTCAACCAGACAACATAGAGTATACTGGAAAATCACTTATGGTCCAGATCAACGTTGCATGCCTCTGGAAGTTTTGTTTATTTGAAATGTCATAAGTATGGACACCAACTGTCCACAATTGATTGAGTTCAGATACAAGTGGTTGTAGGTACACATCTATCTTATATTTTGGATTTCTTGGATAGAGAACAAGCACTGTGAGAAAAATGTGTTGTTCTTTCATGCACAACCATGAAGGTAAGTTGTCAGGTGTAAGGATAATAGACCAAGATGAGTACTGTTGTCCCGATTGACCGTAGGGTTGAAAACCATCTGTTGACAGGCCTAATCTAATATTCCGTGGATCTGCTGCAAAACCTGGTTAAGTCACATAAAAGTGCTTCCATGCCGGTGAATTTGTAGGATGGCACATAACACTATCATCAACTAAAGTTGAATGCCAGATCATGTCTCCGGTTGTAGCTTTAGATGCATACAACCTCTGTAAACGAGGTGTTAAAGGAAAGTAGTACATCTTCTTATATGCAACTGGTTTACGTCCTCGACTTTTATCTTTGTATCGATTTTCATTGCAAAACTTGCAATTTACAAGATTGGAATCCTCTTCTGAGTAGATCATACAATGATTCCTACATGAATCTATCTTTTCTACAGGTAAACCCATTGCACGTAGCAATTTTTGGGTGCTGTAGTAGTTCATGGGTACTTTGTGATGATCTGGAAATGCTTCGTTTAATAAAATACACATTTCATTAAAATATTTTTGTGGCATTCCAGAACGGGCCTTCAAAGTCATCAGGCTAGCCACAAAAGATAATTGAGTGTGGTTCTTATACTCAGGGTATAACTCTTTATCAGCGTTATCCAACACCTTGTACAACAATTTTGCTGTAGCATTTGGATCTTCTTCGACGTCTGGATTGTTAAAACTAGGACCCTCGAGATCATGAACTATCTCATGGTATGTCCCGTAATCTTCTTCAGGTTCTACATCAACATCGACACGTGTTTCTTGAACATTTGAAGGTATTTCAGTTTCCCCATGAAACCTCTAGATCTCGTAACCCCGTGTGAAACCTTCTCTAGCAAGATGTAGCTGTACAACATCTGTACTTCTAAACCATATATTCCTACACTTCACACACGGACACGTAATTTTTCTCCATCCATGTACTGGTGCTAACTACTTGCAAATCTTAAAAACTCTTCAAGCCCATAAACAAAATGTGGATTAAATCCCCCATTCGGAAGTAACATCAGATACATCCAATCTCGACTCATTTTTATAACCCTGATTATTAATAAGTATTCAGTAAAATAAAGATTAATTATTTATGGAGAGGGCGACACTATATTAGTGGTCGATTAAATTACACATTTAAATGAATATTGCACATGTGTTAACACAGACTAACTTAGGAAAGTGTTTTATGGGAGTTGAATAGAGGAGTTGAATTATTTGAAGTTGAATAGAGGGCAAGAATTATGGGGAAAAAAATTAAGGTATTGTAAGTCATTGATTTGCAGTTATGAATTATAAGTTGATGCTTAGACTGTTTGATGCTAATCAATTGGAGATCACGAGCAATATTGAGTTTAATTATGTCATATTCGAAGATCACAAACATTTGGTCATTTTGAGAAAAGTTATGGTGATTTATCTTCTAGCTAATTGCATCTAATATAACGAGTCACTGAATCTAATCAAAACATCCCAACATACATCTCATCATCAAAACATCTAAACATAATCATCAAAACATCCCAACATACATATCATCATCAAAATATCACAACACACATGCATCTCATCAAAACATCCCAACATATATCGAAATATAGCGAGTTCGTAGAACAGTAATATATATTGGGAGAAGATCCTTAAGACGTAATCAAAATCATAATATATATATATATATATATATATATATATATATATACGCAAATCGTTATACTAAATTACCAAAATTAAATAATTTAAAAAAATAAATTATAAATAATTAAATTAAGGTCCTCAACAATTAATTCAATTTAACACTAATTAAGAAATTAAACATAAATTAAACATAAACAAAGTATTCAATTATTAAATTAAGATAAATAATCCTAAACAAGTTGACGTAAAGATTAATTATTAATTCAACATAAATTCAACAATGATTAATTTAATTAACTAAATTACATCTAATTAACCTACATTACATCTAATTAACTAAATTACATCTAATCTAATTACCTAAATTACATCTAATTAACCTAAACAATTAAATATTAAATTATTCTAATTAAATAAATTAATCTAAATAACTAAACAAATTAAATTAATCTAATTGACTTATTAACTAAACATAATTAAATTAAACTAATTTACTAATTAATGTAATTAAATAATTAACTAAAAAAAAATTAAATAAACATAATTAAATTAAAAAATTAAAATAATTAAACTAATTACCTTTCACCGGAGCAGGCGTCGCAGGAACAGCGGAAGGCGGTTCTGGAAGGCTGAGGGAGCAGTCGGGATGTAGTAGAAACCCTAATTAATTCAAGAAAAAAAATTAAACATAACTAATTATTCAAACTAACCCCAATTAATTTAACCATATTCTTAATTAAGCCTAATTATCGAATTGACTATGAATGACACTAACTAATTATATTTAATCCTAATTAAATAAATTAATTTTATCTAAACCAATTAACTAAATTAAAATATTAAATTAAATTAAGTAAATTAAGTAAATATATACTAATTAACAATTAAATTAAACTAATTAAAGTAATTAAACCTATAGTATTAATTAACAATCTAAACTAATTAAATAATTAACAATTAAATTAGCTAATTAAATCCTAAACAAATTAAACTCTAAACTAATTAATTGATCTATTTAAACCATAAACTAATTAAATAATTAAACTAATTAAGTAAATCTATATATACTAATTAATAATCTGAACTAATTAAATAATTAATAATTTAATTAGCTAATTTAAAAAATTATCAAACACTAATTAAACTAATCAACAAAATAATTTAAACAAAAATTAACAATTATCAAAAAATTATCAAACACTAATTAAACATGAAATAAACTAATTAACAATTATCAAACACTAATTAAAAAAATAATTATCAAAACCTAATCAAATAATTTAACAATTAACTAATTTAAACACATATTAACAAAATAATTAACACTAATTATCAAAAAATAACAAAAAAAATAAAAATAAAACATAAATCTGGAACGTTGAGGGAGCGGCGGCGGCGACGGCGGCGGGGAGAGGCGGACGGCGACGACAGGCTGTGCTCAGAGGCGCAGGGGTATAGAGGCTGTGGTTAGAGGCTGGGGAGGCCTGGAATGCGCCGAGGATGGCTCCGGGCGGCGGCAGAGGGCGAAGGGCGGCGACAGAGGGGTGGGGTGGTGGGAAGAAAACATTGGGGCAAAGAAATGAGAAAAAATGTTAGAAATTGAATAGAAGGAGAAATGAAGAACAAAATAGGGTAGAAAACATACCTGGACGGGGGTGGAGATGTTTTGGTGTTCTAATTCGCGATTGGGAAAATGACCCGCTATATTAGGGCGGGACGATGGACTGGACGACGGACCAGTCCGTCGTTATGATTTAATTTAATTAAAAAAAAATTAATAAACCTAACGACGAACTGACGGCGGAATAACCTAACGACGGACCAGTCTGTCGTCAAGTCCTTTAATAAATATGGCGCCAACTTGCGAGCCAAAAAAATAGTCGCCTGTCCGTCGTCAGCTCTTTTTGTCAGATCCGTCGTCAGTCTGTCGCCAAGGGACGACGAATAATGTTGGTCCCGAAAGAGCAAGATTGGTGTGTGGGCGGGGGGGCGGGGGGGGGAGGGGGGAATACACCAATTCAAAATTTTAGGGTTTTTTCTCATTTATGATTAAGTTATAAGGTTTAAACACTCTTTATATTTAAGATAGCTTTGTTAGCTAGTTAATCTCGTCTTATTAAAGAGAATTAATCTAGCTCAAGTATAACCTTATATAGTGAAAACAAAGATCAAAAATAACTTTAGAAGTTAAACTTAATTTATGTTGTGTGCGGAATTTGGTGGTTAGTGCTCTTGTTAATGCTAAAACGTTTTTCTTTATCAATGTTATAAAACCAACAGCTTAGAAGAAAATGAATGAAGATGATTAATGAGATAAACAAGAATGAGAAAGAACACAAGTAGTTAACGTGGTTCGGGATAAACTTTCCCTACGTCCACGGCTTGATCAAAACTAGATCAATAATCCACTAAGATTTCTCCTTTCTTTTTACTCGTTGAGTACGAGCCACAAGAATTATCAAAACTAGATAATTTCTTGTGTTTACACTTCTTCTTCCCAAAGATAGAGAACTACTATCTAGAGTTACAACTGGATCAATACAAGATTCTAACTTTGGTTTTGATTAAACAAATTGCCAGAAATAACTTTCTTCAAACAAGGTGAACACTCGAGAGAATTCTGGTTGGAGTATTTTGAGCTCTAGAAGGCTTGAAGAAATTTGAGCAGAGTAATGACAAATTGTTAGCTTGAATTCTGGTACACATTTTTGGAAGTGAAAGTGATATTTATAGAACCATGGCTGTAACTATCCGTTAGAGAGAGAAGTGTCCTTCTCCGTTGCATTAATGGCTACATTAAATGCATGACATGGTTGATGTTACACGCGCCGCCCGTAATGCATCTTGTTCCATCTTTCACGTGATTTTCCAGTACTTTGCCATACTTTGAATGATTTACCGTACCTCCAATTTGATATTCTCGTACTTCATTCCTCAAAATATGCTCTTTGATGTGACAACACACTGAGTGGTTGACTTATGACAAATGTAGGTATGTCGGCAGTCCACCATAGTTAAGATGAGGAGCAGCTAACTTGAGTTTGGTTTATAGATCGTTTCCTACGATCTGTTAGTTGAGCAGCTTCTCTACTTTATTGGTTTGGTACCCAATTACTTTCTTTTTTTATTCACATGACATCTCTTGGTATAAGCAGCAAAGTATGAGGATAGATCGTTTTTAATAAAACGATCTGTAGATTGGCAGCTGGCTGCTAAGATGGTCGAATCCATTTGTTATTTGGAGTTATTTTCTTCGAGATAGTCTTGAGATTTACACTCTATGAATCAGCTTGACCTATAGGATAGACGATTTTATTATGCATCTGTTGTTTATACATTGTAGCTGATGTTAATCTAGAGAGACATATCGTTTCTATAGATGAGTTTGAAAATTCAAACTACCGTTTTACAATTTCGATCTGTTAAACGTTTATTCCAGAGAAATACTATAAAACCAAGACAAGAATAAGATGGACATCGAGCTGCATTATATTAAGGACAGATCGTTATTTGCTTTAAGAAAATGATCTGTTCTTAATATGAACTAGTTGTCACTACAAATGAATGATACTTGTCAATTTGGTGATCAATATGTTTAGAAAAATCTACAAGAATAATACAGATCGTAAGATAAATGATCTGCTCCTTTATAGGTTAAGTGTTTTCTTAAAAGATAATATTGATAACTTGTTTTTAGACATTTCAAAATGGTCAAGTGTGGTTTCGAGAATCATAATCAAAATATAAATAAATTCATGGGGTTCCCAACAGATACTCAATCCGTCGTCCCCTCCGTCACCAGTTTGATATTTTTTTGTAGTGGTATTCATAAAGGTTTATTATATAAGAAACCTGACTAATTTGAATTTATTCTATGTATAATAATATAGGCCTAAACATGTCACTAACAGATATATATATATATATATATTAATTAATATAAGTTGTCAGTAGGCTTTAATTAAATAATGAAAATTAAATTTTAAACTTGGGAAATAATTTATTAAAAAACAGATCCAGTTCGTAATATACATCGATGATGAATAATTCAATGTTTATCAAATAGTAGAGTCCATAAATATTAATGTTGTTGGGAACCTTTTTAATATTGTTGAAATTATTATTGTTTGTTTTAATGATGCTATTCGAAACCATTTGTGTATTTTATTAGTTGTTTATATGTTGATGCTTAGTTATGTAAATGCTTTTATAGTAATAGATCTATGAAATGTGAAGAAACATGTCTAGTATAACGACCTGGTCCATAGGAGGTCGGCCTGCTTTTCTTTTAGTTGCAGTTCAACTACCATGTAATGACATGTTGATTTTAACAATATGTTCAATAGAGTTTAATCATATTTAAGTTTAAGTGTTATAAGGTATATCACCTTGTAAGGCAAAGTAAAGTTAACGATTTGTGTCATAACATGAACTTTAATGTTTTATTGCAGGTTGATCAAAGTGTATGAACACATTAATAAAACGATCTCATCATATCATCAATTTGGTTTCTAGATTAAGTATTGTAGCATTAACCTAGAGTGCACGGTCAGATCACTAGAAGCTGGCCTCTCGAGTAGATCATTAGAAGTAGGCCAAGAAGATCACTAAAAGCAAACCACTCGAGGATATCACTAGAAGCAGGCTAATGAGCAGATCGAGGGATGGACAAATCAAGATAACCTGATAACCTATTCCAGAAGAGAATAGATGACTTGCTTTGATCGGATCAATCTGACATGATTTTCACAGGCCGACATCAAACTCGAAGCTGATGAGGCGAAAAAAACTCAAATTATTTTGGAGCCGACTTGTCTCTATGAAGGTTGAATTATCAAACTCACCTGATAGGTCATTGAGTTGATTAACTACCCTTCGAGGAAGCTACTGATCTACCTACATTGATCACAACTAACCTCCCTTAACATGTCACGTCATATAACACGACATATGACATATAGAACTAGGGATGGAAATGTAGCCTGATCCGACCGAAGCCTGCCCAAGACTGATGATAATGGGCCGCCCAAGTCCGACCCGATGACGTCATGGGCCGAGATTGGGCTAAAATCATAAGCGAGATGGGCGGGCTTGGGCCAATTTTTAGGCCTGACATACTCAGGCCCAGCCAAGCCCGCCCGAAATTATTATACTTAATATATAAATTATAAATATAAAATAGTATATGTATTATTATTATACTTAATATATTTTCCCTCTGTTCTACTAAAAGTGATCTAGTTTGACCAAAAAACTCTCACAAATTTGGTCAAATCAGACCACATTTACTGAGAAGGAGGGAGTAATAATATAAATTAATATACATATTAAATAAGATATATAACTAAATAAATTTGGATTTAGTATTTATTTGCATTTAATAGTATAATAAATGTTAAAATATATAAAATATAATTAAAAAAATTAATTATATATTTTTTAATGTATTAAATATATATATATATATATATATGTTTATATATAAAAAATAATTTAAAAAATTACAGGCTCTGCACAAAGCCCGCCCGATTCATATGGACCTAGGCTTGGACTTACTTTTTAGGCCCGACTAGGCCTTGGGCCGGGCTTCAGCCTGAAAATATAATCATGGGCTAGGTCTGGGCTTTGGGAAACCCGGCCCAGCCCAACCCTTTGCCATCCTTACATAGGACAATCTCCAATGGCTAGAAATCCAGTTCACATACAACGACTATATTTGCATTTAATGCAATAACTAATATTCAAATTTGAAGACCATAAATACTTCATGTGTTTCTCCAAAATAACGTGTGATGAAGAGAGCAGAAAAACCAGACTCTACAGAACCAAAACGTTGTAGAATTTCTCAAAGCTTCATCGTATATTCAACCTTATTCTTGAGAGAAAATCATTATTTAGTATTGTTCATTTTGTGAGGATTCATATATTCTTGGAAAACTCATCTAGACTAGATATTTATTTAGAGCATTCCAACCAAATAGTTCTAGATAGTCCTTCATAGTCATAAAAGTTCTAAGTTCTATAATTTAGAAAAAACGAGGAATGACAAGTTTTGTAAACATTCGAAGGTAACTCATTCTCAACAAGGATAAATAAGAGATGTGTAATCTCGTTCTCAGCGAGTATTTATATGAGAGATTTGATTCGTATTTAACGAGGATAAATAAACAAGGGATCCATGGTTAAGAGATTTATCGATCCAACTTTAATTGATCATGGACGTAGGGAATTTCCTGAACCACATTAAATTGTTTCTGTTTTTTTATTTATTATTATGCATTATGTTTAGTGCACTGAATTTCCTTCACTCACCAACGAGGTGACTCTCTTAAGTCCAACGAGTTGTCCTTTTTTGTGTCAATCAACCTCATAAAGAATATTTGACTAAATCAAAATATATTTTCTAAGTAAATAAGAGCAACCGACATATCACATTGCTTCCACACACAACCTGCCCTAGACATTTAACCTAATTTGCTCAAGCTAGCTAACCATTTGACCTGCTTATAGTCAGATCACTCACAGTCTGTATTGAGGTTATACCTAATAAGATCAACCTTTGTCTCTGTATCAGAGGAGGTCACTTACTTCTCCAAGGGAACTTACCTGCTAAATTTAGCGAGCTGAACTCTCGACCTGTTGTTCAAGGAATTGAGAAAATGTTGGATTTTGTTATATTCCACCCTCCTATAAACCAAACCTGCTCTTCCCGAGACCAGCAAATTTAAAATCCAATTTATATAATGATTCATAGAGTAATTACTTGACAATCTTATGGTCTATGCCATTAATTATGAAGTTATTGGAGATATTAATAGAATGAATTTTATGTTGGAGGTTCATGCTTGTTCTCATTGGAAACCCTAACCTAGCTCGTACATTTATAAATAAAGGAGGAGACTCAAAACCCTAACCACCCACACTCATAGAATCGGATAACAATGCTCTCGCCTAGATAATTTTTTTCGATTTTTATCCCACCCATACAATGTTTCTCAGTCTTCTCTTCTATAGATAAAACTTGAGAGATTATTACCCACATGATTGACATAAACCAAAAGTTTCGAAGGTTGAATCCTATCGTAATTCAGACGAAGATGTTAAAAAACAGTTCCAGGCACATATTGTTATTCGCGGTTGACAGTAATAGTTCAGACCATCTCTTCGATTCGATTTTTCAGGCTAAGCAAGAAGGTAAAAAAAAATTTCAAACCTTTAAGAGCATGCATAGGGCTCAATTTTCCGTATGTTTATCTTCTACTTGTGATACATTAGATGCATGATATTTATGTGTTTTTGAATTCCAAATTTTATGTAATTTATCACACCTGTGGATCCACAAGTTGGTATTATAACGGGTCACATGATTCTGATATCTAAAATAAAATAGGATTTCAATTCTGTAAATTCACATGATTTTCTTATGTATTTAATTTGATATATGTACTGCTGAAATTTAATTTTGCAGAATATTTAATTATTTAGCATATCTGTATTAACATCATGTCATGTATACTTTATTTGTTTATTTCATTTTTTGATGTACTGGTTTGTGACGTATTGTCACGAAGATTGACCGTGGTAGATTAGAATTTTTGTTTTCTTTTTTTATATGTATAACAATGAGACATGACACAAGACTAGAGCGAAAAACAAGGAAAAAAATGAGTTTGAGTGTAGACCACAACAAGTGACATGTTACAGAGCTATACTAGATGGTGCGACACTGGGGCGGGCAAGCTAGCAACGCCAAGGTAGAGAGTGAAAGATACAGCACCCGAAGCCCCAGGACAGTGCGAGCAAGCACGTGCAAGTGCTGACATGGGGTCTGCCCCGGCTAGACACGCGCACCCAAGGAACACTTATAGAACAAGAGGCGCGCGATAGCCCCTTACACAGGCTAACGACCAACTGCTCGGCCCCAACAACGTCGTGGCGCAGTCAGGGATCAACCATGGTGTGATGACTGTAAGTGTTTGCATACCTTAAAGCATGCTTTATACTTAGACGTTGTAACAGACTTATTTTCAATTTCATTATACGAGAATACATTTTCTTAATTGGTTAGTAATTTATTTTATGTCGATTATTCTATTTCAAACAAGTCCCTTTTGTACAATGGATATGTGTAGTTGAGAAAGACTACGGTATCATTCTGATGCAAGAGCTTACCTTAGTCGGCAAAATGATATTGATATATGTATGCTGTTGTGCGGGTCTTGTATATATATAGATATATATCGTGTGATTTCACTATGAGATAAGTTCTTTGTGCTGATACTAAGAATGAGGTCTCGAAACTTCATTATTTTTTAATCTGTGACGATGATATTTGTGTCTGCGGTTGATTATGCATTGCTTTGATTCATAACTTGTGGATTTTTTATAAAGTTATAAAGTAATATTTTGGGTAGTAGTGATTGATTTAGTGAGAAGTACTCAACTATTGTAGCATGGAATCGTGTCTCGGCAATGTCCGACTGATTACATCTCCGTGAGGCATTCAGAAAGGTATATTATTTAAAAAACACAATAGGTTGGAATTTATTACATATATAATACAACATTCGTCTCACTAATTACGATCCATTTTATATTTTGGCCACTAATAATGGCTCAATTTCTTGTTACATATATAATACACCATCCGTGTCACTAATTACGACTCATTTTCCATTTTAGCCACTAATAATGACTCATTTTCTTATTGGGTAAACATTTGCACATGAGATATTTATTACATTTTGTGTAATAGACAAGTATTAAGCATTCCTTGGTAATAGTGTAAAAAGTAAATGAATCATTATTAACGGGATGAAGGGAGTAATAAAAGTTTGAAGCGGATCACTAACGAATAAATATACTCCCTCCGTCCCAATTAGCTTGAGGCACTTCTTTTCGGCACGGGAATTAAGGAGTTAAAGAGTGTATGTTGAGTGTATGTTTAAAGTATAAAGTGATGATAAAAATATATATTATTTAAATTTGTGTGTGTAATAAAGGTTTCTTAAAAAGGAAATGACTCAAGCTAGTTGGGACGGCCCAAAAAGGAATACGACTCAAGCTAGTTGGGACGGAGGGAGTATTAATTAATTTTGAGTTGTCATCAAGCTCGATTAAATAATTGATTAGAATTATTAAGCACGTAAAATAATTTATGACAAAAGGAGGTTACATCTGTAATTTGAGTGAGTGCCGGATAGTTCAATTTTTATCTTATAGTGGAGTCGATAGATAATAATATAAGATCTATATAAAATTATATTTCCTAAATTAATTAATGATAGTGAAATTGACTTTGTCATTATTATTAATGAAAGTAAAAGGTGGCTGTGTCATTAATTAAATGGATTATTAGAGATATGATTGGACTTGATCTTATGTTGGAAGGTCTTGGCCCATTCTCCTTTGAAACTTGGCCTAGCTCACAACATAGTTATAAATAAAGAGGAAGAGGCTGACCGATTATACACTTATTCCAATAAGGAAAAATCAGCCAACACAACATAAATTCACTGTGAAATTTTAAAAAATTAGGTAGTACATTTCACATTGTAATTTTCGATTCATCCCATTTTGACAAACCCAACGGATCATTTCTGACACGATTGTTGCACTGTAGGTGAGGGTAATAGGCCAAAAGTCTCGTAGGTCGAATACGGTTTGAGTTTCCAGAGCAGATTACAGTTGGAAACTAACAATTCAATCGTATCTTCTCAAGCGGCAGATGAGTGTAGGAGTATGTATAATTTAATTCTACATTATATCTTCTTATATGTGGTATTTGTGCGTAAAATTACATGTTTATTTATTTATTGGACATGTGGATCATGCAAAATTATTAGCCCCTCATTCGGGTTCCATCAAGACGTCTTGGAGGTAGTGGCAGTGATTTGCATGATGAGATGACATTTTCTGGTGATGGATTTTGTTTCCTTAATTTTAGAGTTTTAATTTCCATTTATTTAAGATAATTAAGTTCGGATATGTGCTTCCCTGTTTATTGGATATGTGTTGTCATAATGTGCTATGTTTGACTTTATTTGGTATATCTAGTTAAATTAATTTATTATTATCTCTCAAAGTATGTAAATTATCCGGAAAACATTTTTATAATTAAAAATGACTAAGCGATAATTGTAATTGTATTTATTTATGTATATATGATAATTACATATGGTATCCAGAAATCGGTCTTATCGTGAAGTATATGCTTTGATTCCTAGTGGATTCACATTTACCAGTTCACGAGATTTGACTTTGTAGCTATAATAGTAAGACATCATATAATGACAATATGACCCTTCTGTTGTGGTGTTACTAAAATAAAACGGTGTTTTTGGTGCTAGATTTATGGTACGAGTTTATGTATGTTTTATGAGTTATGTTGCACCATCATAGTCTCTGATTTGTTTAAATCGTATGACAAGTAAATTTGTTTTAAAATAAACTTATAATCGATCACACTGTGTGACTTGCATGATTTATTTTTAACTTTTTTCTTCAATGCTTTAATCATTTTATCTAAGGTTTTTCCGTTATCTGCGTTGAACTTGTATGAATGATGGATGATTTATTTATTTTCAGTTATATTATCAAGTCTTTCAACCTGGTTGCCTCTATATTAAAAGAAAACTAACTGGAGGGCCAGAATTATATTTTCTTGACTACTGAGGGCATTGTGTTCATTTTTGACGAGGAATGTCCTCAGAATCCTGCTAGTAATGTGTCTAACGCTGTTAAAGAAGCGCATTTTAAACAATTCATATAAGTTCAGTTATATAATCCTGCTATGAATGTCCTCATAATTAAAAGTTCGTTGAATACGGTCTATTGAAAGATCTCCTAGTATGACCATTTCCAACTTTTGATCCTGCTTGGAGGGTAAGATGACTAAGAGACCTTTTCATATACTTTAAATATGAATATGTCTATTTGAAGTGCTACAAGTCGAAATCGTTTGAGAAATTTAAGAAATTCCGATAACTTGTGGGAAACCATCATAGTAAGACTATCAAGTGTCTACAAATTGATCATGGGGCCGAATACCCCAACAAAAAGTTTTTGAACTACTTATCATAAATGAGTGTCCAATCATATCCTAAGGAGACAAAGGGCTATAAGTTGTATAGTCTTAGAGATCGTAGGGTCGTGGTCAGCACCCACGCTCGATTTCTTTAAGGAGATTATGTAAACAATCACATGCCCAAAAGTAAGAGAGTTCTCAGTGAAATAAAAACTAAAATTAATATGAATTTACAAGAAGCACAAACGCAAAAAGCACCTAACCTAACACATGTACCACGAGTTGTAGAGGCTCGTCGTAGTGGGAGGATTTTTCGTCACCCGATCAATTTATAGGAGTGGGAAAGTCCTTCGACTCATTCCCCAACTTGGATTTAAAATGCCCATCAAATTATGATGAAGCAATACTGGACAAGGATTGTTGCTATTGGATAGATGTGATGAAATCTGGACTGCAATCCATGATAGACAACGAAGTATACGAGCTAGTCGACTTGCTCGAAGACTGCAAAGCCATTGGAATTAAGTGAGTCTTCAAGCAGAAAAGAGGACTAGACGATAATATTTTAGTCTTCAAAGCTAGACAGGTGGCGGAATGGTACACACAAAATGAGTGTATCGATTATGATGATACATTTTCGCCTGTGATCATGCACATCATTGTGTTGCCATATTTCACATTCATATTATCATACTCATAATATCAGATACACTCTAAGATTTATATTATTTTATTCTTCTTTTTGGGTGAAGAATTTAAGATCGGAGATTGACAACCGAAGATTGCAAATCTACAACAAGTGATGTATGTTTATTTTATTTTATTATAGTATTGTTTTCAGTATGAGTAACTACACTTTGTATTATTTTAGGACTTTGTAATACATATTTCAATTTTTTGATATGTCATATTAATTTCTAAATTTTCGTCCAATTCAGTGTTTAAGTTTCTTGGTTTTAATTCTTGTGTTTTAATACCTGAACAATATTCTTGCATGTCAGTTATGTTTTCGATGTCCTATCCGAATTGTTTTCACAATTGATCTCTTCATACATAATACAGACATCGTCTTGAGATCTATCAGAGATTAAGATAAATGTAAGAAAATATTCTTATTCCGCTTCTTGTAACTGATTTATTTCTCTTGCTGTATCAGGAGTATATAATTATTTATGCGAGTTTTCACATGAATTATGATTAAAAATTGATCATTAGATTTAATACATGAATCCCATTAATTTATTTAGTGTTCATACATTTCTTTGGAATCCATTATTAAATCATTATTTGATATTGTACCATGTTCGCAAATTCTATCTATTTATTTTATTAGTTTTTATAAAAATATCACCATACAATATATGTTACCTAGAGAATAATTAGATATCTATGTTATTTAATCAGTTTATTTTCCCATATCGATCTTTGTGTGGATACGATACTTTACTTGCTCTATTACTATACTTATTTGTATGTTATAAATAACGCGATCATTAATCAGGGTAGATTAACATAAAAAAGGACATAAGAGAATTTATACATCTTCCGTTTGATTCTCTCCACCCACATAAAATCAAAAGCAAAAATAATAGTTCCCTCTTAGTATACGAATTTAAGTAGATATATTTATAAATAAGGTTAATATATCATAATAGCTATTTTTCAAATAATTTAATAAATAATAGCCACTTCAAATAACATATGTCAATTATAGTCATTTCTCTGTAAATTTACTAATTTAACTTTAATGACCTTAATTAAATGTAAAATTCGTAATTGCACGAAATTGAACGATTACGTAACTAATGATCTTGTAATGTGATTTTGTTATTTATTTCTTCATTTAGTTTCATATACTGTAATTGAACAATTACACAACTAATGCTCTTGAAATGTGGTTCTTGTGTAATTTTATATTTATAATTATATATGTAATTACATGAGCATGACCAAGTGACAATCGTGCTCGTGTAATTTCATCTCCAGTATTACAATGTAGTTACACGAACATGACCAAGTGACGGTCGTGCTCGTGTAATTTCATCTCACAACCACACATGTAATTACACGAATTTGATCAAGTGATAGTCGTGCTCGTGTAATTTCATTTTCACAATCACACATGTAATTACACGAGCATGACTTGAATTTAGTCATGTAAATATGACGGGGAATTAGAGTAAGAATGACTATTTTTTACTTTTTTTTTTCTAAATAGCTTTTACTTTTATATTTGGAGATTGACTATTTTTGGATTCTCCCCTTTATAAATATATCAAAATTAATAATTGCTTGTAAATGGGAGAATAAGAATCATATTAATTTATAGAAATTTGCACATTCACAACATTCATGAACAAATTTAGACTAATTCAAATATAGTTTTCTTTTTAAAACTCTTAAACAACTAAAATTTATTTAAATAAAAATTAATTTGTTGAGAAAATTATAATAATAAATTTATTAAAATGAGTAGTTGAAATCATTTCTCACATAAATAATCTTTTTATATACTAAAAAATATATACACATATATATTTATATTAATGAACTTTTATTAGCTACTAATTTAATAGTGTAGTTAGTTAGGTATATTTATTTAACCATGATTTCTCTTGTTTCGAATCCTATCAATTGCACAATTGAATAATAATTCATATCAATAGTAGAGATGAATAAAAACTCTTATTTGATTACAACTATAATTATAGGTTAGTATAATATTTGTTTTATTAATATATAAATAAAATATAGTGAAAATAAAATTAGACATATAAATAAAAATAAAGAGTATAACTACACACAATTTGGATTTTACATTTTAAAAAGTATCACTTTAAATTATGTTATAAATTTAAGTGGACTTCTTTTCTCATTCACCTTATATTAAAAATTTTGAAATATGTAATATTAGTAACCTCCAAAATCGAATATACAAAATATAGAAGTCGAAATAAATATATTTAAAACAAAACTTATATTTTCTAATCAAATCGTATAAAGTATGACGATAAATACTAAAAAATCAAAAGAATGATGAAATTAGAAAAATGTTTTGAAAATTAATTAAAATAGCTTATTTTTAAAATGAAGTATGAAAATTAATTAGTGATAAATAAATAATTATAATAATAGTATTATACATTTAAAATATAAAGTTTTAATAAAATTTCCTATTATAACTATATTTTTTAAAATAATTTCCCTTTTAAAATTTGGTGAGAAAAGATTTTAGAATTTGGTGTGGAAAGATAGTGATGAAAAATTTCATTTTTATATATTGAATTCCATCTCGAGACACTTGGACAAGTTGGCAATTTTTGCGTGTACTGTTGTTATGACCTACAAATACTAAAGCGAAAATGAAGACAAAGATAAAGGAGGAAGGAGTGGGAAGCACTATTACACTGTATGTCACATTAGGAAACTCCCTACCACTCAAAACCTCCTCCCCCTTTTCTTTTTCTTTTTCTTTTTCTTTTTCTTTTTTCTTTCCTTCCTTTTGATGTGTCAAGAATTCGTGTTTCAATAACAATTGCAACATTCTAAAGGCACAAACTTTAACCTGTCTGCACTTCATAGTGTATGTGGAATAAATATATCTAGGTTAATATTAGCCTTTTGTACAAGGAGTTCTATTTCCTTGATGATAAAGATATATACGGGACCCATTTGGTAACGTAGATGAAACATGATATATAAAATTAATCGGTCATCATCCATCATTTGGTAGCTTTTCCTTTCATCTTACCAGCCCGTCACATTTATGCGGCCCGTTATGAAAATACCAAAATGAAGGCAGATGTGAATCCAACACCAGATATGGTATATTTATTATCTCATGTGTACGGTAAAATATGGATCCATAAAAAGTAACAAAAATACCTTTCAGTCATAAATTTCCATTGACAGGTCATGTAATTCCCCCAATCTAAAATTTGTCCCAAAATTATGAAACGAAAGCTCAAGAAATCCAGAAATCTCCCCCAAAACAATCTAATTGCTTCCATAAAATCAATGGATAATTACAAGAAATCAATGGAGGTTTACAAGAAATGGTGTTCAATCCAGTTCTTTACCTTGTTTTTATCCATGGAGGTAATTACATGAAACTCGTATTTGGGGGAAAAAAACCGTAATCGAACTAAACAACCATATGAAAATTAGTTGCAGACAAAAATTACTTACAAAAATAGTATGATTTCAGATTCTAGGAAAAAATACTAAAATTCATGTGTTACTTGATGGGTAGAAGAGTCATAAAAAATGACTTTGCTCATTTCTCATTTGGGGCGATGATGCTGGAAGCTTTGAGAAGAAAAATTATGAGGTAAAATGAAAATATAGACAATTAAACTAAACTACCAAATAGAATATAATATTTATCTTGTCTACTCATCTAAGCTACCAAACAATCTACAAATAATTTTAATCTTCGATCAACCCAACTCACCTTATTAAGTATATCCAATCTGACCTCAACCCATCTAAAGTACCAAATGGTCCATAGTATATATAATATTCTACACCCGAGTATATACCCCACTTGATAAAAGATTACTCCTTCTGCCCCGTTAAAATGGCAACAAGGGATCAGACACCGAGACGAAGAAAGTAGAGTACTGTAACAGAACAAACGAAGTAATATTTTGATTTTACTTAAACTAAAGATGTTAAAATTGGCTCGGTTGCTCGAATTCGGGTATATGAGATACAAGGAAATATAGGTGCTGGTTTTAATTTCGATAGACAGAAACGGCCTCAAGCTCAAGCATGGCTAATTGACTGCCAATATTTACATTACGGTTGTGTTCATTTTGAGAGAAATTTATCCCTTCTAAATTTAAATGTGGGGTAAAAGTATAATTACTGTTTAAATTGCTTCTATTTTATCCATCACTTCTTTCTAAATTATATACTCCGTCCAACTAAGTTTTACACATTTTTTCCGACACGGTTATTAAGGAGAGTGCAAGAGTGATAAAGGTGGTAGGGCCACACCTTTTTAAAGAGATGATTTTTACTATTTTTGGAATGTCCCAAGCTTAGTTGGACGTCCCAATAAGGAAAATGTGTCAGACTTAGTGGGACGGACGGAGTATGCAGAATTATAAGATCTAGAGTCCGTTTACTTTGCATGATATGATGGATTAATGAAGATAATCACAACTAATTTGATATTTACTTTAATGGTTAAATGATGAATTCCTCTCAATGATTTAATAATTTTATCATTCAAATATTCAAATTTTTTTTATTGATTTAGTTTATTATTCAATATAAACATCCATAAATAATAAAGTCACCGAGTCACCAATTTTTCTATGAAATAGCTTTTAGAGTTATAGGGATAGGGTAGGATATTTTAACTTGGAGAAATCATCATATAGAGTGATCGATTAACTCAAGGACTATATGGTAGACCCTCACAACCCCATTTGTGAAAGGTGTATATATGATTTATGTACACATTTTTTATGGGTTAAGAGCCCATTTTGTCTCACACCGCGGATACAAAAGGAAAATGTGAAAGCACTTTAATTGGATTGCAAAACCTAATTCTTCTCTCAATAATGAATCTTATACTCCATAAAAAATTACTCCCTCCGTCCCACTAAATTAGACCCATTTGAAAAGTAGATGAGTGTATTATTTTAATACAAATGGGTCTAATTTAGTGGGACAGAGGGAGTATATGTACACTGTATTTTAGACTTTAACTATGTATTGTTATTGGATAAAAGAGTTAACGTAATTCCTAGTAATATTTAATCTATTCTACTTTATTTACAAGGAAATAAATCTTGTAATATAGTAACAAATTGCCGGAAGAGCTGCATTGATGTATTGGGGAGGAAGAAAATACACCAATAACCAACTTCTCAAGTTTTCTTTTAAATAATTGTTTTATCTATTTTCGGTCTCGTTTCTCTCGTAATTTAGTCTACATTATCCCTTGTTGTCGTTCGATTTGATGCTTTGGTATTCTATATGTTACATTTTAGGTAAAGATCGACACACGAAGTTGACAATGTTCGAGAAGAGAAACGAGGGCGAAAAGAGGTGAAAAGATGAAGAAAAGGCTGGAGAAGGACAGAACATGGGGCTAGCGGTCGCTACCCCCTAGCGACCGCTGGCCCCTAGAACGTTTAGAAGACAGAACAGTGGGGTAGCGCTCGCTGCCCCCTAGCGAGCGCTACCCTGTCGCGATTCTACTCACCTATTTAAACGCCCACGCGTGATTCTTCAGAGTTCTTCCTTCACGTTTTTACTTCTAGTCTATGGTTTAGACCACGAGAGAAAACACTTTTAGTTTAGATTTTATTTCTTGTTCTTTCTTCAATTCAGTTGTGGATTTGTTTGTGACTCAAACCCGAATTACTTTAATGCAATATTTTTTCCTTTCTATTCGTGAGTTCCTTTACTGCTTTCTTCATTGCTTTATGATTTATTTTCTTTCTATTCTTCATTGATTAATTTCCAATTCAGTAATATAAATCTTTCAATCATGTTAATTAATCAATGCAAATCATGTTTCAATTCAGCTTTCTTAATTCATTGCTCTTAGATTTAGGATTTAATTACTTTATTAGTTTTCACCTAGATCATTAATTAGATTAAAAATCCAAAACCCTCTCTTTTTAATTGCTTTCTGTTTGCAACATAGATATAAGCCCTGCTTAGCCTTCCTCGAGAATACGACTTAGGGTTAACTTATTAATATACAACGAACTCGTACTCTTGCGAGCAATTTAATATAACAAATTGGAAGTATATCGGCTGGAAATATTCCTCGTGCCCGATAATGAGTCCCTTTATCGGACAGTGGGTCTGGTCTAAACAATGCCATGTACTGACAGTTTAAAATAAGTTGAAACAAAATTTTGGCGCTGTTGCTGGGGAAGGCTTTAGGCATTTATTTGTGTTGCATTTTTTTTTATTGTTATTTTTTTTTATTTCTATTTTGTTTATTCCTTTGCTCCCGCAAGGTGCGTTTGATCTTCTTTTGCTTTGTACATGCTAGGTCGCCGAAGCTTGAGAGAAGAGTTGGTACCCTACGTTGACAACATCAATAGAAGAGAAGTCGTGCTCGAGGAGCGATTTAGGGACGTTGTCAACCTCGCCACATTATTCGAAGAACAGCTAGTAATAATGGCCGAGGAAGATGAAGCCCCTAGGAAACTCGGAGACTTTGCCAGGCCGACATATGGCATAACCGCATTCGCTATCGTGCTCTTAGCTGCGGGGAGGAATTATGAGTTAAAGCACAACCACATTAATTTGCTCCCTTCATTCTACGGTTTGCCTAACGAAGATGCACTCCTTTTTATCAGGGAGTTATGTACAGGTGTCCAGTTCATTCCACTTCAGACGATCACTGAGGAAGAACTGCTAAGGAACTGCTTTCCCTATTCACTCAAGGATTGGGCGAAGTCGTGGTATCTCTCCCTTCCAGCAAGGTCATTACCAAATTGGAAGGCGGTGAGTACTACGTTTTTGCTTAAGTACTATCCGAATCATAAGACGCAGAAAATCCGACTCCAGATTATGCAATTCGCTCAGGAACCTGATGAGCCCTTTCATGAGGCCCTTGATAGATCCAGAGAGCTCCAACAGCAGTGCCCGCACCATCAGATTGTGCCAGAACTCCTCTGGCAGATCTTTTACAATGGATTGCAGCACACCTATCAGTTTATGGTGGATACAGTGGCTGGAGGTAACATATCTGAGAAGACAGCCGATGAAGCAATCGAGATTTTCGAGACGCTGGCCACTAATTCACAGCAGAAAATCTCTTGATCAAAGAAAGTGGAAGTCCGAGAGATTGGAGTTAGCCCAGAATTGAAGAAGCAGATGGCCGATATGATGTGGGAATTACAAGAGTTAAAGATGAGCAAGGCCTCCGCAGTAACCAATCATGAGCCGACATCTGAGCCATGCCCGATATGTGGTGATCTCACTCATGACGAGAATCACTACACTAGAATGGCAGAGATGACTTATGAAGGAGAGGCGGTAGTCTATGCTGCACAAGGCTTCCCGCCGCGCCCGCCACTCGAGCAACATCCAAAGCAGACTTGGGGATGGAGAGCTCAGAATAACTCTACGTGGAAGGGGACAAATCAAGGCTAAGGCTCAAATTTTTCTACCTGACACGCACCTCCACAGCAGTACTACCCACCTCAACATGGGTATTATCCGCCACAGCAGCCATATTACCCACCTCAGTCAGGGTATTATCCACCTCCTCCGCCTTATTAGCAACCGCCACCACCTTATCAGTAGCCGGGACCTCAGTTCCAGCCACAGTTTCCATCTGCACCGCGATCGGCTCAGCCTAAATCATCTCTTGAGGACAGTCTTGCAGCCTTCATGCAAGAGAGCAAACTGGCTCGGGAGGCTCAAGAAGCTACTATCAAACGCCTCGAGAGTCAAGTCGGACAGATCTCTGGAGCTATGAATCAGTTGCAGCAGCAGCTACAAACTGGAAGGATACCGGGACAGGGACATACGCCATACCAAGTGTAAGCTATTACTGTTCTACGTAGTGGCAAGCACGTGGATAACAAAGTGGAACTCCCAGAAGCTAAGGAAGACAAAGTGGAGGAGGAGAAAGAGACATAAAAGTAGAAGGAATCGGAGCAACCAGCTATTCAGTTGCACAAGGCGGCCAACCCATACAAGACACCAATTCCCTTCCCGAGCAGACTGAGGAATGAGAAGCTGGAACAACAATTCAATGATTTCTACAAAATGCTTTCTCAAGTGCGTGTGAATCTGCCCCTACTGAAGGTCATTCGAAATGTTCCTTCCTATCTCAAGTTCTTCAAGGAGCTTGCCTCCAAGAAGATGATATTTGCAGACGACGAGTCTGTTATGGTGTCCGAGGTAGCCAACTCTATCATGCAGCAGCCTCTTCCTCAGAAACTGCGAGATCCAGGTAGCTTCGTTATCACTCTAGCTCTTGGGAATGGTAAGACTGTTACAGGTAAACTAGATTTAGGTGCTGGTATTAATCTTATGCCGTATTCAATTTTTAAAGAATTAGAGTTAGGAGAGTTGAAACCCACTCGCATGAGTTTGTAGTTAGCTGATCATTCTATTAGATATCCTAGAGGTATTATTGAGAATATTCTAGTTAGCGTAGGTGGATTGATTGTTCCTATGGATTTCGTTGTTCTTGAGATATGTGATGTGCATGAGAATGGGCGTGATCATACTTTGTTGCTAGGTAGACCTTTTATGACGACTACTAACACTTTGATTGATATTAAGAATGGTAATATTAAGATGTCAGTGGTAGGAGAGTCAGTTTCATTTTCTGTGCATAAGCAAAATGCTATGACCTCTGTTAGTTCCACTGAGGATTGTGCATTTATTGATTCTATTGATACCTTGGCCGAGACCTTTGTTGTGCAGGGTTCCAATGTAGAGGAAGCATTCGAAGGAGCAGAAATCTTGAAAGAGAGCCTCAGATCGGACGTCGAAGTAGGAGCAGTCACTAGCCCTCAGCTCGCCTGCCTAGCAGCCGCCACCTTCTACGAAATCACACATATCCATCTTTTATCCCACGTCTCTCTGTCTCTCTCATCCTCCACGCAAATCTTATCACAAATTTCTTTTTCCCCTTTTCTTCCCTCTCCCACAACGCACACCTCTTCCTAAACCTCCATCAAAATTCTTCATCTCCACTTTTCCTCCCTTAATTTTTCCATCCACCATATCTCTCACTCCATTGCATAACCACCCATCTCCACCTACCGGAGACTCTTTCCACCGCCGCCGGACGCCACCTGCTCGCTGCCGCCACCGCTACTTTCCGGCAAAATTTTCAGCGCACTTCATTCGGCATTATTCACCTTCCACGGCTCGTACTCTCTACCATGACTTTGGAGGGTACAGCACCTCGATGACAGTGAGTCAGCGGAGGATAGAGCAACAGGTTGTCGAGAACAACCGCCGGATTGCCGAGCCTAATGCTCAATGGGTGAGCTGGGTTCTCTTTGATCCACCGCCGCTGCCGGATCAACAGTCACTTCTCACTGCTGTTTAGTACGCTTTTCCCTTTTTTTCTTTTTGCGTGTGTTCGGGTTGTTTCCTTTTGATTATTTCCTTTTGTTACTGTTTTTCTTTGTTTGTTCGTGTATCTCTTTTAGGTTTTCATCTCTACACTAGTTGATCACAATCTACCACCGCCGCATCATCCCGAAATGGGTAGTTCATTTCCTCTCTTTTGTTTTTATTGTAGCAATGAGGAAATTGCTTATTTCTTTCATGAGGGGGTAGGTAGGATTTTATCTATAGCATGTGGCGTATTTTTAGAAGTATGTAGTTGTGTACTCTGTTTGTCCACTTGCATGTTGGAGCTTAATATGATTAGTGATCGATTTTGATGAGATACATGTTGATTGTGTTTGATAACATGAATTGACATTGTGAGTTGATGATTGCGTAATGAGCACTACATTTTGATTATAATTGTCGTGGGGCACTCGATTTTGTGATGGATTGATGTGATAGCTTGTAACGTGTGCATTTGGTATAAGATTGCTTGATGACTAGACTTGGTTGTTAATGATTCTTATTTTGTTAATTGTGAGATTAAGTTTGGAGGCTTATGCTCCTCTGGAAACCATGAGTATGGGAAACCACACGAGAGCACTTTAGATAACCTCTAAATGTTCATATCTCGTGACTTTTAGCCATATAATCCACTCTTTCCGAAAATTTGTCTCGAATGGCCTTTAAAATTATTATTTAATCACTCGAACTGCTTGAATAGGTAATAAGAACTCTACCCCTCTTCCTCTATGAAATCGAAAAGAATTTTGAATTCGAGGAATGGGTATGGGAAACCACGCTAGGATACTCGGTTTAACTGAAGATCACACGTAGTGACCAATGTTCTTTATATCACTAAAAAATTATATGCGATTTGGTTCTTTAATAATTGAGTTGAAAAGATTAACTATTGTAAGTCTAACTTTCGAGTAATTAAAAATCGGATTTGCATATGTTACTAGTTTGATCGGATTGAAGTTGTATCTTCGAGGGAAACACGTAATGGTGATTGATGAGTAGTCTTGTTATTCCTTCTGTAAACTCATATTGAATTTGATTGTTGTCGCACAATTAACTTGCTTCTTGTTTTAAAATCTCCGTATTCTATTTGAGCTTAGACTTGCTTGAGGACAAGCAAAGTATTGTGTGTGGGGAATAATGACAAGTTAGGAGATAAGCTTATTTAATGTAGTAAGGTTACTAAAATAACATGTCACCTGCTTTTAATGAGAGAGTAGTTAAACAATTCACGTTCTCTCTCAACAGAGTGAATGATGGAACCTCATTTAATGACTTACAAATATGCAGGAAGCAAAGCCCGATAAATTAAATAAAATATGAAATTCTAAACACGTATCACATCAAAAGGTGTGTAAATTTGAAGAAGATAAATAAGAAGAAAAAAAAACCTAACATGTTTTTAAGGGATCGAAATTTATTTTCCTCCCTTGACTGAGAATCGAGTCAGTGTAGATGGCTAAAACTTCACCGTCTAAACTATGAACGACAATTATCTGTCTGAATCTAGTTGAATATCAACTGTATGAATGTACACCGTTTTAATCACGAACTGAAGTAATTCAAAAGAGTGCACAATCAAAATAGATAATTGTGTTTCAGTAAACATCATCTAAATTAAATTCAAATGGGTCAACAAATGACTAGATTTGTATGAAGTTATTTTAAAAGAGTGCACAATCGATATCTATATAAAATAAATAATTGATTGCTTGCAAAACGTTTCCCACAACGATATGAGCACATAGTTATTTGCAGTAATTCATTCGTCCTAAAATTTCAAACTTCACTTTTCTGAAACTAGTAGTTGAATTGCCTCAGACTAAGATGGAAGGACACCCTACCATCGACTGTTTAGTTCTTAGCTTAACCTGTCATGCCTAAGATATTAACGACCAAATAACACCCAAGGTTTGGTCAAGTTATATAGGAATCCGACTTAGTGCTTTAAGAACATGTAAATACAACTATGAGTTCATTTAGACCTCTCAAGAATACAAGCTTCGACTCAATTTATCGTACACAAGTCAAGCAAATAAATATAGATACGCATAACTAAAGGAAATAATACAAAAGAGATAAAAGAAAACATACTTTAATTAAAGTGCGATGTCTGAAAATCAAAAGTACCTATTGGTATGACCAACCATGACCAAGGCCGTAAAATGCATGAGCGAAATTAAAGGTGCTCGTAGGACTTGTTTTATTCCTTTCAATCACTCATATATTTTTAGAACTTAACCAAGACTAAAAAAGAGAAATGTGTAGATCGTGTGTCGCTCATTTCATGCCAATGTCGCCCACACTACATTTGCTTGCCCTGGCCTGCGTCTGAGCTCAAATATATAGAGTGGTAGATGAGTTTGGACCTTCTCTGGCAGCAGCTTGACCCGTCAAGGGTTGGTGGTAGCCATTCGGTATCCTGTACTTCCTTTCTCTCAGAACCATGTTGAAAAACTATCGACCTTATTGGAAGGGGTAAACTATTCTTTCCTTTATATTCGTAAATCCTTTCATTTCGCAATTCTATCCCTAACTTTTTATGATTTGGATTTTTTCGTTGTTTAGGAACCGTAAAATTTTTTTACAAGAAGGGAGATTCATCCTCAATGGTGGATGTAAATCCTGTGTCAAGTTTCGTGGAAGCATTAGTGGTGGATCTTGCCTTTCCAGACACCAGAGCTCCTCAAGGGGACGGATCGAAAGCCAATCCCCAAGAAGAAACAACATCGATCTATCAAAATCCATCAAGATTGATAGTAGGTGTAATACCTCGAATTTTCCTAATAAAGTTTAGATATCTTACTACGACAAATTAAGGATTTTAGAGAGACACTAGTCCCTATTAGAACCTACCATGTGAAATTGGCACTCGGTAAAACTTTTTTACACATTTATTTTAAAAATGATATTTTCATGCATAAGTCAAAAGCATGTCAATAATATACTCATTTTGTAGGATTTTTCAAAGAAAAATATTGGCACTAAGTTTTTTAAAAAAGGAGTTCGTACGTAACCACCACGGATACTTGAAGTTTAAACACATCATATATAAACACTACAAAAAAAAAATTATTTTAGCAACAAAATTTTTCCGTTACTAAAACTAGAAATTCCGTTACTAAATGTTTTAGTAATGGATTTGTAACGGATTTATCCGTAGTAATATCGAAGTGTAACAAAATTTCCGTTTCTAGAATGGTTTCTTCTATTTTAGTAACGGAACTGTAACGGAAAATTCCATTACTAAATTTTTAATAACGGATAATTCCGTCATTAATTTCGTTACTAAAATTTTACAAAATTTTCGTAACAATTCTGTTGTCGATCCGTTAAAATTTAGAAACGGAAAATTTTTCCGTCACTATTTTGTTGCTATATAATGCATTTTTTGTAGTGAAATTAGTTTTTCCATACATGACCGAAACTATATCAATATTATAGTCATTGTGTAGAGCATTAAGAAAGGAAGGTGTTGACTTTAAGTTTGCTCAAAAAGGAAATCGTGTGCAGAAGTTACGACGTTTTAAGATTTAAGCATTAATAATAATATAATAATAATATAAATAATAATAAAATAATCAAAATTTTAGTATATATTGGGGTGCTTGGATCGAGAGCTTCACTTGCTCATTTCCTTTAGAGAAAAGCTATCATTCTTCCGCTTCTTCTCTCTTTTTCTCTCTTCTTCTTTCTATCATTTTTGAGTATTGAGGTTCTGCGAGTTTGAGAATCGATGATCATCAAGGTACGTCAGGGTAAGGTCGAAGATAGGCATGGAGCTAGACAAAGGTGGCTCAGCCGCCGTCGAGTCCCCGATGCAATCGTTCCGATACCGTCATCTTCATGCTTTGTCCTCTCGTTCTATTCTTTATTCATTTTCTCGTTCATGACTATCGGTCTATCAGACGGCAAAAGTCCCTTAAGGTTTTGAGTTTCTGACCATAAGATCTGTTACTCTGCTGGATTGAATTTTAGATTTGGACCCCGATTAGGATCAACATACCATGATTTATTACATTATTTTCATATTTTTCTAAAGGGAAAATATTCATGGCCAATCATTTTTCAATAAAATTTATAGTGCATGGAGACAAAAAAAATATAGGATTTTCTTAAAGAGGTTTCATTAATTTTCACCGGTCCAATTTTCATATATCTAAAAAAGACTACGAATCTTCTCGAGTAAGCTTTGATGTAAAGTTGCATGTTCTAAAAATATTTTTATATATTCCTATAGGGAATAATGTTCTGGGTATTTTTGCCTTCTGGGCCAAGTAGATTTGAAAACCCAAGTATTGCCAAAATGACCATAGAAGACCTAGAAAGCCCTCGGTTCCTTGTTTTTACTTTATTTGCGTTTGGTTTTGGGATTTGAGGCCAAAAGTTGTTCCGTATAATTGTTAGGTGCTTACGATTGCGAACGAGACGTTTGACAGATTTACTGTTATCACACGGTATTGGTATTTGCTGACTGGTGGGTTTTGTATATATGTTTTCAAATGTATTTTTGAGTTATTAAGCTCTGATATTTATGAAAATCAAAATGGATGTCCATGTTTAAATATTTTTCTCCTTATTGGATAAGTGATCCCTCAAGCATGACGATCGGATCATGTGCTATGTTAATGCACTGGCACGTGGTTAGTTTATACGTGGGTTTATGTGGGCTGTCCCCATATATTCTCGAGTGAAGTCAGTTTGGGTAAAAGTTCCCTATTGATAAAGGACATAAACGATGGACCTGTATGAACTGTCCCCATATGTTCATAGAAGGGTATCTAATGCCAATATTGAGCCAAGGAAAATGAGATCTCAATTGTTTTGGTATGCATAGAATGACATTTCCGTTTTAAAACTTTCTATGTGATACTGTGCAAGCATGGATATTCCATTTCAGAAAACGATTTCGAAAAAGGTTTTTAAATGGCATAACCCACGGGGTACATTAGTACTCAGCCCTGAAAAAATGTTTTCAAATTATTTTGCAGATTGAGCGGTTGGTAGTGTCTTGCGAGGCTAAGGCAATGGTTGTTGCAAACTGTCATGTTATGTATTCCGCTGCCAAGTTCATGTTATTTCCAGTCTTTGATTCTTCATGTTATTAGCTTCATGAAAATAAAATGATTCATTGTTCCTTCACGAGAATTACTATTGTCCATTACATGCATTCATGTTCATAGGAGAGCTTAGAAGTAGTCGGCCACTCTTGGACGCTCTACTCCTCAACCCCTTGTGATGTTGTCATGTAGCACCGACCATACTTGGCGAGTTGGGTGAGTGACTCCTTTTTGCGAACTAGGCTCACTAACCTCCGCCCTTTATTGACGGCTCCTATTGGAATGATTTGGCCGCTTGGGATTCTGGATTATCACTCCCATGTAACTAGTTATAATCTCAAACCCCGTCTTGCATTACATCTCTTTGCATCCGATTGTTCATTGATCATGACATTATTATTGATTATATCTACTGGTGGATTTATTTGTCTCTTCCCCCATTCAGATTATTCCTAGTTATAAATGAGTTATTGTCCATTTTTCAAGGACAATTCTTCTATCATGATTACACGTTCCATGTCCCCATTTCTTCCCCGCTTCTTTTCTTTCCCCCCAGTCACGCTTTGGCGCGTGCGCCGTCCCTCAGGATCGGGGTGTTATAGTAGGACCAGAAATGAACAAAAATGCTGCCAACTCTGATGTAGGTATTGGGTTAGTTATCGAGAGAGAAGTTAAAAATTACTAGCTCATTCTTGGGCCCTGGCGGAGAAAGAGATCATCACCTCTGACCAACTGTAGGACCAGAGGGTGAAAATGAAATTGTCGCCTCTGAGCACATTGTAGAACCAAAGGTAAAGAAAGATGTTATGGATTCGGGATTCAAAGAGGTGGATTTACCAACAAGTCCCACTTCTGCAAGTGTGTTGAATGACAATCCACCGAAGGATCAAGAGCTTTCTGCCAATGATCAAGCTAATGCTTGATCTATTTAACAATAAAATTTTGATATTACCTCATTATTTTCCTCCACAAATCTTATGACCATCACCAACATCATCATCTCATACCATCCACATCTTCTCCCATTATCATCCCCTTACCTCACCAACTCCCCACATCATCTTCAACCTTCAATTTCTTCACCAAAACTCCACCCAACTCCTACCTATTTTCAACCGCCGTCAATCGCCGCCGCACACCGCCGCCTGTTTCGACTACCATTTTCTTGGCTACTTTAGTTTTCACTCTTCCTAGTCGATATGGCACGAACCAAGAATTGCACCGAAAAACAAGCCATGAACAGCTCTCAACCGCCACAGGAGGGACCGAGGATCTCCGGGAGGAGTTCAACTGTCCGTTTCTAATTCAAACCGATTTGGAGGGCCGATTCTACGAATGATGGATTTGACATGAGGTAACTCCGCCACTCACTTTGGATTGGAATTTATTTCATAATTTGAGATGTACTGTAGAATTAGAATGTTATTTGGATATTTTAGGCTTGAAGAAGTATGCTAGAATGTCTGATAAATGTTCTATTGTGATTACGAATGAATTTTTTATATACACTGGATGTGCTTGCGGACATTACTTGTTGTTAGTTTAGATTGCGGGAAGTGCCCCGCCGTTTGTTTGTTTTTCAACTTTGCAGGATTATGGGTTTCCACGGCAAAAATGTCGGAGATCAAACCCCACCGTCTCAGTTCAACCCGAATGCCACTTGGACTGCCCTCACGAGATTCCACAATTGGCAATCCGGCGGAATGCTGACGGGTTTTAATAGAGACAACATGCTCAGTATTCTGCACAAGTTTTTCTCTTATACCATCACCAGCAAGGAGCAAGACAACAAAGTCAACCACGCGGAGCTCTATCTCCTCCACTGCGCGACTCAGGGCACCCGGGTGTGTGTCGACTACTATATTCTCAACACTTTTAAGAATATGCTAGCCACATCCTGATATCATATCACTCTTCCCCTGGTGACAGTACTACAAAAACGCTAATAGACAAGGGTTTTTAACCCTTGTCGTAGCTTGTTCTCAACCCTTGTCGAAAGTGGTGTTGTCATATATTCTCGCTCATAGACAACGGTTCTTAAAACCATTGTTGTAGGTCTTGTAAAAAATTCACCTATAGACAACGCTTCTTAGGACCCTTGTCGTAGATAGAAAGAAATATTCCCCCATAGACAACTGTTTATAAAACCGTTGTCGTTGAGTTATAAGACAACATTATATTTTTGAATCTATTGCTAAAACTAATAAAATAAATATTAAATTGAAATGAAAACATCAAATACTTAAATATTTAAAATTAAATTACTAATATAAATAATATAACATAAAAGCATATTGTAATACAATATATAATGTATTTAAAATCATATATAAGCTAATAAAAAGTTTTAAGTCAATACAGTACGCTTCCAACATATACAGAACCAAAAAAATTTTATGATCAATCACACAAATAGTTACTCCTTGCGAACCCTTTTGAACCTTGTTTGTACTTGAGACTCTCCTCGAAATAATCTGAAACGCAAGTAGAAAAATATGTTCTAGTAATTAGGATATGATCAACTAAATAATATATATTTGGTACCACTTTCTAGAAGTTTGCCAATAATATATTACTAGAACTATACACAAATCAAAAGTAATATCAAGAAAGTTGGAGATCCTTGAAATGAATTTGAAAAAAGATCCATCAAATCCCTCACAACAAGGCAGACACTATAAACAGCACAATGAAAACAGAGACAATTCACTAAAAGTTCAAAATTCACAAGTTAATGAATTGCTTTAATTCTGAAATGAAAATATATGCTTAGCTTAGACCATATTATATTAGCCACTGTAAATATATATCTGTTAATTGAGATACACCTGTCTATATACCATTGTTACAGCTAACAATGTCAACTTCCGCAAAGATGGACCAATATGCATGAGTCACCATATCCAAATCAAAGGCACCAGTAAAATGACATTAATAAGTAACCAGCCAAGCAACCAACATGAACAGAGAATCTTACTGTTTATTTCATTTCAAGCATTACCATAAACATAGTGGAATCTTTGTACTCATGCTTTGCATCTAACTGGACATTTCCCTCCTCAAAGTAATGGGCTCCAACCTACATAAAATATATAATTCATGTTACTCTACAAAGAAGACATGACTGTATTATTTGTCAGAACATTGCAGGACTGATAGATTGAACTTACCAGAAATTCTGGGGGCTGAGTCTAGCAGCAGAAATCACCACAACAAGTTCAAAGTCAAACAAGAGCATAATTGGTAACTCCCATTCAAATGAGAAAAAACTCAAATTGGGACTATTATGTAATGTTATAATATTATAAAGTTTGTAGCAACTAATATACTGCTGAAGATATAAAAGATTAGATTAATTACACAAAACATATGGATTCACTTGCGGTTCACTCAAGGTTCCTAGGAATGCCATAAAAGATAAGTGTTAAGCCTGGTTCAAGTGTTGTAAGTAGGTTCAGATTTGTTTGACCAGGCTGTTAGTTGACTGAGCAATATGAGAACCTTTTTTTTCCTTCTGAAGCAGCAGAGCAAATTTAGCAACACAAAAACACCCAAGCATACTGATATTCCTCGACATATGGAGATGGAAGCTCTTCATCATTTGCAGGTCTATAATTTTCGCAGACCTGAATCAACAAAGTGCGTTTTTAACATAAACAACTGTGTAATAGTTTAGACCAGACTCATAGGGTGAATATGCAAAAGAGGTGTAGCATGATTTTTGCTATGATTTAAATTCAGTTATAAAACACAATGTCTTCCTGCCTCAGTACCCCATAACAAAGGCTCGAGAGATGAAGAAGAAGTGGATGTTGTAAAAATGATTGTCAATGAATTCTTAGCATCAGTAAGAGGAATAGAGACCAAATCATGTTGCCAATACTAAAATTTTAATTCACACATGTAAATAGTAGTTATAAACCACTATAAGTCTGCAAATATATGGACTAAAATCTTATGGAACCAACTGAGGTTACCTGTTTCACATGGTCAACAATTGCAACTTGAGCAGTCCTAGGATCA
Source organism: Leonotis leonurus (assembly GCA_026898415.1). NCBI lineage: Eukaryota > Viridiplantae > Streptophyta > Magnoliopsida > Lamiales > Lamiaceae > Leonotis > Leonotis leonurus. Next base: position 4,370,522 of record JAPKLX010000013.1, read on the forward strand.
AGATACTCATTCTTATCAATCTCGCTAAATTGTGTAACCATAACCTGTCAACATCAGATCCTACTTAGAGAAGGAAAAACAAGCACCCACGAATATTATAATCCTAGATTCAAGTGTAATTGGTTCCTGTATAAATTAATTATGTAGATATAGTTATAAGATTCCTGCTTCACATATAGCTATATCATAGCTCAAGAAGAGTGTTTGTGCAAACAGCCCGAACTGTTCACAAACATCAAACACAAACCATACTGAATTAGAGCAAATTTAGGAACACAATTCCAGGAAAATATGGCAAGTGAGCATAATAAGACAAAGTAAGAGAACTAGGCCATGAAATTCATGTTCAACAAAATAATGTAATGAAATTACACGGGAAAATTGCACAATGGGCGTTACCTCACCGCTTCTATCAGGAAAATCCAGGTAAATCATGTGTGATTTATTGTAAAGAGGAAACGCCTCCTCAGCCGCCGTTGTGTACAGCCTGTCGTCCTGCAAAACCGCCTTGACATCTGCAGGCACAGCATTTTGCGAGGAAACAAGTATACATTAAATTCGGAATCCGTAAAAAAAAAAGTGATAAGTGAAGCAGATTACAGAGTGATCAAGATTCAAAATTGTCCAGTAAATCAGATTCAAATAAAGGTGACAACTCTATAGAATATCTCATAAAATGTGATAGGATAAGCACCAAGAGTAAAAATCGAATCAGGGGATAGTCTATGCTAACAGAATGAGAGTTAGAACATGTAATACAGTTAAGCACAGAATCGTGATTCTCAGGGGAGTAAAGAGAATAGAGAGATTAGAGTTAAACTCCCTGAGAAGATAGCACCCAGGTAGATAAGTGAATCAAGAAACTTCAGAAATCGTAAAGATAGATGTCGAACAGAGACTCAGAAATATGTTAAGTCCCAAAGCAGAAGTTCTATCTCCCAAGTGAATCTTATATTGAAGAGGGTAAACTTCACGATTTGAATCGCACAGAGAGGAGTTCCTTCACGCTCAGGAACAGATGGTAGTCGTCCAAGGAATGCAGCTGGAGGCGCGATTTGAAGGTGACGCTCGCTGGTTTGAATTTGGAATCGCGATTTGAAGGCCACGCACGCAGGTTCGAATCACCTTCCAGGGTTTAATAATCACCCACTCTCCCCTAGATTAGCCTTGGTGATACCAGGGGTGGCTCGAATCCGCTGTCTAGGGCCGGCGGTGGCTCGCCCAGTAAAGGCGGCGACCACTAGGGTTTCGCCGGGATGAAGGCAAATAATCGATGTCCTATGTCGATTTGTGCGTTGAAGAACAAGGATTAATGAATTGTGATTATTAGATACTGTTGTGAGGATGATTCAATCGATTAAGTGTTGATAGAGGTAGGCAGAATGTAAGATAGTGAGATTGTTTCTTGTAGTGATAGTTGAACATTTTTTTTAATTTTTCTAAAGTGTACGTTGAGCTGTTGTTATAGGGTGGTAACCAGACTACGACAGTGGTTTAACGACAAGGGTTCAAAATAGTGTTGTCATTGAGCACTACAACAACGGGTATACCACAACGGCATGAAAAAGCGTTGTCGCATAGTGGGATTGAATATAAGACAACGCTATAACAACGGTTTTGATTACGACAACGGTTTTTATCCCTTTGACAACGCATTTTGTTAAAAACCCTTGGCGTTCTTATGTTGTCGTATGCCATTTTTCTTGTAGTGTGATTTCTGCCATTGCTCGTCACTTCGAGGTGTTTGATCCGGAGCACCTCGATCCCTCTGACAACATCTACTGCACCCGGATCAACATCTCCGAGCTCAAGCAGTCACGGATTTGCACGGTGGACTATTGTTGACAGCCATCCAGAGTCCGCAAATGTATGGTGAATCACACGAATGAGCTAGCCACTACTGCAGCTAACCCTCTGCCCCCCTTTGGTTACTTGGAGGTGTACGAGGAGGACGAGTACGAGGATGCTTAGAGGCCCGATGCCTTCCCTATCGGTACATCTTCCGGGTATGTTGGCACATCATCCGGCCAACATCACTACGGCCCCGGTTCCTCCTCCACAGGGAACCTTGATCAGCTAAATGCCCAGTTCCAGGCATTGAGCACTGACTTCGGAGCTTTCTGCACCGACTTCAACGCCTTTCGCCAAGACTTTGGAACATTTCAGCAGGATATTGGGACGTATGCTGACGAGGCTCGTACTTTCTACCACATCTTTGGAGAGTACACCAACATGATGACTCAGAGCTAGCAAAGGATCGAGCAGCGGGTGAATGATACCCATGATTTACTCACCGAGCAAGCCCGCCTATGGCGATTGGCACATGAGCAGTCGGTTAGCAGTACCAACAGGTTGTGGAGAACAACTGTCGGGTTTCCGAGCTGAACGCGTAGTGTTCCAGCTGGGCCCTCTACGATCCTCCTCCACTACCAGATCAGCAGTTACTTGTCACTGCTGTTTAGTACGTATTTCCTTTCTTTCATTTCTTTCGTGTGTGTCCAGGTTGAATTTAGGTTGTTATTTTCTGTTTCTGCTGCTTTGTTGTTTTTGTGTTTCTCTTGCAGGCTTCAAAACTGTTTCTGATCAGCATTGTCTCCGCCGCATAATCCCCTTTCTCGGGTAGTTCTTTTCCCTCTAATTTATTACTTTACAATGAGGACATTGCTTATTTTTTTCGTTGGGGGGGGGGGGGCCGGGCGGTTTGCATGAAATTTAGTTATGCAGCGTGTTTTCGATTGCTGTCTATGCTTTGTACGAGTGTTTGCTCCGATTGAGAATTCTAGCTTTGTGATGATTAGTGATTGATTTTGATAGAAACTTGTTACATTATGCACCGATAAGACTTTTAGTTGTGTGTTCTTTGATTGGGTGATTAGCTTTTACATTTGATCAATGTTGTCTGTGCGGCGCTCTGTTGTGATTGATTGATGTGATGACCTCGTGCATGGTTGATGTAGTATAAATTACTTAAATTGCTAGACTTGTTTTAATTGAGCGTAATTGTGAAGATTGAGTTGAGAGACCTCTGCTCCTCTGGCTACCATGAGCATGAGAAATCACACGAGAACACTTTAGATAACCTCTAAATGTTTGCATCTCGTGATTATTGGTTATATAACCCACTCTCTCTCAATTTGGCTCGAATGGCTCTTAATTGAATCGCTTTGAGTATTGGTTTGAAGGTGATAAGAATTCTACCCCACTTCCTCTCAGAAATCGATAGATATTATGTTGTAGGAATGGGTATGGGAAACCACACTTGGATACTCGGTATGCCAAAGATCACAATTAGTCACCATTGTTCTATCTATCACCATCTTAGCGCGATTTGATTTAAAATAAAATGAATGATGAATAAAGGAAATAAAAGTCTAGCTTTGAGTGATTGAAAACCATATCGTCATGTGTTTTTGAGGTTTGATCAAATTGATGTTGCATTACGAGGGAAACACGCAGTAGTGATTAGTGTGATAGTGTTTTGATCCCTTATGAGGCATTCGAACAAACTGAGCTATTGAGGGTCGAGAAGAAAAACTAGAGCGAAATGGCACGAAAAGAGAGCTAGCAGCGCGCCAGGGTAGCGGTCGCTACCACCTAGCAGCCGCTAGCCCTCCATTCGTCAAGGACCGAGGCAGAAAGTGAGCCTAGAGACCGCTAGCTCACCATTTGGAAATGGGCCAGAACACGAGCCTAGCGACCGCTAACCCCTAGCGTTCACTGGCTCGACGCACTGGAAGCAAGTCAGAGTCTGGGGCTAGCGAGCGTTGGCCCCTAGTGGGCGCTAGCCCCAGAGTTCTTCTCCTAAGACAGAACGTGGGGGTAGCGGTTGCTTGCCCCTAGTGAACGCTACCTAGGCGGAAACTCTCCAGTATTTAAAGATTCATTCACGAGAATTGTAGACAACTGATCATTGTATGGTTTTGAAGCAAGAGAGAAAACACAGTAGATAGTTTTATTATTTCAAATTCATACTCTTTTATTTCGTTCCGTTGTGGATTCGATTGTGATTCAACACTGAGACTTCTATTATTATTGCATTGTTTATTCTTTTAATTAGTGAATTCTTATTGCTTTCTTAATCAATTATTATTTTTGCTTTCTCGTGCTTTCCTTGTTGATTAAGTTTGACTTATTGTTCTCTTATTCTATCATCCATGTTAATCAATCAATCGAAGCATGTCAAAATTTACATTATTTAATTTATCGCTCTTAGACTTAGGATTAAATTGTTTTCTTAATTCTCGCCTAGATAATTTGTTACTTAATTCCTTTAATTTCATTCGCCAAGTAATTGATTAATTTAGATTAATAATAATTCAAACCACAATTAGAGTATTTATGATTTTAATTGCTTTTGTTAAACAACGTAGAAGAAGCCATATTTAGCCTTACTTGAGAATACAACTTGGGTTAGCTTATTAATTTATTATGACCTCATTCTCTTGTGAGGAACATAATTAAATAAGTTGAAACAGTTAGCTCATTTTTCTTGAATTTTTATTACAGGGAATTTTTTGGCGTTCATCATTCTTTTGACGTAATTTTTCCTGGCTCTATTGGAATCGTCTCATGTTGTCCCTCCATAGATCATGTTTATGATTCTCCCTTATTGATTTTCGTGTGTGGAAAAAGGTTTAGCTCCTAGACAAGGGGTTTGATCTTCATCAGGAGGTGGATCTGCAGTGCCAGAACTCACCTTAAAGCCCTCTACGGATGATAACTTCATCATTCTTATCTCTTTTCAATTTCTGCAGATAAATATTTCATTTATCAGCAATGATAGTTTAATTTCCAAATTCCCCAAGGCATATAATTTTTCTAAAGAATTATTCAATTTTTTCATAGTTATTTGTCAAAAGTGTCTGGGATTGTCAAAAGCTTTGTTACAACAGCCAGACCCTGCTCTTACAGAGATATGATCCAAGGGATCTGGGTTTTACCATTTTTAGACTCACTTCTTCAGTCTACCCCTTTTTCTTCAACTCCAAAGAGGAGAGAAATGATATTTCAAAGATCAAATGACTACACTGAAAATGTAGATAATATTTTCTTTGCAGGGATTTTACCCCGAGTAAACAATAGATAGTTTCTGACTTGACGTTTTCGCTCCTATGACTTCATTATTTCGTAATTTTACAAAATAAATGACTTCATCGTCAATTTTTAACATTGGTAGCTTCATCGCCGTTAAGATTTTCAAGGTTAAAGTGACTTCAACGTCAATCTATTATTAGGTGGTGGATTCATCTCTCCTAATTTCTAATGATGGCTTCGGCGCCAAATGTCAATCCATGGTTTAGGTGCCTGAATTTTATTACTGGTTTCAGCGCCTATTTCTTACAATTTGCGGGCTTTTGCGCCCTGTTTCTTTCACATTTCATGGCTTCTAAGCCGTTTACTTGCAATTTTAAGGCTTCATCGCCATATTTTATATCTGTAAGGCTTATATGCCCAATGTTTTACGATATTAAGGCTTCAGCGCCTCTGTTCTTAAAATTAATGGCTTCAACGCCCATATTTTTATAGAAAGTAACCTACAAATTTTCAAGGTGTTTTCGAGAATATATTTAAGACTTTGAAAAAGGGGTATTTGCCTCCCAATTTCGGATAAAGAAAACCTAAATTTTCCCACAGACGGTGCTAGTTATTAGGCTAAGGATTAGTCGATCTTCAAAAAAGTAATACAAAAAATGTGTGAAAGCTCCAAGTGTTTGGAGTTGATACCTTTGCTTAAGCTATGGAGCTCGATTGAGTGAGATTATCTCGGTCCCAGAGACGTGGGCAAGGCCTGCAAAACAAGACCGGAGGAAGGATCGGTGTCCTCCAGCAAGACACTCTGACGCTCAAGTCAGTTTACTTGGTTTCAAGAAGAGTACGTGAAAGAACAAATGTTCGTTCTCTCTTGTGTGTGAAGCAAATGATGAGGTATATATAGCTAGGTATATGAAGCGTAAATCAGTAATATAACTCAGATGTACTAGGTGTAAATAGTGCGTGTAAATGATCCTCGACCAATCGAGTAATACTATAAACGTAGATGAAGGAACCATTCCCTCTGGATAATAACCAGACAACAAGGGTCTTATGATCCTTCTTCACTTCTGGGTTTACCAGAGCTTAATTCTTCCTGGAAGAGGGTATTTTATATTTGTAATGAGTTTTTTTTTTATCCATTACGAAATGGTGCTCATATTATGCCCTATCAGAACCATTCTTCAACACTCTTTTCATTTATTGGAATTGAAGGATTAAGGCCTCTGCTTCATGTACAACTTGTTCGCCCATGATTTAGTGATCTAAAGACTCTTCAACTTCACCCAGACTGCATCCGCAACTGTCTCCTCAGTGACTTCTCCGAGCACTTTGTTGCTCAGATTGAGAATTATCTCGATCTTTGCTGTCTTCATCGTTTTCACCTTATTCTCCTTATCCTTATCGTCATCCAAAATGTTCTTTGTTGGTCTCAAAAGAGCTAATATTGGTGTATGGGGGGAGGGGGGAATACACAAATTCATAACTTTTATGATTTTCATGATTAAACTTAATAATTAAAAGCTTAAGCACATTTAACTTGTAAGATAACTTGGACTGTAAGCTTAGTTCTTCTTTTATAAAGACATAATCAAACACAAATAATGATTTTAAGAAGTGATTGATAAACACTCCTTTTGCATGATTTTAATGATACAATTGTCCACATTTATTTTCTTGTTTTGGTTTGTTTCGTATTTGAGTTCATTGATTTTAATGTTTTGTATTAGTTTTACGTTTTGTTGTTTTTTCATATTTTTCTATAGGATTTAGCGTTGCATAGTCCAATTGGAAGTCGAGAGGTGTAACCAAATAAGTTCAATCATCAAGTTTGGATAGCATAGGATTAAATTACATCTCGATAGGATTACGTAAGCGCAAACGGATCCAAAATCGGAGTTCAAACGAGAGAGAATGGGCAGAAATAAAATCTCTACGCGCAGGAAAGCAACGAGATCGGTGACCCGGATTCTGATCACCAATCTCAAGGTAAAATTTCAGCGATCGCCGCCCGTGTCGCCGAAGTTGCGGACTTTTCTTGGCGATGCAAATGGTGATCGCCGTTCTGAAGGATTTAACTCGTGACTTCGGCGACTGAGACCCCAGGTCAACGATGTCGTGCGCGTGGGAGATTTTTGCCTTATTTTAGTATTTTCTTTCCATGTGTCATTGTATTTTACCCTAGTACAATATAAGGGTTGTTCATTCTCAACCCTAGACACCTTTTGAGACTCTTTATACACTTTTTACATCTTTTAGCATAGATTGTTCATAACCACCATTATTCTAGCAATTTTTGGAGTTTTGTTATTATTTCTTGGAGGAGAGTTCGTGATCGAGGATTAACAACCCGATGTCGCAAATTCAACTACAAGGGTTTATGTTATTTTATTTAATTTCGTTATGAGTGGCTAGACTATTTGTGATTCTAGGGGTTTTGTAATGACCTATTTCTTTTGATGGATTCGTAATACTAATTCCTAATTTTTCATCTTGTTCTTGTTTATGATTCGTGCTCTTAATTTTCATATTTTAATAATTGATCACTATTATTGCATGCAAGTTATGTATTTGATGTTTTATCCGGAATTGAATTCATAGTTGACCCACGAATGCATAATACATGTTTTACCTTGAGACCTAGCGGAGATAGGTAAACTGTAGGAGGCTATTCTTATTGTGCTTTTTGTAACTAGTTTATTTCTCTTGAGACCTAGCGGAGATAGAGAGTAAATTAGCCCACTACCATAGACTGCCCTATCAGGAGTATGCAGTTATTTTAGTGATCCTTCACAATAATTAGGATTAAAATTTGGTGATTAAATTTAATAGGTGAATCCATTAATTGATTTAGAGTATATACATTACTCCTAGAATCCTCTTTCATTAGAATTGTTATTCATATCTTTGTTTGCTTATTCTTAGGTTATTTTATATTGATTCATAATCATCCCAAGTGTTATTTGCCTAGATAATAATTGGATATTTGTGCGAATTAATCAGTGTGTTTTCGTTTATTAGTCTCTGTGGATACGATACTCTGCTTTCTCTATTATATACTTATTTTTGTGTTCAAAATAGTGCGATCGGTGATTAACCGTGATTAAGAATAACTTAGATTAAGTTAAACTTAAAAAAAATTGTGTGCGAAAGTTGGTGGGTAATAGATGTTGATTAATGAAAACAATTTACTTTACTCAAGTAGTTAGCAAGTTGTTCAATAGAGATTCTGAAATGTAAGTAGTGTATGGCCGAAGCAAATAAATAGAAAGATGAATACAAAAATTAATGTGGTTCGGGAAAACAACCCTACATCCACGGCTTGATCAAAACTAGATCAAAATCCACTAACTCTCATTTGTTTATACTTGTTGAGTACGAGCCACAAATAACTAACAAAATTAGATATATTCTTCGTGCACGAGTTTCGGGTTGTGACCCATTTATAACTTACAATATTTACAAAGACTGAAAACTACAATCTAGGAAGAAAGCTAACTAATGATCACACTTGATCTTGAGATTTGGTTTGGATGATTTCCAGAAAATAATAGCTTTAAGATCTTAGAGAAATCTGGTGAAGTACAAGTGCTTTGAGCGATGAATGCTTGAAGGTATTTGAGCAGAGTTTCAACTTATAACAATGGTAGTTTTCTCGTACTTTTTCTGAAAGTGAAGGGTGATATTTCTAGACCAATTGTTGGAACTAGTCGTTGAGAGATGAAGTGTCCTATTTCATCGCATTAAATGCACAGTAAGGTGATGTTACACGCACCGCCTGCAATGCTTATTATTCCAACTTGCACGTGATTTTCCAGCGCTTTGCTTAGAAAGGAATAATCTGTCGCACTTCTACTTTGATATTCTTGTACTTCATTCCTTAAAATATCCTCTTTGATGTGACAACACACTAGATGGTTGACTTATGATAAATTTAGGTATGTCGGCAATACATTGTAGTTATCGTATGGACCAACTAGCTGCTTGAAAGTTTGCAGCTTGATTGTATCGAGCTAGTCGTCGATCTGCTCATTAAGAATCAATTCGTTTGAGACAAAATTGATACTCTGAGTCTTCTCCTTGATTAATTAGCCATACTGGAGTTGAACAACGAGTTTGATTTGGAGCAGGTCGTTTGATATCGACCTGCTTGTTTTGGACGTGCGCGATGTTCTCTTAGCATCAACCTGTTTGATACCAGGTCGTTGCTCTAAGTTTGCTACTTGGCTTCTGAGTTGATAATTAATAAACAGCTCGTTCTCTATAGGCTAGGTCGTTTGACATCGACCTGCTCTTTACAATCTATCGAGTTGCTCCTTCTACAGCTAGATAGACAGATCTTTCCTATAAATAAGTTTGAAAATTCAAACTACCTTTTACAACATCGATTTGTATAAAATCTAAACTTAAAAAAATAAATTAAGTCTAAAACCATAACAAATAGATCTAAGAAAGGAATACAGCTAGCTGCAAGATAGTAATCAACGCGCTCCTTTACAATTTTAGCTAACTATTAAAATAAACTTATACCCATTGTTATAATAATCAATATGTCCAAGATAACATATAAAAATAACACTTGTCGTTTAAATATCGACCTGCTCCTTTTATAAATCGATATGTTCTTTAACCGATGATGTTGATTACTAGGTTTTAAAGAACTCAAAATATTTGAAGTGTTGTTTCGATAAAAATCATCAAAACTCAATTAAATTCGTGGGCTTCCCAATATTCTCTCCATTCAGCGCATCCGCAATGCCTTATTGAAACAAGATTACTCCCATCTTAATCATCCAAAATTCCAAGTCGTTCTTTCCCATTAACTTTTTGGTCTCAAACTTGGTGCATGTCATTGTTCTAATTTCATTTCTCATAGAAGGTGTCAATTGTTGGAAAAAAAAAAAAAGGCAAATGTAATCCCAAGAATTAATTGCCAGCACAAACAATAATGTGAGGAAACTGAAAATAAATCAATAAATAAAAATACAAGAATTAACGTCTGAAGGTCTACTTCTACAAAAATTGTTGTATTGATTAACACCAAAGACGATAACAAGATAATATCCCGTGAAATTACACGGGATATTTGGTATCCAAGTTACGATACTCATTATATAATAATTACTATAAAATTAGAATAATTATAGAGTAATTATTCTAGGATGAGTATCGTATACTTGGAAACCAAATATAGTGTAAATATATAATATCTGCCCCTTATTCCGAGAAATTAAAACCCAATTTGTATATTGTATCTCTTAAATCTATTCTCCCGTCCCTACAATAAAAAAATATAACTTTTATAATAAAACGAATACACAATCAATATATTGATATTGATAGTCATCTCCAAACATATAACTAATATAATATTATAATGGCGGAGTAAAATTCATTCATTAATTTAAATATTAATAAATCTTATTTCTATTTTAAAAATTATTGTTATAAAACAATTATTATTTTACATCTAATAAATAATATCTTTGAACATGTTAAATTAAATTAAATTATTTTATGTACTTATGAAAAATTAAATTATTTTACTTAAATTAAGTACTCCTACTCCCTCCGTCCCAACTAGTTTTAGTCATATTTCTTTTCGTAACGTCTCAACTAACTTGAGTCATTTTTTTTAGAAAACTTTTATTAGACACACGAATTTAAATAATATATATCTCTATCATCACTATATATTTTAAACAAACACTTAATATACACTCTTTAACTCTTTAATTTTCGTGCTAAAAAGAAGTGTCTCAAACTAGTTGGGACGGGGAGTAAGATATAATAAGTAATGCATACTTTGTAAAAATATGCTTACTTTGAAATTAAACAAATTTTATAATAGTAATCCATTTTAGGTGAGCATACAAATGAATTTATGTGAGAAAATAATCGTTTAAATGTTTCAGACAGTGTGGAAGTATTAAGGTGGAATAGTCGCCATCTCATCATTGTCATCTACGAAATTACGACCAGCAATAGTTGGCTAAGCCGAGTTAGTGCCTATTGTTGGAGCCTTATTGCTATAAATGGAATTAATCAAGTACGCTTAGTGGCCCCATCTCCACCATTCAAAAATTGAGTTTGATCTCAAATTTGAGTTTGTTTCTGCTTAAACTACATTCACCATATGAGACCTATGATCTTTAGTTGGAGAATTGGAGCATTAAACACTTTGAATTAGAGTGGAATCATCGTGTTTATCACTAAATTAGTAGTTAATTTTGAGGTAACACATTTTATATTCAGGATTTTTATCATAGATTGGATTTATTTTAATGATTAAATTATCAAAAAAAAAGATGAGTTTGAAAATCGGCCGATCTATTTTAAGTCCATTTTCGACCAGATTGGATTCATATTCAAACGAGATTAAAAATAATCAGTGTTCTAAAAATCACGGCTTAGAAGACGCCTAGACACTAGGCGGAGCACTGTCGATTCGATTATATGCTAGACAGTTTTGTCTAGGTACCTGGGCAATTTTTAGGGCTTTCTAATATTTTTTAATCTTTAAAAAATATTAAATTATGATAATGAAGATTAGATCACAAATATATGTTTTTAACTTTCAAGACTATGAATATTATATTTTATTTTAGCTTATTATGTACTACACTATCCAACTTCATATATTTGATTATAATAATACATCCATTTGAATATAAAATGGGACAATTGAGGTGGGACGGTGGGAATATTTTTAACTTTTTATTATGAATTAGAAAATAAAATTATAAATAATGTATTTTTATATAATTTGTACTATAAAATCATATGCAAAAATATAAAAAAATAAATATTATAATTCGATCTACTTAGGTCCCCCGCCTAACCGTGCACTTAGGCGCTAGTCCCCCCTCCACCGCCTAACGACTTTTTAAACATTGAAAATATATAAATAAGAGCGAATGCTAAAATATTTTTAGTTTGATAGTTTAGTGGACTTGAAATTAATGTTAGTGCCCAAAAGACAATAACTCTTGTGTTCAATTCCTCCATAACGCCCTTACGTAGTTTAAATTTAAAGTAATACAATGTTTAAAAGATAAATATAATAATAACTCGCCACACAAAATTTCCAATTCTCAGTCACGCGCTTTACGTTCATTACTAGGCATAAATTTTATTCACTTTTTTCTGGCATACACTAATGTTTGTGAATTTTAGATTATCGAAAGGAATTATTTGGATTTGTTATGGTAGACAAAGTCCTAGCTCACAAAATGAGCTGTAAATATTGTATCTTTATTTGTCCCAAAAATTGATGGTAAATAGTGATGTATCAGGTATGGTCCAAATACAGAGTGGGATAAATTATTTCTTCAGCAGTAAAGGAAATAGATAGCCCACAGTATAAAGGCGTTTAAAAGAACATAAATTAAATTGAAATAATTCTTTTTGAGAATAATAAGTGTCGTTCATTATTCGTTTCGAACTAGTATTTGTGTAGCTCACAATTCAATTCCGATTCTAAAGGTTGTGGAACTGTGAAAAGGTTGTGGAACTGTGAATCGATGGTTTAAAAAAGTCAAGATCTCAATATATACACTTTAAATATTTTTTGCATTTTTAATTAAATTTTATTTTTTATATTATATAGATTTTTTATAACATAAAAAATTAAATTTTAAAATTTAAAATCATATATATATATAAAAGGGAATTTAAAAAAATATGTCAGTTTGATATTGGAACTAGTTTAGATGGTTCTCATTATGAAGTGTAAACCGGTATAATTGCAATTAGGTTATAATTACAAAATCGTAGAACTACGAACATACACTTCATTTATGGTTCTAACTATAATAGTAACGATTTTCACTAATGATTAGTGTTGGATTATGAATTAATCCACAACAAATAATAAGAAAAAGAGTATGAGAGCTTCAAGAAGTTTGGAGATCATACCTAAAATGTCGTGGTGAAAAACAGTCGCGAGTAGTTGGGTCTTTATTTTGCCGGCAAAGCCTACAAAACAAGACCGGAAAATGGTTGGAGTTCTCCGGGGAGAGACTCTGACGCTCAGTCAATGCGTTGTAGACTCAAGAGTGTAACAAAATGCGTGTGTGTTGTGAATAAGTGTCTAGAATATAATGTACCTCAAAAATGAAAATGGATGGGGTATATATAGTGTAAGATATAAGGATAGAATATTAACATTACCTTGATAACTACCTTTTATTCATAGTACATATTGTGGAAATCCTCTTCAATAGAATAATGCCATGTCCGCCGGGGACCACCTGATTGTTAAGGTCTTTTTCATTCGCATGGCAGCTTTGAAGGGTACAAAAGGGACAATGCCTGACACATGTTAGTCCTGGCTACTCATGCAACCCACACTTCATTAGACCTGCAGACCCGAGCCAAGTATGGGCTCACTAATTGGGTCTAAGCTTATCCACCTAGCAAAAGCCCAATAGGAAATAGCCGAGTTCTGCTACTCAGAGCCTATTAACTCTGGTCAGACGAAACATACGCTTCACAGGTGAGCTTTGCCACAGCAGGCCTCAAATACATTTAATTATTTATCCTCACTTAGCCAGCAAAGCTTACGCAAATTCCCCTTTTATTATTTTTTATTTTTAAATAGCTTATAAAATAAACTATGTTAATATTTGTCCATATCAGCTTCTCCCCCATAAAGTCTCATAGTAGATCTGTAATACCTCTAAGAATTAAACTTTGGAAATTATTATTTTAGATATTTATAATGAGCCTTGTGATTTTTCTACTTTTTTACCACCCCTTCCCCAGACCCTCGAAGGGTAGAGAAGTAAATCACCTCCTCTTCCAGCTGTAATGTAATGCGATAATAAATACTCATCTTATCAAACGTCATCTCTTTTCACTTTTACTGACATGCCTCGAGACAGTCAACTGCCATTTTGAATCAACCGTTGGATCGGTAAACAATCTTTAATCCCAATCGTACACGCAATCGAGGAGCGTACGCATAACCGAGGCGAACGCTTCGCTTTCTGCTTTAATTTATAAATATAACCTTCTCTTACCATACACAAACTTTACATCCTTCAAACTTCCGCCAAACTACCCCCTCTTTTTCTGACTTCAGAATACCTTAGAGTATCCTATCACATCTTCCTTCGTACAAGACCGACGTCGGAATTTTCTTCTCGCCGCTTTCTCAATTCAGATCTCCCACATTTGCAGGTATCAATTCGTTCCTCTCTCCCTAAAAATTCTTGCTCCTAGCCTAGATAATTTTTCCCATTCCAATGCGACTGAGGAGACTCTTCGCAGTCTCCGCCGTCTATGAGGACCCACCGGGGGATATAATGCCCGACTTCCTGTAAGCGGCGGAGCCCAGATAACATCGAAGCTCCATCGGACATTATCTGGTGAAAACAATTCGAAGCTGGATTTTGATTACCTATTCCCCACTTTTTCTTTGACATTTTCACTCACTATGAGGTTCCTTTTAATCAACTTAATCAACTTAACCCCATGTCTATTTGAAAAGGCCACTTTCTTTCACATTTTCCTTTCTTGTTATGGATTTGAAAACACAGCAGAATTGTTTTGTCTTCTTCATTGAGTCAACAAAAATATCCTCTTTTTATATTTCTCTCCCAGCAACCATGCACAATTGTATGGGAAATACCAGAGCTTAGATAAATTATGGTACAATGAGTATTACGTCGTGAACCCTCCGCCATCCGAGGGTTGGGGCTTCCCCCTATTCCTCCTTTTAATCCATCTTAAGACCACTTTGATTAAATCAGGAGACTCTGGCCTCCCAGCTCCTATAGCATCTAGAATAGAGCGCACTATCCACTCTTCTATTCGCCACTCATTAGTCACTCCTTTCACCAAGGATTCAAATTGCCTCTCATTTTTTGATCTCTCCCCCAGCCGCCCTTGGAGACCCTGATGGGTATATATTTTCCTTATTCCATTCTTTACTTTTTGTTTTTCACTTCAGCTTGATTTTCTTTTTTCTTGATTACATCTTCCTTGACTTCTTATTTACTTAGCCATGTCTTGAACCGACAAATTGAACGATTTGGCCACCGCCGAAATGGTTCGATTCCTGTCCAAGCGCCGCAAGAGGAAAATGGAAGCCATTGCCTACGGAGTTGGCACCTCTGGTGCCGTTCATTCCCCCTCTGCATCTCAAACCATTGAAGGTACAAGAGATTCCACCTTCGAGGGCCCACAATTCTCTACATTTGCAGCCGCCTCTAGGACTCTGAGCTCTATCCCAACACGTGACGCCTCTGCTGTCACTGAGGTAGTGAATGCTGCTTCTGAGGCAGTGAGCTCTGCTGCTCTTCTTGCCGGTATCTTTCCGGGGGAAGGTTCTTTTGCCTCCCTTCTTTATAGTTATTATTAACTTCCTCTTATCGATTTATAACCTTTTGCTTTCATACTTCGTTCTTTTTCAGATAATGTTTCTCCTACTTTTGCCGCAGACCTTTGCGAGGTTTCTAATCGACCACCTCCACCCCCGTTGCTACCTGGGCGAAAGCTTTAGGTCATAAACCTGGAGAGCACTTCCACTAGCTCCCGCAAAAGGAGTAATACACCCAGTTTTGACATTCCTCCTGCCAAAAGGGCCCGTCGACTCCACAAAGGACCTGTGGAACAAGCTGTTACAATTGTTTCTGCTTCCCCTTCCCCCCGGCTTATCGTCGCTGAAGTTCAACCAAATGGTACTCCCAGCACACCCGTTGCCGAATTTGAAAAGGCTCGGATTGCCCGTGCTGCTTGAATTTTAAATGTTCCTTACCCCTCTGCCGCTATAACCACATCGTCTGATCAAAGACCGTGGCAAACTTTAGCGGCTCTTGCTTCAAGATCCAAGGAAGTGAGGCCGATTATTTTCTTAATAGTTGTCCTCGTGAAGATGAATGGATTCAGAACATGGAGCTTTCCAGCACAGACCTGGACCGGAGAGCTGCATGTCACGAGCTCTCTTTAAGTACTTTTTCCTTCCCTATCTTTTTCTTATTTAAGCACGTTTTAACTAATCTTTTATTTTCATTCCCAAGCCCATGCATACCGAGCTGCCTTTGCTAGCAGAGCCATGTAACATCACAAGATACGCGCAGACCTATCCAAAGCCAGAAAAGAGAGAGAGATCTAGCGCGCCAAGGTCGATAGTCGTGAGACTCTATAAAGGAGTCTCAATAAACTGACTGAACTTCACAAGGGCGTTGAAAGAGAACGTGATATCCTGATCGTTGACAAACAAACCATGGCCGAGAAGATGGACCAACTGTAGAGGTCCTCCAATGAATGCATTCATGAACTCAGGAGGCAAATCAAAGAGCTTAAATAGAAAGTAGCTCACGAGTATTCCACCTACCTCCAAAACCTTACCTCCACATCATCTGAGTCCATGCGCAAGGGGCGCGAAATGGGCATGAAAAAAGGGATTGAGCTCTGCCATTCGCAGATTCTCCAAAGTCCTCCTGGTCAACGCTTCATTGCAATCTTGGTGCAAGACCTTCTAGAAGACTTTCTTCACTCCCAACAATTCCTGGATAGGCTTCTAAAGCCCTTGGTTGTTTGGACCATACGCATAATCGATGAAACTTGCTCCCAACTTGGCCAGGAAGAACGTGTTGCCGAGGTGGATGTCAAAAAGGTTGTGAGTAGGTTGTTGGAGGATCCTCCCACTCTGGAGATCGACCTTAGTCATGGGCCAGATTTTCCTTGGTGGATGGAAAGTTTGACCCGTGCTGTGACAGATTTCTTAAAACTTGAGCCTGCATCGAGCTCTCTCGAATCGGAATGGATTTCTATTCGTTATCCAATTCTAGTACATGACAGTGCAAGCTTATACAACTCGACTTATTATTGAAAACGGTGAGGATTAAACCCGCTCTTATAAAATTTTCTTTTTAACCTTCAATCTCCTTTACATTATTATTCTTTATTTATTGAAGAATATTGAGGAGGTGTCCACAAATGATAAGCCAGAGATGGAAAAGCAAAGTCCAAAAAATGAGAAAGATGGGAAAAAGCAGAGAGGAGGAGCAAAGCCATCAGGACCCAAAATTGAAGGACCCCATCTCAAAGCCCAAAAAATCAGATCTTCAAGGATTAGGAGAAGAAGTAGCCGGTGTAGAGACTGATCAGACCTCTCAAAGCCAAGCACCTCCATCCTGATTTATCGTTCTTCTTTCGCCGTGCGTAGGATCGACTCTGCGTTTCTTAAGACATGATCTCAAACAACGTGTTTTAAACTTACTTTATTTTTCATGTTTCTTTACTTGTTATTCCTTTGGCTTGCCCTTAGTAGTTTAATCAAACCATTCCCTGCCTTATTCGTGTTTTCAGTATATTTTATGTTGTTACAATGCTTCTTTAATTTCAATTGTGTATGGATGTTGTTCTCATACTCACTTAGTGTTTTTCTGCTTCCCCACAAGATTAAAAGTGGGTAAGTTTATCTTTTTCAAGGCTATCGGCTTTTTGGCTTCTCAAAATATATTTTTTGACAACCATTTTCAATATTCTAACCAGATTTGTCTTTTCATTTTTCAGGCCTTTATTTTCACTCCATTATTATCTTGCTACTTTTTGGTTGACCAAATTCATTAAGTGCCAATGCCTTCTAGAAATACTTTCCTCTCTCCCTTTATTAATCTTTTATTTCCCTTCCCATTCAAGCATATTACTTCACAAAATTAGTACGGCTTCTTCTGCGGAAATCTTGAAGAAAATGCCGCGCGAACTCCTAGCCAAATCGTTAGCCAAAAAGGCCTCAAACGAAGAGGGAATAGAGAAAAAAAAAACTTGAATTTCATCCCTCCATCGCCAAGTGAGCAAGCTGAAAGGACTACTAAAATCCTCGGAATCACGTGTTAAGCAACAACGGGATGTGGGGATGTGATAAAGGAACTCAATATTACTCTCGATGGGGAGCACGCCATGCATTAAGATGCCCTGATGGCCGTGGCATTTCAATCCTTTAACTAGGGGGTAAACTTGGATAGAGAAGCAATGAGTAATTGCTCTTTCTCTCGGGGCGAAAAGAAAGGCGCGGGAATTTGTCATGACGCTATTTTGCTTTTCCCATCCGGCCAGCATCTTCTACGAAGATTAGTAGGAAATTTACCGAAAGCCTATCTACATTCGCAAAATTTTCGCGAACGTATGGCTGAACCACTTGCGACTTGGGTTGTGGAAACCATCATGGAGACCTGCGAGCAGCTAGGCTTAGCCAAAAGATGGGGCGAGGTTGATGGATAAAAAGTGCTCTCTCGCATCCTTGATAACTTTCCAGGGGTAAAAGTAAACACTTAGTCTGAAGATAGCCACCTCTGGTTCTTGGAAGTATTAAAGCAGGGGGCTGAAGAATTTGTCAATGTCAGACCCTTACATGCTCACGATGACATCCCAACAGGTCTCACGTATCTACCAGTTCTCCTTGAGGCTCCCGACGAGTTGCTCGCTTGACACAACTTTTGAGCTCGATAATTATTATTACTTATTATTATTAATGTTATTGCTTACTTAGGCCTTGCTGGGCTCTTGAAGAAAAAATGGAAGAATAAATCGGGCATGTCTAGGTCCGGCGCTGGCAATCGTGGGTCTGAAATTTAGCTTCCTCTATGCCACAATCGGGTCGGGATTATATTATCACAAATATTTGCGTATTCATCCGACTTTTAATTTTCTTGTATAAGATACTTATTTAAACCACCCTTATTATGTACATCACCACCGGGTGCAGAGCCTAGGTCTACCATTTTGTATCATATCATGCGTGTTTGTTTCAACGTCCTTCTGATATTTCATCGATTGTTTTCTTTGTATATATTTCCTCATCATACACGTATGTGTGTGGATATATTTATAAGTAAATATAATGACACCATAATTTCCTTGATCAATAAACTGGCAATAATGCCTCTCCACGCACCTCAGGTGCAACAACAAAAATCAAAATAAACAACAATAAATATGTCATAAGGTCAAGAATGTCTCCCCTAGATATGAGATTTTTCATGTGCCACCGTAAATCATGTTAATAGTACCCCTGCGCGGATGATCCTGTTCTGGCAGGGTGGTGGTTGTTCAGGAGCTTTTCCCTTGTTATCAACCCTACCTCTCTTATAACCACGATCCTTCTCCTTTCGTAAATACTCTAAGAGATGACCTTCTTTGATTAACTTTTCGATCGCCGCCTTTAGGTTACGACAATCGTTGGTGGTATGGCCGTAATCATAATGGAATTTACAGAACTTATCAAACTCTGGGTGCCTTGGAGGATCCTTCGATCTTGGAGGAAAAAAGACACCTGACTTCTTTACCACTACCTCCAAAAGTTCTGCAGGCTCTCTTGTCAAGGGGGTATAAGCTCTTTCAGTTTTGTCCATTCTTTCGAAAGGTCTGTGAGAGTCAGAACTAAACTTCCTCTTGTCATCCACTTTCCACCTTTCATCGGGAACTCTAAACCTTTCCTCTGACCTTTTTTCCTTCCAAAGTTTGTCCTGTTCAGTTCTACAAAATGACGTGCGTCTTCCAAATAGATATACTTTTTTGTCCGAGACAGTAAATCTTCGAAATCCCTAGGTAATTTTTTCATTAAAGAATCAAAAAATGAACCACTTTTCATCCCTTCCAAAAATGCATGCACAGACCAGATCGCTAACCAGGTTCACTACTAGGTCGACTAGTGATCTATCCAGACAGAATCTCTCTTGTGAGTTACGCTATGCAGATAGTAAGAGTGATCTAGTTATCTAACAGAGTGTAGTGTGCGGAATATGGTGGATTTAGTGTATTGCTCTTATTAGAAAAACTTTAATAAATACTTAGCCAAATATATTAAGAGATTAATTAAAACAATGCAAGTTTGAATGCAAGTGTTGGGTTAGTGAATAAACAACTGAAAATAAAATGCGTAAGGTAAAGAACTCAGTTGTTTTTACGTGGTTTGGAAAACCCCCTACGTCCACGGTCCAATCAAAACTAGATCGGATATCCACTACTTAGGATACTCTCTTCTTTATACTCGTTGAGAACAAGCCACAAGTTCCAATCAAAACTAGAATGAAACTTGTGTACGAATATGAGTCGTGTCCCTTACAACTTGTAGATAAATTTGCAACAAGGTACCTTCACGTTAATACACTAGAAATCTAGTAGCTAGCGAAGATATCTTCCTTCTTCCTCTCGATAAGACAGACTTGAATCGAGGTTGGTGTGATTTCGAACACGAATTGGATTGTGAAATCTTCTCGTAGAATGCTTCAATGGTAGAGTAGATTTCTTTGGCAGAGTTTCAGCTTGAAAGCTTGCGCCTAGGTTTCTAAGTCCTCAGTTGATCTGTACTCCTCCAGATTTTGTTCCAAGCTTTTATAGGTGCAGAATTTGAATTTCTGACCGTTGAGTTTGATTGACATGAAATGAATGTTGATTGCCAATCAAAGATTATGTATCCCTGATTTGATCCTCTTACCTTGTAGGAATGGTTGACTGAATCTTCTCTGATAATGGAAAGCAAATAACTTGATTGATTTCTTTGCTTTCTTTGAGCTGCGATTGATTCACCATCCTTCTTGATATCTGATTTGATTATCTTTCCATCTTCATGAGATCTAATGACGTGGTATAAGGATGAGATTCTCTCTAAATACATTTGGATGACACTTTGCATACCAGATGACATATTGCATATCTGGATCTTTACCAAGTCTCCATCTCAGTGATCTGTAAGGGACAACTTCACTCTTCCAGGCTGATTTGGTCAACTAGATCAGGTTCACTGCCAGCGAGATGATCTGGTCCAAAGTTGCTCCAAAATGTGATGCCATTAACTGGGTGAAATTAGATTTGGTCCAGATTGAGTGACTTTCATCAGGTGGTCTGCTTGCCTTCAGGTGAGCTAGTCTACTTCGAATATACAGAAGACTAACTAACCAGATGACTTTCTATAGGACATAATACTTAAAGTATTTAATCCTTTACATCTTAGTCATCAGCTAACCCGGTCTAAAAAGTAGGCTTGCTCTGTATCAGATTGACTTTAATAGCGTAGTGATCTGTTACATGTTGAGCAGGCTGAGTCTAGCAAATAGAACATCAATTAAATCTAAGTGTGTTTCAAAAAAACATCATCAAAACTAAATTTTGTGAAAGGTTCCCAACAATTTCCCCCTTTTTGATGATATCGAAACCACACTTTACAAAATAACCCTAATTAAAGCAATAAGAGTTGTCCGATTTAAATTACCAGAAGGATTAAGTTCGTTATAGTTTATAACGAGTAAAAGCAATAACTTGAGTTCTGGACAACAAGAGATTGTCATCAGATAACCTTTCAACACACATATATATATATATATTTATTTATTTATCAGATAAGGTTCAGAACGGGTTACAAGATAGTGATCCAGAACATAAAAAGATAGAGAACAACAGATAGCAAAAATAAAATATGAGACTTTAGCTAAACCATCTGCTACCCTTCTTCTTCTTCTACTGTGCGTCAGAGGTCATCTGCACGCTCTCGTAAATACCATCTCTGATTCTGGCATAGTTAAGATCGTGATTATCAATCTTGTAGCTCTTTGTCTTAGCTATCAGATTGATGCAGTTGAGAATATAGGTCTTACCTGGCTTGTTGCTCCCTGGAATCAGAGGGCATTGCATGTATTCCTTTTCCGATGCCTTGATATGAATTTTAGCTCTCTGGGCTGCTGCTCTCACTCTTTGTACTGCCTCCCTCTCCTTGTAGTTATCTAAATATCTTTAGAAATCATCGTCTGCTGGTTGTTCAAAGTAGGCAGGTTCCTTAATAAAGTATAGGTTGAAAATAAACCCTGTTTTAATTAGCTCTCACTCGTTCTGGTCATCTTCTGCTACCCAAAGGTCTCTGGGTGTCTTCTTCTGTAAGGACAAAGACCAAGACTTGAATGGTTTCTTCTTCTTTGCAGATTGGGTTGCTGGCTGAGCAGGTGATGATTGATCTGTTCTGGGTGGCGAGAAGAGTGTCTGGTATGCCTTCTCCCTCTCTGTTCCTTGTCTGCTTTATCCTTGTAAAATTGTGCCCGAAAGATTGGGTCACATGCCTGATTTGGGCTGATTCCCTATAGTAACAGCTCAGTGATTTGTGCGCTTTCATCAACTGTTACTGGTTTCTTGCCCTTGTCTTGTTGATGCTGCTGCTGTTGTTGTTCTGGTTGTTCTTGGTCAATAGTGGGATTTGTTCTGGGTGGCATGTGATGTCTGTGCTCTCGTGGACCCTGTGTTGGTCCCTTATCTTTGCCTCATTTTCCAACTTTATCACCTCTCTTACCTCCCTTATCATATCTTCCTTCCCCCTTTTTCGACATCATCAAATACAAACTTGATAAGTGTACAAAAAGAGTCGATCTCAATATGCATTTCTTCCTATTTCTTCTCAGCATCTGCTTTATAATTGAGCAAGAAGGTGATGTTCTGGTTTGTATTGTTGAGCTTATTCTCCGGTCGGTTGTTCATAGTGTTGAGGGTCTTGTCAAATGTGCTCTGGAGTTGCTCCATTTCATCCAATCTCTTCTGTTGATGACCCAACTCATCTAGTGTAGGATATTCTAGATTTTTCAGGGCCTGTGGCAAATTCTTTTCCAGTATATCCAGGCATCGTTTTGATTCAAAAGTTGCGAGTTGAGAGTATAGTGCTCTGGTTTTTGATTTTGTGATCTCAGCTGTTAGAGAGACAGTGTGTTGTTTAACAGCGTCCCCGAACAATTCCTTCTCTTTTTCAGAAAGTTCTACAACCATCTTGTGAATTCCATAAATCTTCTTGTTAAAGCCTCCCAGGCGCATGTCAAGCTTCTCCTTGGCTGACTCTGCAACATCTCTGTCATCATCAAGATTCTTAGTAAGCTTCTTCACAGCATCTCTGATCTTTCTTCTCAAGTCTTTGTCCATATCATTCACATAGTCCTTCTGGTGATGATTAAAATCAGTCAAGACTTCGGTCGCCCTCTCTTGAATCTCATTGTAGGTAGCTGCGAGATGATCTTTTATCCTCAGATTGATTAGATCATCTACCTGCTTATTAGTGAATAACTTGTGCTCTCTCTCCAATATATCCTCCAGATCGATGAAGGAAATGTGTTTCTTCAACTTCGCAACTGCGCCAGGGGGGTAGAGCTCGTCAGTAGGCTCTCCTCAAATCACCTGGCCAACAGGCTCTTCTTCAATTGGATCAAGAATCACGGTAGGAACCTTTTTCTTCTTCTTCTGCTGCTGTTTCGCCTTATCACTCACTTTTGTTCCTTGCTCTGGCTGAGCAGTGATCTGATCTAGTGTGATAGTTGGCTTGGTTGATTCTGTGGATGGTTGGACTGGTACACTAGAAGTACTTGGTTGATTAGCATGTACTTCTTTTTCTTCCTCCATGTGCTCCTCTTGTTGAGCAGATGGCATTTCCTGGGCTGCTTCGTCGGCTACACCATCGGTGTCTTGAACACTTTCAAAGAAATCCATTTTATCAGCATAAAATGGCTTCAGATCAACATTCAACAATCTGGCTTCATGCTTGCAGATTGCAAGGATCTGCTGGTGGTATGACTCTCTTATATTAGTGATAGTAGAAACTTGGAAGATACTTAGTGACAATTGAATTGAGACCTATCGATACTAAAATTTTCAAACCGAACATAAATTGACTAAAATCTATTGATTCAATTGATTTTCTTAACTTGATTTGGCTCTTGCACACACCTAGTTGTATGATACATGAAGCTAGGGTAGAATGATTGATACTCTCCAGTCGGGTTAACACAATCCTTGGCCACAGCGTCAAATAAAAAAATTGATAGTTCGATTCAATTCAAAGTACTTTATTTTTCCTATTTATTTATAGATATTTTGATTAAAAATAAATGGAATTAAATGAGTACTAATTTTAGCATAAATATTAATGATACACTAAAAAGGCTTAAACTTATTGAGGTTGATACCGTTTTTCGAGTTGGGCCGATCAAAAATTCAATTACATTTCAATTTTCACACATGCTTGATTAAAAATTCATTGTTTGGATGGATAAATCATAATTCTCCTTATCTACTTTTTTATTAGATTCTGAGGTCATGACACCTAAATATTTGTCGATATCTTTATATTTTGTTAGTAAACTATCTCTAGATCGTCCAAACATAAAGATATGCTTCTTTTGACTAAAAATAATTAAGTAAATATAATTGAAATATAAATAATCTCTTTTATACTAGTTACAAGTAGAATTATGTTTTGTAGAAAGTACGTCTGGATCCTAAATTTGATAGCCATTTTTACTCTTCAAGAAAATTACACAAATTACACTATATACAAGAAAATTGTCATGTTTTTACTAATCGTGACAATTCTTATAAATATTGTAAGAATGCAATATTTAGTTATAGATAACAATACTAAATAAAATGTCAAGTATATAAATTCTATTAAATAACAGTTTAGATGAATTGTCATGTATATGTTGTCATGTATAGTCTTCCATTAACTAATCAAATATTTTCTCTTAATCAATCCTTTTCCTTTCATCAGCAAATCTTAATCCTTCCATTTCTTCTGGCACCGGGCTGATTCAGTCACTTTTCACTACTCCACCGTCGTATCCTTTCATCTTCTTCGCATTGAAATTCACTATTCAGCCCCCTTTTATCCCGCACCTGCCTGAATCCCTTTTTCTCTGTGTCATGCCACAATTTTTTCAATTTAAAGTGTTATTATCTTAACTATAAAAATATTTTATTATATCCCATAAACACAATATTTTGAAATAGCAATAGCGCGGAAACATAACAAAATAACATATCAATCTGTTACGGTCCTGGTCAGAGCAGGTGTGGTGTAAAGCGGGAGGGGGGTGCACCACACTATAATTTTTTGCACGTTCTGCTTAGAGCAGCAGGTCGAGACAACTTCTGTGCTAGATAGAGGGTTGTGTATAGTGACAGAACTCACCTCTAAAATAGAGAAAGTGAATCTATCCAAGTATGATTCTCAACACAACATGTGAGCAATCTATATAAGGAGCAGAACGACTGGTAGCTTTTTGTAGCTTATCAGAACGTCTGTCTTGACACAGATTGTGTGTGGAAATTGTGATTATATTATTCTACTCTACACTCAGAAAATATTTTGTTATTAAAGTCGAGTTTTCTTTAAGAGATTGATTTAAGTGCACAGCTCGCATATTGTGATTTGTTTGTTGGTAAAATGTCATAATCAAATAATGCAATGAAGTAAGTAAAGAATACATATTATTTTAACGTGGTTCGGGAAACCGTCTATGTCCACGGTTTGATCAAAACTAGATCGATGAATCTCATAACCTTGGATTCCCCAATTCTTTATCCTCGTTGAATATGAGCTCACTTTTTCTTATTTATACTCGTTGAGGACGAGATTACACCTCTCTTATTTATACTCGCTGAGAACGAGATTTGGGTGGGGGTATGTATTTAGACTTCATTCACAGCTTTGCGGCTGAGAAGGATACTAGAACTATGGATGATAAGGCTCTATACTATTGTAAGTTCTAGTGGGTGAGACTCTCAGAAAGATGGTTGTGATTCTCTTACTAAATTACAACATTCGATATGGTATTTATAATCGAATTGGTGTTGATTGGTTTCTTGAATGCTCGAGAGAATCTTGCAGCCTTGAAACTTATTTTCTGGGAATCTCTAAGCGAACTGACGTTCTTACCCACTCACCTTCCACTCTTTTATATCACTCTCTTGAATCCACTATTCCGCTCATCCCATAATCTTTTGTCTTTGTTGAAGGCGTGGTGTATTTAAATGCTGTAATGAATTATAGCCGTTGAAGTCATGCAGCTTTTACAAAGAGCATTAATAGTACTTTTGACTATTGGTTTGCTGACTGTAAATCTATTCGTTGGAGTATGTCATATGTGTCATCCGATGTGTCATCTAACGTGGCATGGACATGTTAATTGTGATCCATTTAGGTAGATCTGTAGCTTCCTACAATCTGTGTTGAGCAACTCGTGTGATGTTCTGTTGGTAGACAGAACGTATTTGATAAACCTTGAGATGTCTCTTCACGTTTTGTTGATCAATCTTTTAGACAAAAATTGATACACTCGTTCTGCTTCTTGATCCGCCTTTCAATCTGGTGATCTTCTAAGTTCTGTTGAAATCACGTTCTGCTCTTCTGTCCTCGTTCTGTTCTTTGATCGTCTGTGAAGTGGCCTCATCTTCTGGATAGTGAGCTGTTTTGCATCACCACGTTCTGTGTTGATCATATATTCTCTCCATCCGTGCTTCTGTACTGTGAATGCTCCTAAAGCTAAGTCTAGACAGAACACAGATTAAGTCTTATGGACAAATCGTTACTTATGTTCTTGTTGGGAACCTTTTTGATAATTGTGGAAATCATTATTCATATGTTTTGATGATGCGAAACCATAATGCGGAACCTTAATATATATGCATGATATTAAACGGTGATTACGTTTTAATGTATATTGATGCGTAGGTATTTATGCTTAATTTGTGTCTAGATTAGATAGACAACAGATGGTTAAGTGTAAGGACAGATCTATGAAAGACAGATCGTGTCCATGTGAACCATGTGTGTTATCAATAGTAGATCAGCTAACTTGTAAGATCAGGTTGAATTAACAACCTGTGTCATAGAGATTGATATTATTTTGTCTATCTATTAGAAGGGAGATCAACCTGTAAGGCCAGATTAAATTAACGATATGTGCTATAAAGA
Organism: Leonotis leonurus; assembly: GCA_026898415.1. Classification (NCBI taxonomy): domain Eukaryota; kingdom Viridiplantae; phylum Streptophyta; class Magnoliopsida; order Lamiales; family Lamiaceae; genus Leonotis; species Leonotis leonurus. The sequence continues at coordinate 4,397,283 of JAPKLX010000013.1, forward strand.
TAGACCTTGTCATGTAGCAGGTTAAGTCAAAATGTGAGAACAAATTGATGTAATGATCAGTTCATAGGACTAACGTAATCTATCTAGAATTAGTTTTTATATCATCTATTTTATCGAACAGGACGCAAGCATACTTACCAAAGGATAGATCGTTAGATCGAGGACATATCGTTAGATCAAGAACAGATTGTTAGATCGATGGACAGGTTGATAGGAAGACCAAGAAGCAGCGCGATAGAATCAACCTTGTATCAAATAGGTTGACATCAAGCTGCATAAGAAGATATATAAGGATCAAGCTCGATACAAATGATCTGTGTCTAACAGATCGATCAAAAACTACCCAAACAAGCTGCATTATGAGATGGAAAACTAGCTGTGCAAGAAGAAACTCAAGAAAAATGATCTGTGTGCAACAGATCGATAGCAAATTGATCTGTTGTTCATGGGGAGTTAGCTCAATGTTTGTTGAATACAACTTGTTCACCTACAGATTGTTTAATCCACCTGTTCTTATGAGATCCAAACGAGCTACTCATCCCAGTTGGAGGAAGCTATAATCTACTTAAATTAATAAGCTTACATATCATGTGACACGTTAACATCCACGTAGGACAAACTCCAACGGCTAGAAGTACAGTCAGCAGCCAACGTTCAAAAGAGCATTTAATGCCTACTACAAAAGCTGCAAAGACTTCCAACGGCAATAATTCAAATATGAATATATATACTTCAAGCCTTCTTCAGAAATGGTGTTGGTTTGTGTTGGTCCCGAAAGAGTAATGTTTGGTGTATGGGGGGGGGGGGAATACACCAAATACATACCTTTCTCGTTACTTGACTAATTAGATACGGGAGATTTAAGCTTTCTGTAAAGCAGATCGCTATAAGTGACAGACCAGATTGATTAACAGATCGATTTCGTTCTGTCCAGACAGAATCTCTCGAGTGAATAACACTAGGCAGAGATCTAGAGTGAGCTTGTTCTCTAGCAAAGCGTTGTATGCAGAATAATGGTGGACTTAGTCAGTGCTCTTTGTTTAGAAAACCTTTTCAAAACATAACCAAATATTTAACAGATTGATTAAGAATGCAGTTTTGAATGAGTATGACAGATAGTGAATAAAACAACTGGAATATAATATGCAGAAAGTAAATAACACAGTTAATTTACGTGGTTCGGGAAACCCCCTACGTCCACAGTCTAATCCAAACTGGATTAGATATCCACTACTAAGATACTCTTCTTATTTATACTCGCTGAGAACGAGCCACAAGTTTCAGACACAACCTGGTCGAAACTTATGCACGAATAAAGGTCGTGTCCCTTTACAACTTACAGAAATAACTGTAACATGATCTCTTCATGTTAATCCACTAGAAAAATACTAGCTAGCAAAGATCTCCTTCTTTCTTTCTCGATAAGACAGACTTGAATCGAGGTGTGATTGCGATCACGAACGGTTCGGAACACGATCTGGTAAGTAGAAATCTTCTCTCAGTAAATGCTTCGATGGTTGAGATGATTTCTGGGCAGAGTAACAACTTGTAGATTGTAGATGATCTTCTTATATGTGTGTCACGTGTATTCTACCAGTCTTTGTTCCGAGCTTTTATAGGTGTAGAATTTTGAAATTCTAACCGTTGAGCTTGATTGGTTTGAAATTAATGTGATTTCACCAATCAAGGATAGTGAATCCCTAATTTGTCTCTTCTTTCCTTCTAAAGGGATTGACAGAATCTTCTAAGTATGGTAAGCAGATATTTTGACAGATATTGCTTTCCTTCTTCTTGTGTTGATTGATTCTCTTCCCTCTATGATACGAATGGCGTAGGTTAGTTTTTGAGATTCACCAACAATTAGTCAATATCATCTGGTTTCAGCATTTTGAATGTCTATCTGGTTGTAGGCGTTCTGATCGAAGTCGATCTGGTCGAGTTCGATCTGGTTGAGCACAAGTTGACATCGATCTGGTCCTACACTATCTGGTTGAAGTTGATCTGGTCCAACTCCATCTGGTTGAGATTGATCTGGTCCAACTCCATCTGGTTGAAGTTGATCTGGTCCAACTCGATCTGGTTGAAGTTGATCTGGTCCAACGCGATCTCGTTGAGATCGATCTGGTCCAACTTGATCTGGTCCTACACGATCTGGTTGAAGTTGATCTGGTCCAACTTAATCTGGTTGAAGTTGATCTAGTCCAACACGATCTGGTTGAAGTTGATCTGGTCAATACAAATTTACTTCGAGGTGGGTTGATTCTGCTGAGTGTTCTAGTGAAAGCAGGTGATTGTTCTATTGAATCTTTCTGCTTGTTTCTATCTGTTTAACGTTCTGGTCCTATTGACTAAGAGAATACAGAATGACTTTTATAGGATGAAATCCTTTATAAGATAAGTCATTTTGAAGATAGAACGGGGATCAGTTCTCCTATCAGATACACTTTATATATTAGTGTCCTGTTACATATAGAGAGCAGATCGAGGTAACACAGAACATGAATAAATCTAAGTGTGTTTTCGAGAGAACATCATCAAAACTTAGTTTTATTTGTGGGGTTCCCAACAATTTCTCCTTTTTTGATGATGTCGAAACCACACTTTACAAGATAACCTAAGTAAAGCATTTAACATGATCAGGTAAGGTTAGCAGATTGTTATTTGAGTTTATATAACAATCGAGAACAGAAATGTAAGTTTCTGGACAATGAGACTTTGTCTTCAGAAAATCCACATATATTAATATGAGTTGATGAGTACAAGTGGAAAGCAGAAAGACAAAGTTCAGAAATAGAGACAGATGATTAAAGATAAAAGATATTTAAGAAAACCATCTGGATGCTCCTCCTTTCTTCATCTTTTCTCTTTGGACGTCAGAAACTAATTGGATGCTTTCGTATATTCCATCTATCACTCTAGCGTAATTTGGATCGTGGTTGTCGATCTTGTATCCTTTGATTTTGGCCAGTTGGTTGATGTAGTTCAAGATATAGGTCTTGTCTGGAATATTACTTCCTGGAATCGTTGGACACACCATATACTCCTTTTCGGGAGCTTTGATTCTGCTCTTGGCCTCTGATGCAGCTGTTCTGATTCTTTGTATCAAACTCTGATCGCTGAAATTCTCTAGATATCGATTGAAATCCTCATCCGGTGTAGATTCAAAATAGGTTGGCTCTTTTAGAAAGTATCTGTTTAAAATAAACCCTTGTTTGACTTTTTCCCAGTCATTCTGGTCACCCTCTGGAACCCATGCATCAGTGGGTGTCTGTTTCTTCAAGGATAGATTCCATGAGAAGGCCCTCTTCTTCCTTTTCTTAGACTGAGTTGTAGATTGGGAAGAATGTTGTTGAGAGCGTTCTGCAGAGGATGGTGGAGAGAAGGTTGTCTGGAAAGATTTCTCCTTAGTTTCCAGAGCAGCTATTTTCCTCTCCCTTTCTGATTGTTCTTTGTAGAACTGTGCTCAACACAGGGTCACATGCTTGCTCCATATTCACTCCAAATAATAGCAGTTCTGCTATCTGTTCTCCTTCATGAATGGGCTTTTTGCCTTTGTCTCTGGGAGTCTGTTTTATATGTGTATGCGCATCAGGTTGAGCCTGTTCTGGTTCAAAAATAGTGGGATCTAGCCTTGGTGGTGTAGTAGGCCTCTCCTTCACTGATTTACCCATTTCTTCTCCCACATCTTCTACTTCTGTCAGCAAGTTTTTCTCTTTAGCCATGCTCTTGCTACCTTTGCCTCCTAAGATTTCCCCCTTTTCGACATCATCAAATAGGGACTTGATGAGTGTGCGAAGTGAGTGAATCTCCTCCTTCATATTATCCATCTTCTCTTCAGCGTCAGACTCGAACCCGAGTAACAGATTGATTGTTTGATCAGATGCATTCAGTTTCTGTTCAAGCCTGCTGTTCATCGTGGCCAGGGTTCTGTCGTAGGTTTCTTGAAGCACTTCCACTGTAGAGATGCGCGTGCTCTGGTGCTCAAATTCCTCTGGATTTGGATATTACAAATCATCCAGAACATCCATCTGATGTTGCTTCATCAGTTCCACAAATTTTTCATTTTCAAAAGCCGCAAGTTGAGAATGTATAGACAAAGCGGTTGCTTCCTTCATCTCAGCTGTGATCAAATCAACCTTCTGAGTAACTCATTACAAAGAGGTTGTAGAAATGGACATTCTTCCTTAGCTTCTGTGCGACCCCCGGAGTGTACAACTCATTACTTGGTTCTCCATCAATGGTCTGCCCCACTGGAATGTCATCAACTGGATCAAGGTTGATGACAGGGATTTTCTTTGTTGTCTTCTTGGGCTTTTCTGTTTCTTGAACTAGTGGTGGAGCTTGTTGATCTGGTTGTGCAGGTGCCTCCCTCTGGACATCTGGATCTGTTGCTTCATCTGGTACACTCGAGAAGAAATCCATTTTATCCGAATAAAATGATTTCAAGTTGATCTTCAGAAGGCTTGCCTCATGCTTCATGAGCGCAAGAATGAGTTGCGGGTATTCTGTTCGTACTTCACTGACCGTGCTGGCTTGAAGTAGATTGAGTAAGGTGGCTTCTTCCTTCTTCAATTCTTCAATCGTTCTGGTCTGGAGCAGCGCATCGAATATGTAATACTCGTTGTCCTTGACCAGTAAGTAGAATTTCACGCGTTTGGCTGCTCCCAGACTCTCTGGAAGAAGATGAATACCCGGAAACTCTTGTAACACTGAGTGATCTGCTTCACTCTCCAACAGATTAATAACGCTCTCTGCTTGGCGTTTCTTTTCTTCCTCCTCATCAGTGGATTTAGCCTCCTCATCATCCTCACTTATTTTCGCCATTCTGTTTGGTGAAGGTGTGGGTGTTCTGGCTGGAGAAAAGTTTTTCTCCTGATGCGGGTTAAAACTGGTTTCTGGTTCCACAAAGAATGGTTCTGTTTGTGGAGCCTCTGGAGGTGCTATCTCAGCCTATGTCGCCTCCTCTCCTTGTTCTGTTCTGATTTGTTCTGGTTGTTCAGATTCTGGTAGAGAGTGTTCTGTTGCTGCTTCTGATGGTGGTGGGGATTCTTGAACCTTCCTCAGTCTTCGCCTCTTCTACTTAGGCTGAGAAGCAGAAGTTTCTGTATCAACAGAACTTCCCCTTTTAACAGTTGGTCTGCGTGCTGCCTTCTCTTTCACCACTTTCTCCTTGGTTGCCTTGCCTTTCTGTTTTTCAACACCTTTGGTAGGTGGCATCCATGTTGGATTAGAACTTCCCATCTCTAGAAGTGCGGCGTGATGCACTTCATCCGTGACTTTGTTGAAAAGTGCTGGAATTAATCCCATGGACATCTCGATCTAATGCTGATCCTTGGGTATAGTAAGACTTGTGTTAAACTCCACAGCATTCTCCCAGACCTGCTTTTGGTGGAGTGCCTCAGGTTTCTCCTGACTTCCATCGACACACCTCTTCCCCTGCTGTCTTTTGTATAGATAACCAACTTGGCTTCTTTAACCATCAAATCAAATAAAATTATGCTCCAGTTGACTCTGAGTTTGAGTACAACAGCCATGAAACTTCTCCGGAGTCACTTCATCATAGGACCCGCTGTGGTTGAGGAAAATTCTCTGAACCAATTCAAAGATTAGCTTGAACCCAGGTTGAAGTAATGATCGATGAAACATCCTTCCAGTATATGCGATGGGTATCACCATCATCATTTCCACCGCCGCATGAAGTTGTTCAGAGGTGATCTCGTCCAATGTCAGACCTTCATCTTTCAACCGATATGCCTGGTTGATCATTGCGATGACATTGTATGTTGTTTTACTGTTCCTGTCCCCGATTGGCATCAACACGTTGGCTTCATTACCATTTTTATCACTTTGCCAGGTTAGATAAAATGTTGCTACTTGTTTTGTTAGGAACATGTTGGGGTGAGAAGTGATGATGTTACATAATCCTATAAACACAAGAACATATAGAGAAAATATATGTATTTTCATCAGTTTATGTGATTATCAAGTATGAATATCCCAAGCACATGTACAGTTAATACTTATCATTCAGAGCACTTTCCCAGAAAAAGAAAATAAAAATAATATACAAAGCACATATTAAGTTGCAAATGCATGAAAAATTAAGAAATTAAAAACCTTTGCAACGAGTAATTATGGAAAAAATTTCTTCGAGTTTGCAAAACCCGTGAGTATCAAGGACTGCATAAGGTTCAGCAGAAAGGAATTTCTGAACCTCAGCCACATGTTGGAGGAACAAGGAGTTTTGAGGTGCCATGATCGAACAAAAAAAAACTTTGGAAGAGTTTGCAGAAAAATCAGGGAATTTCTTAAGTGCTTAAGGATACTAGTGCTCAGTGCGATAACAGTGTAGGTGAATAGTAAGGAGTATGAACAATGCATATATATATATAAGAAAATAATCAACGACACAGATGAAAGGGATAAAAATTTGGAGGGTTGGATGAGGATCTCCCTTTTTAGGTTTTCCCGCTTCAGCCTTTTATTTTGCCGCCTTTCCTTGTGTTTGATGTACGTGCTAGATCCTAGGGTTGTAGGAGAGAGTGTGCGTATCTTCCTATCCACTGCAACTTTCCTTTTCCTTTTCTTGCAGAGATTTTCTCGATCACAGTTTCCAATGGGGTGCTAATCATCACAAATATAGGAGATTTAGCAAATCAAGGTTAGAAAATAACTTTACAGTCTGTAAATTGAAGATTAATCAGTGACGTCTTCATTCTAAGACGTTTCAATTTTCCAGATTCCCCCTTGACTAAGTAATTATTTATTGAAAACAATTTCCACGTGGCATGTCTTCTATCTGGACTGGTTTAGACATGGGAAATCTCTGTTTCCATCTGGTATTGTCCTTCTGGTTGACATTCTGGTATTGTTATTCTGGTTGACAATCTGATATTGTCCTTCTGGTGACGTTCTGGTTTATCATTTTGGTGACGTTCTGGTTTGTCATTCTGGTGACGTTCTGGTTTGTCATTCTGGTTCACGTTCTGGTTTGTTATTCTGGAATTGTCTTCATTCTATCATCAAGATTTAGTAATCCAAGCTTTCCACAAAGCATCTTGAATCTTTCTTCTGGTAGAGATTTAGTCAAGATGTCAGCACGTTGCACATCTGTGTGAATCTTCTCTATCTGTATATGCTTCCTCTCTACATGATCTCTAATAAAGTGATGTCTCACATCCACATGCTTGCACCTTGTATGGAGTACTGGGTTCTGTGTTATCACTATTGCGCTTGAACTGTCACAGAATATAGGTATCTCCTTTACATCGATCTCGTAATCCTTTAGTTGCTGTTTCAACCATAATATTTGTGCACAACAACTTCCAGCAGGCATATATTCTACTTCAGTTGTTGATGTGGCAACGGATGTCTGTTTCTTAGAGAACCAAGATATCAACTTATTTCCAAGAAACTGATATGTACCAGAAGTAGACTTTCTGTCCAATTTGCATCCTGCATAATCTGAATCAGAATAGCCTGTTAATTCAAGGTTGTCATCACACGGATACAAGAGACCAATGTGAACTGTTCCTTTAAGACATCTAAGTATCTTTTTGACGGCTTCCATATGTGATTCTTTGGGATTGGCCTTGTATCTGGCACATACTCCGACTGCGAATGTAATATCTGGTCGACTTGTAGTAAGATATAATAGTGAACCAATAATGCCTCTATATTGTGTTATATTTGTTGGTTTGCCTTCTGGATCTGGATCTATCTTCTCGTTGGTCTGCATTGGAATTTTGACTGGTTTACTGTTTTTGACTCCAAATTTAGTGACCAGATCGTTAAGTACTTTGCTTGATTCACAAAGATACCATCTGGTAACTGCTTCACCTGCAAACCTAGAAAGAAATTCATCTCGCCCATCATGGACATTTGATATTTGTTTTTCATTAGATCAACAAATTTGCCACACAGATAGGCAGATTGTGATCCAAATATGATATTATCAACATATATCTGCACTAAAAGGATATGCTATTTGACTTTGATTACGAACAATGTTTTGTCAACAGAACCTCTTCTAAAACCTGATTCCAGCAGGAATGTTGATAATGTTTCATACCATGCTCTGGGTGCTTGTTTCAAACCATACACAGCTTTAGCTAATCTGTATACTTTCTGGTCTAGATTTCCTTCTTCAAAACCAGGTGGTTGCTCAACATATACTTCTTCTTCAAGTATACCATTTAGGAATGCACTTTTAACATCCATCTGGTACACTTTGAATTTCTTGTATGCTGCATATGCTAGGAATAGTCTGATTGCTTCTAGTCTGGCAACTGGTGCAAAGGTTTCATCAAAATCAATACCTTCTTGTTGACTGTATCCTTTTGCAACTAGTCTGGCCTTGTTTCTGACTACTTCACCGTTCTCATCTCGTTTATTATTGAATACCCATTTGACACCTATCACTCCCTGATGTTTTGGTCTATCCACTATATACCAAACTTAGTTTCTTTTAAACTCATTGAGTTCTTCTTGCATTGCAATAACCCAGTCTGCGTCTTTCAGTGCTTCAAAGGCATCAGATGGTTCAACTCGTGATAGATAGCAACTAAGAAGTGCACTTTTTCTATGCATTCTTCTAGTTCTTACACGATCTGATGGGTTCCCAACAATCTGTTCAGGAGGATGATTGTCTTGTATCCATCTCCTTCTACTGGACATCTCTTCTTCTGATATCTCAGACTTAGGTTCATTTGTTGGATCCTCAAATACTGGATGTGATGTTGAAGATGCTTGAAAAGGATTTTCATCTTCTGGTTCTTCAATTTCTTGATTATTATTCCATCCATTTGTATCTCTGGATTCTTCTAGTTGATCTTGAGATTGTTCAACATTATCTCCTTCCACTGATTGGTTACCTTCTGGTGGAGTCATCGATCTGTCTAACTCCAGAGTGATATGTTTTGTTCCCCCTTGCTGTGAGCTTGTTGTATCAGCATTAAATTGGACTTCAACTTCACTCTCTTCTGTTGTATTCCAGATTAGAATATCTTCTAACAATATTCCCTCTGTTCTCTTGTTCTCGTTCTGGCTTTGAGTACGTTCATCACCTATCTCTCTGCAATTGATAAAAGATTCATCAAAAACAATATGAGGTGTTACCTCTACAATATGAGTTTTCTTGTTGTAAACCCTATAAATTTTACTAACATCAGAATATCCTAAGAATATTCCAGGGTCAGCTTTACTATCAAAAGTTTTCAACTGAGATTTCCCGTTATTATGAATGTAACACAAACAACCAAAAGTACGAAAATATTGTATCCTGGGTTTTCTGTTGTTTCAGACTTCGTATGGTGTCTTCCCATGTCTGAGGGTAACCACCGATCTATTATGTGTATAGCAGGCAGTGTAGATGGCTTCTGCCCAGAATTTCTTTGGTAATCTGGTTGCATTAAGCATGGTGCGAGCTGCTTCTTTTAATGATCTGTTCCTTCTTTCAACTACTCCATTCTGTTGAGGTGTTCTTGCTGCAGACGTTTGATGTGTGATTCCCATCTGTTTGCAATAATCCTCAATATTCTGGTTTAGGAATTCTGTTCCACGATCTGTTCTGATGGTTATAACAGAAGTTTCCCTTTTCTTGATGATTTTGTTGAGGAAATTTGGTAGCTTCTCCAATGTTTCTTTCTTCTTGTATAAGAAGATTACCCATGTGAATCTTGAGTAATCATCGATGATGACCAGAGTGTACTTCCTACCATTTATACTTAATGGTTTGACTGGACCAAATAAGTCTAAATGTAGTAATTCTAAGATTCTGGTGGAAGACTGAGCTGCTTTGCTGGTAAATGATGATTTGGTTTGTTTCCCAGTTTGACATGCTTCGCAGATGTGGTTCTTGTCATATACTTGATCTGGTAATCCTTCGACTAGTTTCTCTCTTGCAATCTTATTGATTGTCTTGAAATTGAGATGACTTAGTCGTTTATGCCATAGCCAACTTGTTTCTGATATTGTCTTAGTAACCAGACAAGTCTCAATCTGGTTATTCCATTGTACAATATATAATTTGTCCTGCAATTTTCCGGTAAGAAGAGTCTCATCACCTTCCTTGTTTTTCACAAAACAGTTGTTAGCATCAAATATAATCTGATTTCCATTAGCACAGAATTGGCTAACTGAAAACAGGTTATGACTAAGACCCTCAAATAATGATACATTTGAGATTGTGGTCTTGCCAATATTTATATTACCATATCCTCTGGTGTAGCCTTTTGAGTTACATCCAAAGGTTACCTGTGGTCCTTCTCTTTCCACATAGTTTGATAGAGCGTTCTTATCACATGTCATGTGTTTTGAACATCCACTATCAATAATGCAGATTATTCCTTTTGCTACTTTACTTCTTCTTGCAGTTCTTCGATCCTGCAATTAATAAATTTTAGCTACCCTTTCAACAAGTGGGTGTTTGGTTAGAAGCAAAAGTTCCCTTGGGAATCCAGATTAACTTAGTGTCAAGAACACATATATAGCATGTAATCCTTCTTTCAATATCATATGTTCTGGTTATAGCTTTGTAGATATAAGGATGATTTCTCTCAATGTTGTCCCCATTGATCTTCTTCTTGTTGGTTGAGGAGATCTTGAGCGGTGTCTTCTGGTTCTGATTTTTATTTGTTTTCTCATAGTAAGAAGATTGACCCTTCTTCTGATAATATCTATTATCTCCTGTTTCATTCATCATCAACTTCCGGGGTTGATTTTTCTTGTTCTTGAGATCCTTGACTTGATCTGGTATGTTCTTCCTTTCAGCAACAAACCGAGTCTCACTGGAATTTCCGTTGTATCCTAGACCAGCTCTCCCCTTCTGTTGCATGTCAATAATCATTTCAACTCGATCTTGACTTTTGTTGATTTTGCTCATATTCTCCATGTTTTTCTTCAATTTCTCTTCTACTACATCCTTTCTGTGGATCACGTCTTTCACTTTAGAGTTGAGTGAATATATTTCTGCATCTTTTGTCTTGATCTGTTTTCCAAGATCATTTATTTGTGTAGAGAACTTGGTGTTTGCTTCACTCAAGAACTTCACAGTGTCATTCAGCTTTTCATTTTCCTTTATGACTTCAGAAAATAACTTCTTTATGCTGGTGTTGCTTTTGAACATCTCATTAATTTCATCCCATGTCACTTCTGGTTCATCTTCATTTCCTGAATTATACACAGGTTTATTTGAAGATAGGGAAACATGAGATTTTACCTCATTCTGGTCGAGTCCATTATCTAGACCCATGTAGCATTCATCCCATTCTTCATCTGTTTCTTCTGCATAGAATGCTTCATCATTTTCTGATGAACTGTTTGTCAGATGACTTGAGCTGCTAGAGTCTTCTTCTGCTATCATGGCCTTGTGTTGGGCTCTGAGTTTACGATCTCTTTTAGCTCGTAGCTCTTCTCTTTGACTTTTAGACAAGTCTGGGCAATCTGTTTTGAAGTGACATGTTCTCCCACATCCATAACAAGTATAGTCAGTAGAGTTAATAGTTTTACCATTACTTCTACTTTCTGATTTGTCGTCAGATCGTTCTGTATCTTTGTTCTTCTGGTATCTGCTTTTGTTATCTTTGTAGAACCTTCGATACTTTCTTGATCTGATTTCCATCTTGTCCATCCTCTTGGCAATCATGGTAAATTCTTTGAGCAGTTTATCATAGCCTCCTTCTTCTGGTGTGGCAGATGGTTCTGATTCATCTGTTTTGCACTTCGCTTTGAAGGCAATATCTTTCTCTTTTTTTGAGTTGTTCTCGTTCTTCTTGCTGGAGGAATGATCTGATCCATGTATTCTTCTTATGTCACATTTGTGAACAGCCAGATGGTCAAATAGAGCTTCTACAGACAGATTGTTGAAATCAGCACGTAGTGGTTGCATTGCTGAATAAATTTCCCAGCTTGGTGGTAATGCTCTGAGAATCTTAAGATTCTTCTCTCTCTGTGTGTACTTGTTCTTATTGAAGGCAGAGACTTCAAGTAACACTTCTATGAACCTGTTCTTCATCTGCTCGATGGTTTCTCCATGTTTCATCTTGAATTCATCGAACTTGTTACACGCTAGAGACAGCTTGTTCTCGATCATTGCTTCAGAACCTAGATTTAGTTCTCTCAAGGCTTCCCACATCTCTTTGGCTGTGTCAAGATCTTGGATTTTGGCCAGATGAACTCCTTTTACAGTACTGGAAATAACTCCTTTGGCAAATTCATCAAGATTTGCTTCTCTTCTTTCTTCAGATGTGTACATTCTGGGATCTTTTAGTACGTCCTCCTTGACCACTCCAGTTTTAGTGATACGGGTTGTTTCTTCAGAAATTACTAATGGCCCTTCTTCAAGCACTTTCCACATCAAACAGTGATGAGCTTTGAGGCACATCTAGATTCTGAAACTCCACTCTCTATAACCTTGGATGGAGAATTCTTCACATGCCCTGATAACAGATGATTCCATAATGACAGATAGGATGCAAATGAATGAAATGAGATTTTCTAGATCTATTCAAGTTGACCACGCAAGTTTCACCCTTGTGAAAACAAAGACAATGGTTTTACGAACCACTTCCCTGATACCACTTGTTGGTCCCGAAAGAGCAAGGTTTGGTGTATGGGCGGGGGGGGGAGGGGGGAATACACCAAATACAAACCTTTCTGGTTACTTGACTAATTAGATACGGGAGATTTAAGCTTTCTATAAAGCAGATCGCTATAAGTGACAGACCAGATCGATTAACAGATCAATTTCGTTCTGTCCAGACAGAATCTCTCGAGTGAATAACACTAGGCAGAGATCAAGAGTGAGCTTGTTCACTAGCAAAGCATTGTATGCAGAATAATGGTGGACTTAGTCAGTGCTCTTTGTTTAGAAAAACTTTTCAAAACTTAACCAAATATTTAACAAAGTGATTAAGAATGCAGTTTTGTATGAGTATGACAGATAGTGAATAAAACAACTAGAATATAAAATGCAGAAAGTAAATAACACAGTTCATTTACGTGGTTCGGGAAATCCCCTACGTCCACAGTTTAATCCAAATTGGATTAGATATCCACTACTAGGATACTCTTCTTATTTATACTCGCTGAGAACGAGCCACAAGTTTCAGACACAACCTGGTCGAAACTTATGCACGAATAAGGGTCGTGTCCCTTTACAACTTACAGAAATAACTGTAACAGGATCTCTTCACGTTAATCCACTAGAAAACTACTAGCTAGCAAAGATCTCCTTCTTTCTTTCTCGATAAGACAGACTTGAATCGAGGTGTGATTGCGATCACGAATGGCTCGGAACACGGTATGGTAAGTAGAAATCTTCTCTCAGTAAATGCTTCGATGGTTGAGATAATTTTTGGGCAGAGTAACAGCTTGTAGATTGTAGATGATCTTCTTATATGTGTGTCACATGTATTCTGCCAGTCTTTGTTCCGAGCTTTTATAGGTGTAGAATTTTGAAATTCTAACCGTTGAGCTTGATTGATTTGAAATTAATGTGATTTCACCAATCAAGGATAGTGAATCCATAATTTGTCTCTTCTTTCCTTCTAAAGGGATTGACAGAATCTTCTAAGTATGGTAAGCAGATATTTTGACAGATACTGCTTTCCTTCTTCTTGTGTTGATTGATTCTCTTCCCTCTATGATACGAATGGCGTAGGTTAGTTTTTGAGATTCACCAACAATTAGTCAATATCATCTGGTTTCAGCATTTTGAATGTCTATCTGGTTGTAGGCGTTCTGATCGAAGTCGATCTGGTCGAGTTCGATCTGGTTGAGCACAAGTTGACATCGATCTGGTACTACACTATCTGGTTGAAGTTGATCTGGTCCAACTCGATCTGGTTGAGATTGATCTGGTCCAACTCGATCTGGTTGAAGTTGATCTGGTCCAACACGATCTGGTTGAGATCGATCTGGTCCAACTTGATCTGGTCCAACACGATTTGGTTGAAGTTGATCTGGTCCAACTTGATCTGGTTGAAGTTGATCTGGTCCAACACGATCTGGTTGAAGTTGATCTGGTCCAACACGATCATGTTGAAGTTGATTTGGTCCAACTTGATCTGGTCAATACAAATTTACTTCGAGGTGGGTTGATTCTGCTGAGTGTTCTGGTGAAAGCAGATGATTGTTCTGTTGAATCTTTCTGCTTGTTTCTGTCTGTTTAACGTTCTGGTCCTATTGACTAAGAGAATTCATAATGACTTTTATATGATGAAATTCTTTACGAGATAAGTCATTTTGAAGACAGAACGGGGATCAGTTCTCCTATCAGATACACTTTATATATTAGTGTCCTGTTACATATAGAGAGCAGATCGAGGTAACACAGAACATGAATAAATCTAAGTGTGTTTTCGAGAGAACATCATCAAAACTTAGTTTTATTTGTGGGGTTCCCAACAGTTCGTGTGTTCGTGACATTACCCAGAAAAAGCTTCAACGCCACAAGATTCTCTCTCCAGTTTTCATAGATTTATTCAACACTATATATAGATTATATATATCCTTGAGTGTTGTAAATTAGAGAGAAATCACCATTATTCTGAAGATAAACTCGCTAGAACTTATATTTGATTTGATTCTTCAAAGCCAATAGTTCTAGTTTCCTCCATAGTCAAAAACTTGGAGGAAAAACGATTATCAAACTGAACCCAGATCACGTACTTGACGAGTTTAAATAATAATGTTGTAATCTCGTACTCAACGAGAATAAATAAGCGAGTATTTGGCTCGTACTCAACGAGGATAAATAAGTGAGGGATCCAAGGTTAAGGGATTCATAGATCTAGCATATTGTGTGTTCTTTTATACTTTGCATTGCATTGTTTTGATTCTATGTTTATCATTCACCAGCAAGCTTATCTATATAAGCGAGTTGTGCATCCTGAATCAATCTCTTAAAGAACACTCAGTATAAACAAAATATATTTTCTAAGTATAAGAGCAGCCAACAAAATATACACAGCATCCGCACACGATCTGTAGTTGGATAGATCATCTGGTATGCTCCAGCTAGCTGCCAGTCTATCTGTTCATTAACAAATTATATTTGCTCTGTGTTGAGAACTTACTTGAGCAGTTGGATCTCTCTCTACATCAGAGAAGATCGACTGCTATTCCACGTGAGCTGTTTTGGGATAAACAGCAAGCTGCTTCTCAACCTGCTATTCACAGCCAAACGCGAAAAGGTTCCCCCCCCCCCCAAGACACCACACCTACTCTCCCGGGACCCAACAGTTTTGTCTTTACATTTTGACTTAATCTTTTACAGCAGCATGATCCTATGGCATAGATCGTGACTCACAGATCATATGCTCTAATACATAAGATCAAGCTCTATATGGTAGGTTATTATATCATTAATCTATCTTTACATGTTAGTTGATATGCTATGAAGAACACAGAAGACTACCTATGGACACGATCTGTCATTCATCGATCTGTGCCTTTTACACTAAGGCTTCTGCAAAGTCTAACTATGCTAGATACTAAATAAATCATACGCATCACATGACAATGAATACACACACAGAATGAATCAAATATCTCAAAATTATAATGGTTTCACAAGCATCATCAAAACCAAACTAACAACTTTATCAACATCATAAAGGTTCCTAACACAACCCTAAATGGAGCATCAGTTAAATTTTCTATATAAAAAAAAAAGCAAATCAATCGTTAATATCTTTTAATGGAAAATAAAGTAAAATAAAATAAATGCAATATAAGTGAAAGAAAACTAATGTATAATATAATAAATGGGTGACTATATCTACATACTCAGTGGAAAAATGTAACTGCTCATATTTAAGCATTACCCAACAAATCATGTAAATGCCCATATAAAAAATTCACGTATTGCACGATCATATTTTACTCCAAAGACCCCTTTAGAATTTCATTCTCCTTGTCGAATCCCTAACATGTACACTTACGCAAGACTTTCATAAAATGATAGTAGTTAAACAATGTAAAGGGTGATTTCTACAATTTCCCCATAAATCGACTCACCCTCTACCAAAAATTCACATAACATGCTTTACATTTTAAAATAATAAGTCATGTATACGGTAAAAACATTAACAATTACATTCAACCATATTAGAAATTCTCATATAATAATAATGTTTAAATAGGATAACTCGATCGAACTCAAACATCGATCCACACGATAGTATTTTTACATTATTCTTAATACTATCTAATTAATACTCTTATTATAATTGATTTGTAATTACATTTTTCAGTGTGTGTATATATATATATATATATATATATATATATAATTAACAGATATCTATTGTATATTATATTAAGCTTATATTATGCACGCAATCAACAAATAATATAAGGAATTATTTCAGATTCGTATTCACATGGAATATAAATCAGTACTTGTACACGTTCAACTAAAAAGAAATGAAAGGACGGGAATTTAAATCAATATTTTGGATTTATCTAAACTAGAAATTAGAATTAACTATCAACTGAACAATGACGAAAGGAACAAAAATAAACAAAGTTAACAGAAATCAACACTCCAAAATTCAGACACCAAAAACTCAGATCAAACGAACAAATACATATTTAATATAGAGACTCGGGTTTAGACTTTCTTATGCTTCATTCACAATCAGACCAATAATGCTACAGCATTTCCTCAACAAACATACTACAGTGGCGTGAACCTTCAACTGCATATGAATTTTCCAAATCCTTATGACTTTATCCGATTACTAAACTAATATATTCATATATCTAGCTCAGAAAATCAAATATTCATTAGTTTTACACCATTCACACAAGCCACACATGGTAAACACATATCCCTATGCTATTTAATACATATGTCATTCAAGAATTTCCACCAAAATTAACCTTTCCAGCATTAACTATGGCTAACTCATATTATTAGTTGATCAGGCTAACAAATAGAGATTAAAGAGATTTAGCACTTGAATGAAGAGTAGTAGAGAGCACTGGAAATATGAGCTAAAATGAAATATATTAAAGCATAATTTTGTCCAAATCCAAGTCTATAATTTTTAGCTTATGAATGAAATAAAAACTGAAAGTAAACTGTTGTTTATCATCTTCAAGTTCAGATTACAGATAAGCTCAAATAAAATAAAAGAAGGAAAAGGTTGAAGATGATTGCTCAATCGTCTTCTTCCTCAGCTCTTCTTCTCCTTTTAGACACGAGCTCCAATCTTCTCTCCCATGGAGATTTCTTCTTCCAATTTTTACTCCAGCATCACGCTGCCCTCTTTAGAATATGGTGTTGTATCTAGACTCTCTCCCCCTCTGTGTGTATTACGACTGGTGTCTTTCCTAGCTGCTAGGTTACTCCAGATAGAGGACTTTACAAAGTTGTCCTCCAAAATTTCACTAAAGTCAGCTCTCTTTGTCTTTTAGCTAGGAACAACTTCTCTCTCTTTTGCTGCAGTCATCCAATCAGCATACTTTTCCAGATTTTGTCACCTCTCATACTTAAAGCATACACAAAAGTGATATTATCTCTTCTCCTCATGAATTAGCTAACACAATTAAACTAAGACCAACTAGAATTGAGACAGCAACAATACACTACCAAAAGAAGTAAAAACTAAGAAATAAATAAGATAAATAATAACTCTTTTCAAGAGTTATCATGAGTATTTCAAAAATAACAATTTAAAATTACACAAAAACCTTATCAAAAATATAATATTTTACAAAAAAAATTAAAAAAAAATGGTTTTATTTAAGGAAACAACCATTACTGAAAACATTTAATAGTAATTGACGAAGGTATCAATCATAGTCAAAATATATCAATTAGCTAAAAAAAACTATTATTTGCATTAAATATTTTAAAACGATAGAAAAAAGAAGAAACTAATTTGTAGATGGGGGAGAGGGAGGATAACAAAATGAGGTTTGGCGTATTAGGATTATATCCTAATAAAATAATGTATAATATTTTTATAAATTAAATATAAATATATCTATACTACTTAATAATTGAACTTTAACTAAAAGGATAATAATTTTAAAATACATGAACTTTTCACGTTCTATTAATTTTAACACGAATTTTAAAACATTATTTAATATATATGAACTTTAGTACTTACTCGATTTTTGACATAACATTTACTTTACACAAAAATCGAAACTGACATGACACAACTGATCTGATATGGACTTATTATGACGTGAATTTTAAATTATTTAAAATAAATGAAATTTTCACGTTTTATTAATTTTAAAATGGATTATAAAATATTTTTAAAATACATTGAACTTTAGTACTTACTCGATTTTTGACATAAAATTAACTTTACACAAAATCGGGACTTATGACATGAGTTTTAAATTATTAATATCTTTCATTCAGTTCACTTATTAATTATTTATTATTTAAGAATAAATCATATTGACAATTATTAAATATGAAATATTATCTAAATATTCATTTTTCTTGAATTTTTTTTAATATATATATATATATATATTCATTTTTCTAAAAATATTCAAATCAACTTCCATAGCTACTCAAGTTAGAGTTAAACAATCAACTTCATTAACAAACTAAATTTAATCACAAACGAGCATCATAATCCATTCGGATTACACATTGCTTGCATATCGAGAGGGGAGACGTAGGTACCATACTCGAGGACATGCTCGAGAAAGTTGAGGCGGGCGGTGGGACGACAAAGGTGGAATACGACAGTATCGTAGTCACGCACCAATGTCGAAGGAAATCATCCGTGGGTTCTATTCATTGATATGACAAAATATATAACATTGTACAACATAATTATTAGCTACAATCTAGGCTCTATATAGGCTAATAATATAATGATATGCATAAAGAATATTTACATTTCATAAATAACAGATTATGTAGAGGTAGTTTTTATATTCTAACACCCCGTAGTTGAAGCGGGAGATGGTCGCATGCTGAGACTGTTTCGAAAATCATCAAAAAGTATGCGTGGAAGTCCCTTAGTGAATATGTTAGCAATCTGATATCGAGACGGAACATTGAAAAGTATGCGTGGAAGTCCCTTAGTAAATACAGTATAAAAATACTTAGATAGGTTTCTTACACCTTTAAGTGTGTTTTTCTCTATAGAAATATTGATAAGTGACACCTATTGCTCTTTCCCTCCTCTCTATATATAAATGTATTTAGGGCTAGGTCACGTCTTCAAAGGGGAATGAATTTGAATCTTCCAATATAAGACCAAGTCCAACCTCATATCTAATATTTCCTTATCCAATTAATTGACCTAGTCAAGCTTTAACTTTAATTAATTAATTAATGATCAAGTCAATTTGACCCTATTAATTGTATCAAAATGTAGCCTTCTTAAACATGTTATGGGGTGCAATGATGTTCTGCTAGCTTCATGGTCAGTTCTCTCTTGCTGTTAGATCTTTTCTCCTTAATTTTGATACCAAATGTTGCAATTGTTGGTGTTTTGGATTGAACGATCTGGAGATGGTGACCTGTAGGATTGACCTAGTTGCTTCTGGATGATAATTCTCTTTCTACTAATAATTAAGTGCACTGGTAATATTAGTCAAGCATCCTCAACTTTGTTTACTTTAGCAGCGTGTAAATTAAGTTCTGAAATGATACAGAAGATAAGAAAACAAACAATTCATTTTATTAGTTATTGATGAACAAAACAACTTATTACAATTGAAGTACAAGCAGATAGGGAATATAAAGAATTAAGAATTCAAACAGCTAGCTAATACAAGCTTAAGCTGGTTCCCCTTACTCTGTTATCTATTGATAAGCATGTGATTATGTTGAATTGTTAATGTTGAGAGCAGCTTGATGAATGCATTTATCATTTATGTTCAGGATGCAGCTTGCTTGAGATTTTTTTTTTATCTGCATCACTTGCACCAATTTATGAATTATTGGTGTTGGGTGCTTGATCTGTTGGTCGGACCTGTGAATACGATCTGTGACCATGATCAGTGATCTGTATCTATGACTTGCATTCCCCCTTTATAAAATCTTCATTGAACGCACTAGGGGTTGAGCTGCTTCCGTTGTGTACCCTTTTATCGATCTGGGTACTGATCTATGTCATGATTTGTGTTGTGATCTGTATGTTGATCTGGGTCTATTTTGTGCACTTAATCTGTGACTTAACCTGATCCCATATGTGTTTTGGGATGAAGTGAGCATGACATGATCAGTGACTTGATCTGTGTTTCAAGCTAATTTGAGTGTTGAGTTGTTGGCGTCATGTGTTGTCTTCTGCTGGTAGTACAGATCATTATTGATATCATCCTTGTTGGTTGATCTATACTTTGTTACTTTTGTCCAATATATAGAAGCAGCTTCTAAATGAACTTGGGTAAATCTTCTAGCTCATGCACATTCTTCCAACTTCCAGCTCGTCAGTGATCCAATTTACTCCTTGACTTGATTTGATCACATCTCTGCATGGTGGCCTAGGGCTGCTATATGTGCTTTATGTACCGAGCTGATCTGTTCCTCTTCTAGCCAGGTAGCTCTTTGAATGCAGCAACAGGAGATGTGTTTTTCCCCTTTGGCCATTAATCAATTTTTCTCGCTCCTTCCTGCATAGAAACGTTAGATAAATCTATTGACAGTTCATATCGATTAGGATTTACCACATTAGACTCATCCTACTCTTCTAAAATATGATCCAGATATGCTTCATCATCTGATGATGAGCTTGAGGAAGAATTTGTGGAATCCTTGACTACCAGAACAACTTTCTTTCATTTAGGTTGTAGGAGTTCTTTGAGCAGCTTGTGTTCTCCAGCTTGTGCTAGAACATTTCGTATTTGTTGAGTCGCACGTCAAGCTCTCTGAATCTCCTAGCTATGGAAGCACAGTTCTGGAGACAATTTTCATTCGAAGACTCTTTTTCATCTTCGTCGAATGAGATCATTCTTGATTTAAGAGCAACCTCCTTTGATGTGTCTCCAGTTCTTTGATTGACAATTAATTTCAAACTCAACACCTAAAAGTGTTAGGAACCTTTTTTATGTTGTCGACACTGTTAGCTTGGTTTTGATGATGCTTGCAAAACCATGACTATGTTGGTTTTAATGATGCTCGCGAAATCATTGTTGTGTTAAGATATCTGATTCATTCTATATCAGTATTCTGGTTTATGTGATGCTTAGGATTTATGTTGATACCTACTATAGTTAGACTTTATAGAAGATTAAATGTAAAAGGACCAGATCGATCTAAGACAGATCATGTCCATAAGTAATCAGGTAATCTTCTGTATTCCTAAATAGCAGATCAGCTAAGTAAAGATAGGTTAATAATATAATAACATAATCTATAGAGTCTGATCTTATTTTATATACCATAACACATGATCAATCTGTAAGAATAGATCGTGAGTCAGGATCTGTGACATATGATCATACCATTGATAAACGGCTAAGTCAAAATGTAAATAGAGAATGTAAGTAATAATCTGTCTACAAGACTTAATCTATGATGTATCTTCGACTAAAATTATTTTGAGTCGCTCGCAATCTAACGAGGTCGTCTAGAAATGATAAGCCAACCCAAGTCGTATTCTCAAGGAAGACTTAACAGGGCAATTTAATTCTTTGTTCAGTAAGAAAGCAAGTAATAGATCGTTTGGAAGTTTTATAACTAGACGGAGAAAATAAATTACGAAATAATGTAAACCCTAAACTAATAAAAGTAAGTGAAGAAACCAGTTACAGATTAAAGAAAGTGAGTAGCGAATTGAGAAGGACAAAAGTAAGTTGGAATTCAAAATTAAAAAGAACGTAGAAAGTACTTTGGAATTTGAAATCGAAGAGAATGTAAAATAGATAAACGAAATAGAAACATGAGAGCATAAACAAATAAAGGAACTCAATAGTATAAATGAACCGGGCATATAAAACGGAATCAAACTTGATTCATAAAATGGAACGAACTTGAATCCACAACGATAAACGAAAAAACAACAAACTAGAATGTTGCAATCAGCTAACCTTCAGAATTGAATACTAAAGCTAAAACGATTAACTAAAATTCATAAATCTCAACCCTAGAACAAAAGGTCGAGACATGCTCAGAATATAAATGCAAGGAATCGGGAAAAAGGTCTATCGAAAGTGTCCATCTAATGAAAAACGTGTAGACTATTTATAGACGAGAAGGAGAGTCAGCGGTCGCTTACAACTCATCGACCGCTAAGTGAGTTGGTTACGCACTTCTCGCGCACCAACCATTGAGGCTGTTGTGCCGCTGACCGAGTCAGCCACTGGGGTCAGCGGTCGCTGACCCTGGCTAATACTGGCTCGCCTGCGTGGCTCGGTTGTGGCTCGGCCTGACTCATGCACCGCCTAGTTAGCGGTATCCTAGGGCAACGAGCTCGCTGACTTGTGCTCTTGGCTCTCATCTTCATTCTCTCATCCCGTTTCCAACTTTTACACCTGTTTAGTCTTGTAATCCTGAAACATAAAATGAAACGTAAATTGAGCCCGAACATTGTGCAAAATGGGAAAACAACAATAATAAAGACAAGAAAAATACGAGTTTAGACGACCAAAAAGAGGCTAAACAACCCCTCCACACACAAAACCTTACTTGTTTTCAAGCATAACTTAGTCTAAAATATACATAGGAAAAATCTAACACGACATGTATTCTTGACAAGACTTCAAATCATTCCCAAAATCAATCTTCATATCATCACATCACGTCACATGGAGATCATTGAAGCAAGTGACCCACTTAGGCTAGATACTCATCAATTTGAACAAAACAAAATAATAATGCAAACGGCAATCATTGAGATCACATAACCGGCAAGAGTTTTTATTTATCACTTTATTGGCGTATCTCTCTCTTTTCTATTTTTTTCAATATGAGGAACATTAAGGAAAATATTCACCGGTTGTGCACTCCGATTGTTCGGGTTTTCCCGATGTGGTTTACCATACCCATATTTTTTATAGATTTGAAATTTTTGATTAAGAAATCAGGGTAATATCCTTATGCATTCATATTTTAACGATCTCAAAAAGTTAATTAGAACAATGTCAAGTTATATGGTCATTGTCTTGAGGTGTGAACAATTAGGGGTTCCCTAATGTATCCTCACGCGGTTTCCCATGCTCATGGTTCTCATAGGAGCAAAGACCTCTTGACAAGTTCAATTCTCATTACAAAACATTGATACGCAATAAGTGGTTCTAAACAACTAGCCATTCGAATCAATCAATTAATACTATCATGCATCACTATCTCGATCATTCTACTAAGATTAAGAATCCGATCACAATGTTCCACGCATTCTAGTTCATCTACGTTTCATAACACGAATCAAGTTAAATTAATCAAGGCTTTCAAATCATATCATATTGCAAACACATGTCACGACTCGATTCAACCACAAGATATCAAGATAAAGTAGCTTTAAAACAATCAAGATTTTGCACTAACAAGACACTAAAATAAAACGATGAATGCATGCACTTAAAACACACCCTCCCCCCTACAAAGATAGAGAAATGCTCTCATTGCAGAAAGTAAAGAGCTATAGAGTAGGGATAAGAAAGGCATCCCTGAAGTGTTGCATTCGGTGTCAAAATGAGAGGTAAAACCTGAAAATAATTAAGAACAAAGGTAAAACAAAGGTTAGTTGATCACACACTTACATGAAAAGAAATAAAGCAATAATAGGATATCGTGGGTTGCCTCCCAGGAAGCGCTCTTTTACGTCACTAGCTTGACGAGATTACTCAGTCAACCAGGAGTGTAAAAATTGGGGGTTAACTCCACAACTTCAGGCATGGAGTGATGTTCGATATATGGCTTTACTCGATGTCAATTTACTCGAAATGGAATCTTCCATGTTTTAGCATCTGATGCATCACCCTTTGATGGTGGAATTTTTCTGATAATGAGTGGGCCGATCCATTGGGATTTGATCTTATTGAGACATGATATAAGACCGGTGTTTGGGCGCATGAGGGCCTCTGCATAGGTTAGTGAAGGGGCGGGCCAAAGAGTGGAGTCAGCGGACGCTAGGTAGTCAGCGATCGCTGGCTCAGGTGGAAGGTAGGGTGCTGGCTCGCGGGCTGGGCGTGCGTTGAGCGTCGGCTGGCACTAACGCAGGGTCAGCGGTCGTTGACCAGGCCTTACGGCCATTCTCCGCGCTTGCCTCTCCGTGGGCGCTTAGGTCCAGCGATCGCTTAGTTGGCCTCTCGTCGGCTCTCGTTCTCTCTTCGTAAATTTTACTTGTTCGGTCCCTTCTTGCTTGTCTATGCCTTTCCATTGAGCAACTTCCTTACTACTAAAGTCCTGCAAAGTAGAATTCTCAACCAAAGAATTAGTAGTATCTATGTAAAAACACGTATTAATAAAATTAACAGAAGGTGCGGTGTGACTCTGGTGCGTAGAAAAAGATACTTCCTCATCAAGAACAGACATTTTAATGGTACCATTTTTAACATCAATAATAGTATTCATGGTACCCATAAAAGGTCTTCTTAGAAGTAGTGTATGCTCAACTCCATTCTCACGCACATCTCCTATCTCAAGGACAACAAAATCGAAACGATCAAACCACCTATTTTAACTAGAACGTCTTCAATTATGCCTCTAGGGTGTCTCACATATCTATCCACTAATTGCAAACACATGCGAGTGGGTTTCAATTTATCTAATCCTAATTGTTTAAAAATAGAAAAAGGCATAAGATTAATTCCAGCTCCTAAGTCTAGCATGCCAGATGTTGTCTTACCATTTCCTAAAGTGATATCGATAATGAAACTACCTGAGTCGTGCTGTTTAGGAGGTAAAGGTTGTTGCATGATAGTACTTGCCACTTCAGACACTGTGACTAGTTCTTCATCATCGAATTTCTTCTTCTTTGAGATCAGCTCCTTGATGAAATTAATATAGGAGTGAATATTCTTAATCACCTTGAAGAGGGGGACATTGATAGTGACTTTGGACAACATCTTGTATAAGTCCGCGAACTGTTGGTCGCTTTTAACATTCCTTAACTTGCTAGTAAAAGGAATGGACGAGACATTCGGATTGACCACCTTATGAACCTCCTTGTCGGAGTGCTTTCTCTCCACTTCAGGAGGTGGTCCGTTCTCCTCTTTAGGTTTCTGATACATCTCCATCTTCTTTTCGACTGCTCTCCCGTTCTTAAGGACTATAATAGCTTAAGTTTGATGAGGTTGTTGGCCTTGTCCCGAAATTTTTTGATGGAACCCGTATGAGGAGTCACTTAACCGCAGGATCCATAGATTAATTAACCACACAAATAATTAATTCTTAAACCACATAGGAGAATATAATGCAGAAATATATAAATTATACCTCCTCCTATGCAAGTCATTCGCTTCTGGAGAAGCGATTTGAATCGCTAGCAAATGATCAGCAATCGACGCCGTTTGGATCTACAATCTTCAATCTCCACCAAGAATCCCACCTTAGGAACTTCTATCCTATGGACCGTCTACCTTCTAGAATATTGTGTGGGCAAATCTATCTAGAAGTCAAGTAATAAGAAGACCGAAAGTTCGCAGTAAAAATACTGCATTTTTCGAAAATAATGAGAAATAGAATTCTCATGTGGAACGTCGTTTCTCTATGCAGGAGAGAGAAACTGACTCTTCTTATTTTCTATTTAATAGACATTGTGGCCTAGGATAGGGTTTCCAAGGAGAATGAATTAGATCCCAAATAATAGCCACTATATCCCCTCTTTATCTCTTGCAGTTACAACAATAATTCAAATTCAAATTTGAATTATATCTAAAATTAATATGGGCTTGGACAAATCCATAATTAGATTAAATTAATTTTCAAGTCTCTTTTTGGGCCCAATTGAATTTAATTAATTGGTTGGCCCAACCTTTAGACTTAAATTAATTATTTTAAATTAAATTGTCCCACTATTAATTACTCCATGTAAATGCAATAAAGAGCAGTTCTATTATAAATATGTATCGACTCCACTATAGGATAAATATTAAACTCATCTTGATTCATTTGAATTACGGACGTAACCCTTTTGTCATTAATTATTTCATCGCGTTTAAGATTTTCTAAATCCATTAAATAATTGAGTTTGCTGACAACTCACAATTAATTAATATATTTATTCGTTAGTGATCCGGTTCAGACCTTTAATATTACATATGGAATAAATTTCCAACCGGCCGAGTTTCTTATGTAATAAACCTTTATGAACGTCTCACACGGATTTAATCAACTCGTGTCACCGAGACGCGATTCTGTACGCCTTAAAATCAAGTACTTTGGCTAAGCCGACGACTACTACCCAAAATATCACTATTTAGAGTTACGAAAAACTCGCAAGCGTTGATGAATCAAAACAACGTATAATCAACCGCCTATACTAATGTCATCGTCACAGATTAAGAAATGAATTCATTTCCGAGACCTCATTCTAAGTACCAGCACGTTAGAACTTATCTCACTGTGAAACCACTCAATATGTATACGCAAAGCATGTGTATCCGCTTATACATACTGACATCATTCTGCGAGCTAAGTTCAGCCGCATCGTAGTGATATCGCAGCCATTACCGACTAGACTGTCCAAGTCTGTCTAGACTGTGACTTTATATTACAAAGGAGCCGACCGTGTTACCTTCCGCGATCATCGATCCACCACACAGTCTACAATTGTAATAAATGGACTTGTTTGCTATTCAGTATATATATAATATATATGACAAACCAATGATAGAAACATTTATTCTCATTAAAGAGCAATTGAAAACAGGTTTGATACATCGTCCAAGCATAAAGCATGCTTTGAGGTATACAAACCCAAACAATTTCCCACTTATACTCAAACATGCTTTAGAGTATACAATTTGTGTCACATGACATCATAAATCTCCAACTTATACCTAAAGCAGGTCCACTACACGTCTCACCCCAAATCCCTCTAAGTGCCTCTCAAACATTTTACCGTTTAGGCTCTTGAAAGGATTAGTCAGATTGTAGTCCGACGCTACCTTAGATACTACTACTTCGTCTGTTGGGAACCCCACAATATATTCTAAGTTTTGATGATGTTCACTCATGCACACACTTGGGATTTTTCATGTTCTGTATCATTTCTGTTGATTGTTATTGACCAGATAGTCGAAACCAGTTCAACCAGAAAGATGGAATAAGCCTTTAACAGAAAGCTGAACCAGCAAGTCCTTAACAGAAAGCTGAACCAGCAAGTCCTTAACAGAAAGCTGAACCAGCAAGTCCTTAACAGAAAGCTGAACCAGCAAGTCGTTAACAGAAAGTTGAACCAGCAAGTCTTTAACAGAAAGATGAACCAGCAAGTCTTTAACAGAAAGTCAAAACCAGCAAGTCTCAAGACAGAATGCTAAACCAGAGAGTCTCAAACAGAAAGTGAAGCTAGTCAACTTTAACAGAAAGTTGAACCAGAAAAGCTTCAACTAGAAAGATGGAAGATGCCTCGAACAGAAAGTGGTTAACGTATGCTCTACCAGAAAGTACTTCAACCAGAAAATGGTTAACGTATGCTCTACCAGAAAGTACCTCAACCAGAAAGTGTCTAAGTCAATATTCAACCAGAAAGACACTAGACCAGAGAGGACACAACCAGAAGGCTAGAAGCAAACCAGAAAGAGCAGAACCAAACCTGTCGATGAGACATTAAAGACTTTCCATTGAAGATTTGGAAATTGAATCACTGATTGACATGGAGAAGGAAAGCAATCACAGATGATCTGCTTACCAATCATAGAAGATTCAATCAACAACTCTACAAGGAAAGAAGAGATATGATTGATTGGTAATCCACAAATCAAATCACGCCAATCAACAAACGGCTAGAATTTCAAGATTCAGAGCCTATATATGTTTGAAGGTTTAAAGTCTGAAATATACGCAAGCGCTATACTGCAGAAATATTCTCAAGCATTTTATCTCCAAATCAGACAAAAGCTTCAAACCGTTCGTGATCGCAATCACACCTCGATTCAAGTCTGTCTTATCGAGAGAAGAAGGAGATCCTTACTAGCTAGTAGTTTTCTAATGGATTAACGTGAAGATAACCTGTTTACAGTAGTTTTCTGTAAGTTGTAAAGGGACACGACCCTTATTCGTGCATAAGTTTCAATAAGGTTTGTAATTGGAACTTGTGGCTCGTTCTCAGCGAGTATAAATAAGAAGAGTATCCTAGTAGTGGATATCTAATCCAGTTTGGATTAGACCGTGGACGTAGGGGGTTTCCCGAACCACGTAAAAATAACTGTGCCATTTAAATTCTGCATTTTATATTCAGTTGTTTTTATTCTGCATCTATCATACTCATTCAAATCTGCTTTCTTAATCTATCTTCTAAATACTCGATTAAGCTTTCAAAAGATTTTCTTAACAAGAGCACAGACTAAGTCCACCATTATTCCGCATACAATACATTGCTGGAATTTAAGTTCACGCTTACTTTCTGCTTTGTATTTCTCACTTGAGAGACTTTATCTGGATAGAATCTAATCGATTAGAAAATCAATTTATTCTATCACCTTGAGCAATCTGTAATTCAGAAAGCTTACACCTCTCTGATTGAAATAGTCAAGTAAACTGAAAAGTTTGCATTTGGTGTATTCCCCCCCCCCCCCCATACACCAAACCTTGCTCTTTCGGGACCAACATCGTCCTTCTTACTATATCACGTATGTGAATTTTCCCTGAATGTGTTTACTTGCCTTGTGGGTCCGTGACTCTTCTGAGTTTGCCATTACACCTGAACTATCACAATAAACCGTGATACTCTAAGGCATACTCGGAATCACATCTAGGTCTATCAAGAAGCTCCTGAGCCAAACCATTTCCTTTGAGGTCTCTGTCATGACCACATATTCGGTTTTTCATGGTGGAGTCTGTGATGCATTTATGCTTCACACTCCTCCATGTCATGGCTCCGCTTCCCAAAGTAAACATATAACTAGAGGTTAATTTCTTCAAATCTAGGTCCGTCTGAAATTCAGATTCTGTTTAACCGAAAGGATAAAGGTATTCAACTAGTAAACCAAATAAACTCCCTAGTCCGTTTAAGGTACTTGAGTATGTTCTTTACTGCCATCCATTAATCTTTTCTTAGGTTAGACTGATATCTTGCTCCATGCCTACGGCAAAGCAGATATTCTACTTAGTACACATCATAGCACACATGAGACTACCTACTGCAAAGCATTAGGCATCTGTCTCATCTCCTCTTTCTCAATAGGTGTTTTAGAACACATGTCCTGAGAAAGTACGATTCCAAGTCTAAAAGGTAAGGACCCCTTCTTGGAATCCCTCATGCTAAAGCGTCTAATTGATTCCGAGAATGTATCCTGCTTCTCCTATATCCATCATATCGAATTGATTGGACAAATTTTCTCTAACGTCCGACAACATCTTCTTGACACTTCCAATCAAGAGAATGCCATCTACGTATAGCATCAAGAAAACAAATGTCTTGCCCTCACACTTCTTGTACACACATCTTTTGTCAGGGCACTGATCAAATCCGTAGGACTTGATAACCTGATCGAAACAAAGGTTCCATGACCGTGAGGCTTGCTTAAGTCCATTGATGGACTTCTTAAGCTTCCACACCATGTGTTCCTTTCCTTGAACTGCATAGCCCTCGGGTAGTTGCATATGGATATTTTCTTCAAGACTTCCGTTTAGGAAAGCTGTCTTGACATCCATTTGCCAAACTTCCCAATCCATATATACTGCTACTGACAAGAGTATACGATTAGACTTGAGTATAGCCATTAGCTACTAGTCTGGCTTTGAAGACTACAATGTTACCGTCGATTCCTCATTGTCGCTTGAAGATCAATTTACTCCCACTGGGCTTGCAGCCTTCGGGCAGATCACATGGATTGCAGTCCAGACTCTATCACCTCAAGCTAGAGGTGACATTCCTTGTCATGCACTGTCTCTCTGTAGTTCTAGGGATACGATTCGTCTGAGCCTGGGACTGAGTCAGATGACTCTCCCACTCCAATGAATCGTTCGAGTTGATGAACAACCTTCCCACTACGACGAGTGCTCCACTATTGGTGGTACAAGTATTTCGGTTGGTGCTAGTGATGGTTGTGTTTCTTTTAAATTTGGACACGCTGTAGTTCTCATTTCCTCGAGATCTATCTTACTTTTGGGCTTGTGGTTGTTCACAAAGTCATCTTCTAGAAATTGAGCGTGAGTGGTGATCACGACCTTTCAATTTCTGAGACTATAAAAATCCCACTATTTCGTCTTTCTAGGATAGTCTACGAACAGACACAAGTCAGTAAAAGGTTCTAATTTGTCGGTGTCCTTTTCTAGCACATGTGTTGGACAACCCCACACCTTGAGATGTTTTAGACTAGGCTGGCGCTCGGTCCACAACTCAATCGGTGTCTTAGGGACCGACTTGGACGCTACCAAATACAATGTGTAAACTATCATCTCTATGACATAGGCAACTCTGCATAACTCATCATTGATCTTACTATCTCCATAAGCACTCTGTTCTGTCTTTCTGCTACACCATTTTACTGGGGAAAACCCGGTGCAGTTTAACTGGGATTGAATCCCTACTTCCGATAGATGGTTCAAAAACTCAGCACTGAGGTATTCGCCTCTGCGATCAGAACGCAGACACTTGATAGTCTTTTTCTGATGATTCTCCACAAGTACCCTGAATTCCTTAACTTTCTGAAAGGAATCTAACTTGTGGTGCATTAAGTAGACATATCCATATTTCGAGTAATCATCAATGAAAATGATGAAATACTCCATACCACCTCTGGCTTGGGTCGTCATTGGACCACAAACATCGGAGTGAAAGATATTCAACATATCTTGGGCTCTATTTCCTTTGACCCTGAACGGTCTCTTGGTCATTTTACCTTCCAAGCAAGATTAACAAGTAGGGTATGGCTCAACTTGGAATTTATCCAAAGGCCCATGTTCCACTAGCTTTTGAATCCTCCTAAGGTTAATATGTCCAGGTCTTAAGTGCCAAAGATATGTATTATTCGACGAAAGACAAGAAGCTTTTCTTTTCTTGAAGTTAGTAGATAAGTTAAAAGTCGCACTTTGTTTCTTAGGCTGCGTAGATAAGTTAAAAGTCGCACTTAAGTCCATCTTGATAATTATATAATCATCATTGGAAACTAAATATCTACTCTGGATCAGTTTAGAAACCGAAATTAAATTCTTTCTAAAATTGGTTATGAACAAAACATCTCACAATACTAGAACAGAAGAAATGATCTTCAACTGCACATCTCCTACTGCAACGACCGCCACTTTCGTAGCATTACCCCAAAATAAATTGGAACTCTCGCCTTCCTTAAATAGTCTAGTTCGCAGGAATGCCTGCGAGATGCAGCAAACATGGTATGTGGCTCTTGTATCTACTACCCAAGACTAGGCAGAACTAGCCATCAAACATGTTTCCACTACTAAGGCGTAAGATGTATCTTGACTATCTTCCACTTCTTACGAAGTAGATAGTCAGATTTTCAATGTCCTATCTGACTAAACCCAAGACACCGTTAGTTTGTTATCTCTTGTCAACCGAATTTTCTCCTTCCCAGATGGTGTTTAGGGAATCTGGAGGGTATTTTTGTCAAGAACAAATCTTGTGTCATTGTAGTCAGGACTTTGTCCAAATTATTAAAACAATCAATATAAATAAGACCGTCGAGTGAAAATAAATAACGGGGTAAGTTAGTTGAAAGTCATGCTTAAAGAACAAAATTTGAGAATAAATCCAATATTCCATCATAAATAACATGCTCAAATGCAAGTAATCAAAAACCTTAAAAAAACGATCACGCATTGAACATACTGTTTAAAACCAATCATGCAAGCCACGCAGTGTGATCGATTATACAATCAATTTCAAAACGTTTTTACTGGTCATGCAACTCAACAGTTAGAGGCCGCGCAGTGCTGCTATAACTGCCAAATTACACCTAAGCTATTACCATGAGCCTGACACCAAAGAAATTAATTGACTTTAATAAGCCCACAGCGGAGGGGTCATATTGCCACCAATTAAATTCTTATAGACAAGTTATTTCGCGAAAAGACCGTCTCATGGAGACCATATATAATCTTAGCAAATTAAATTAATAAAATGCAATTACAATTATCGCTCAGTTATTTTTAATTTGAAAAGGTTTTTCACATGGATAATCACATATTATGACATTTCTAAAATCCAAATAAGATCTCCAATAATTTGGCATATCAATTTAGACAAGTTCCACATAATAAAGAGCAAATAAAAGCCAAATTAAAACAATTAAGCACATAATGAGGCAAATAATTACATCAATTATCCAAAACAGGATAAAATAACCAATTCCTAAAACTAAGGAATTTAAATTTTAATCCTCCATCTTCTTTTGTCATGTAGATGCCACTAGATACTGGAAACTAATTCCTAAGATTTAGAAAAATAAAATTTCCATTGGATACCGGAACGGGCTAGCTCGGGGACAGTCTCTCTTGCAACCGGGGCTGCCGAGACGTCCCAAGAGCCTGTTGAGTGGTCAGCGCTCGCTGGCCTGTGTCGGGTGCTGTGCCGCGTGTGCCAGGCGCTATGCCGCCTGCGCCGCGCCAGTGGCCCGTCCCGCGCGCCAGGCGCTGTGCCGCCTGCGCCAGTGCCCACTGGCCTGCGCCGGCCCCTGTGCCGCTCGCGCCAGGGCCAGCACCGGGGGGCCCCATGGCTTGCGCCACGGCCCGGTTCCGACCTTTGTTTCTCTGCCTCGTTTTTTGCGTAGATTTATCTCCCACTCAAATTACATTGTAAAGATGAAATTTATAGGGAAATATTCTAATCTACCTAATCTCACACAGTCTACCCCCGTGTGATTACATTAAAGCCTCAAACCAGGCACCGAAAAACGAATAAACGATTAAATCATATATGCCATGTAATAACATAATATAATGCAGAAAATTAAATCTAGCATCCCTAATATCAAATTACGATCAAAGGCACAAAAATAAGAATTAATTCCAATTCATATAATTAATTAAATTCTATGACCCCTCTGATACCAACAGATAAAACCCGTATGAGGGGCTCACTTAACCGCAGGATCCATAGATTAATTAACCACACAAATAATTAATTCTTAAACCACATAGGAGAATATAATGCTGAAATATATAAATTATACCTTCTCCTATGCAAGTCCTCCGCTTCTGGAGAAGCGATTTGAATCGCTAGTAAACGATCAGCAATCCACGTCGTTTGGATCTACAATCTTCAATCTCCACCAAGAATCCCACCTTAGGAACGCCTATCCTATGGACCGTCTACCTTCTAGAATATCGTGTGGGTGAATCTATCTAGAAGTCAAGAAATAAGAAGACCGAAAGTTCGCAATAAAAATACTGGATTTTTTGAAAATAATGAGAAATAGAATTCTCATGTGGAAGGTTGTTTCTCTATGCAGGAGAGAGAAACTGACTCTTCTTATTTTCTATTTTATAGACATTGTGGCCTAGGATAGGGTTTCCAAGGAGAATGAATTAGATCTCAAATAATAGCAACTATATCCCCAACCGGCCTGGTTACTTATGCGAGCTAAGGTCAGCCGCATCGAAGTGATATCGCAGCCATTACCGACTAGACTGTCCAAGTCTGTCTAGACTGTGACTTTATATTACAAATGAGCCGACTGTGTTACCTTTCGCGATCATCGATCCACCACACAGTCTACAATTGTAATAAATGGACTTGTTTTCTATTCAATATACATATAATATATATGACAAACCAATGATAGAAACATTTATTCTCATTAAAGTGCAATTGAAAATAGGTTTGATATATCGTCCAAGTATAAAGCATGCTTTGAGGTATACAAACCCTAACATTTTTCCCGTCTGCTGGCTTTGCTGCAATTGATTAACAACGCCAGAAATCTGCCCATGGCTGTCTTGAGGCACTTAATTGTGGAGTCTTGAGCTTCGCGAGCCTTCTTGCTTTCTTAAATAAATGCAGCTAAATTGTTTCAATAGGTGATTTTTTAGGAGGAATATGTTGATGTGGATACTGCTGCGTAGGGAAAAATTGTTGCTATTTTGGAGGGAAATACTATGGTTGCGGTGGGCAGTACTGCTGCTGTTGTTGATATTGAGGTTGAAAATTCTACGCATGGGGTCGTCTGTTTTGGAAGTTTTGTGCTCCACCCTTGGGGTCCTCATCCTGAGTTTTGTTGAGGTTCAAGCTGGGGTGTGAATCCATGTGCAGTGTAAATCTCGGCTTGTCCTTTAGGTGTCATCTCCCCCATTCGTTGGCATCCCCCTACAACGCGGCCATAATCACCACAAATACCGCATGGCTCAGGTGCAACATGATGAACAGATGGTGATGGGGGTCGGTTCATCTTTAATTCTTGTAGCTCCCGCATCATATCCACCATTAACTTTTTTAGATCGGGACTCATCGTCACTGCACTAGCCTCCATTTGTCGTGGTTGAGAGGATTTTTGTTGAAAACTTGCAGCTAGGGTCTCGAAGATCTCATTCATCTCATTCGCCGTCTTGACTACAATATTTCCGCCCGCCGAACTGTCCACCATGAATTTAGTGGTTTTGAAGCAGACCGTCATAGAAGAATTGGCAGAGCATCTTTGGTGCCATCCGATGGTGGGGGCACTGCTGTAGTAGCTCTTGGAATCTCTCCAACGCCTCATGGAATGGCTCATCGGGGGCTTGCGCGAAATTCATTATCTTAGTACGTATCACTTGAGTTTTGTGATGCGGGTAGTACTTCAACATGAATTTCTCACAAACCGATGCCCAATTGGTAAGTGATCCGGGTTGAAGAGATATGAACCAAGATTTGGCCCTATCCTTCAAAGTGTAAGGGAAGCACTTCAACTTGAGTTGTTCCTCCGTCAGTGAGAGTAGCGAGAAAGTTTGCACCACCATATAATATTCTCGGATGACAGTCAAAGCATCCTCACTTTGGAGTCCATGATAGGTCAGTAGAAGGGATTGATGGTGCAGTTTCAGCTCGTAATTTCTGACTGCGGTTGATAGGACAATAGTTGAAGTAGTGGTGGCGCCGAACTTGGGCCTAGTGAAATCGTCTATGTAGCGTGGTCTATCCTCAACAACCTCATCGGCCATCTCTTCGAATAATCGAGGTAGCGAGAATTCGTCGATGCGCTCAATGTCTTCTTCTAGGGTGGCTAAGATCTCACGTTACCGGTGTATGTTATCGATGAAGGGCGTTAAATGCTTTCTAGCACTGCGGCGACCTTGCATACACAACACTCAATGAACACTTTACGTGTACCACAATATAGAAGAAGGAAGTAAACATACTATATAAAAATAACAAAAGGAACAATGAATTAAATCGCTTTAATCCTTCCTTGGAAACAGAGCCAATATTTATTCGATTAAAATTATTTCGAGTCGCTCGCAATCTAACGAGGTCATCTAGCAATGATAAGTCAACTCAAATCGTATTCTAAAGTAAGACTTAAGAGGGTAATTTAATTCTTTGTTCAATATGAAAGCTAGTAAAAGATTGTTTGGAAGTTTTATAACTAGGCGGAAAAAATAAATTGTGAAAGAATGTAAATCTTAAACTAATAAAAGTAAGCAAAGAAATGAGTTGCAGATTAAAGAAAGTGAGTTGCGAATTGAAAAAGATAAAAGTAAATTGGAATTCAAAATTAAAAATAACGTAGAAAGTACTTTGGAATTTGAAATCGAAGAGAAAATAAAATAGATAAATGAAATAGAAACATGGGAGCATAAACAAATAAAGGAACTCAATAGTAAAAATGAACCGGGAATATAAAACAGAAACAAACTTGATTCATAAACTGGAACGAACTTCAATCCACAACGCTAAATGGAAAAACAACGAACTAGAATGTTGCAATCGGCTAACCTTCGGAATCGAATACTAAAGTTAAAACGATTCACTAAAAATCATAAATCTCGACCCTAGAACAATAGATCGAGACGTGCTTGAAATATAAACGCGTCGACTATTTATAGACGAGAAGGATAGTCAGTGGTCACTTACAACTCAGCGACCACTGAGTGAGTTGGTTACACGCTCCTCGTGCTCCATACGCTGAGGCCGTTGCGCCGCTGACTGAATCAGCAACTGGGGTCGTCGGTCGCTGGCTCGTGCTGGCTCGCGTGCGTGGCTGATTGTGGCTTGAACTAGGGCATGCACCGCCTAGTCAGCGGTCTTCTAAGGCAACGCGCCCGCTGACTTGTGCTCTCAGCTCTCATCTTCATTCTCTCATCATTTCTCGATCCTCTCTCATCTTATTTCCAACTTTAACACTTGTTTAGGCTCGTTATCCTGAAACATAAAATGAAATGTAAATCGAGTCCGAAACATTGTGCAAAATGAGAAAACAACAAGAATAAAGACAAGGAAAATATGAGTTTAGACGACCAAAAAGAGGCTAAACAATGTACCTTAGATTAGACTTAGGAGCATCACGGAACAGAAAGGTTTTCATAACACAGAACGTATAAAATGTTCTGTGTATCTATCAAGAAGTTGAAGAACATCAATCTGTATCCAACAGATTGATCATCAGAGGCATATAGAGAAAAATCAAAAAGTATGAAGGAGCTTCAATCTTCAAACAGAATATAACACGAGCTGCTCAACATAGATTGGAGAAAGCTACAGATCTACCTAAATGGATCAAAGCTGACATGTCCATGCCACGTCAGATGACACGTTGGATGACCCGTAGGACACACTCCAACGGATAGATTTACAGTCAACAATCAATGGTCAACAGGGCTATTAATGCTAGCTGTAAAAGTTGCACCACACCAACGACTATAATTTATTACAGCCTTATAAATACTGCTACGCCTTCCCAAACCAATGTGCGTGAATACGAGAAAAGAAAAGGAGCGAGAAAAAGAATGATAAGGAATCACACTACGCTAAATAGTAGAATCACGAGAGTGATTTAATATGAGAGGAAGGTGAGTGGGTAAGGCAGTCGGTGCAGAGATTTTTAGAAAATTAGTCATCAAAGCTGCAAGATTCTCTCGAGCATTCAAGAGCTCACTCAACACTCGTTCGTCTATAAATACCCTTCGAAGTGTTATAACCTTGTAGAGAATCACTAACATATTTTTGAGAATCTCATATTCTAGAACTAACTATAGCTTAGCACTTCAACAACCATAGTTCTAGTATCTTTCACAATCCCAAAACTATGAAGGAGGTCTAAATACAAACTCCTACCTAGATCTCGTTCTCTGCGAGTTTAAATAAGTGAGGTGTAAACTCATCCTCAACGAGTATAAATAAGAAGAGTGTGTTCGTACTCAACGAGGTTAAAGAATTGAGGAATTCAATGTTAAGGGATTCAGCAATCAAGGTTGATCGCCCGTGGATGTTGGGATATTACCCAAACCACGCTAAACAATGTGTGTTTTTTACTTCCTGATTTGCATTTACTGATTCTGTATTCACACTTCACCAGCGAGCAAATCATCATCTGCAAGCTGTGCACTTGAATCAACCGCTTAAAGAACACTCAACTTAATAACAAAATTTTTCTAAGTATAGAGCAGAAACATGTAATCACAGCTTCCGCACACACAATCTGTGTGGGAACAGACGTTCTGGTAAGCTTAAAAAGGCCACCAGTCCTTCTGCCACTTAGACAAACTGCTCACGATCTGTGTCGAGAATCATACTTGGACAGGTTCTCTTTCTCTATCTTAGTGGAGAGAATCTTTCATCCATCACAACCCTCTATCCTTGTACAGAAGTTGTATCGACCAACTTCCTTAAGAAGAACAAGCGCAAAATTTGTAATGTGGTGTATTCCCCCCCCCCCCCCCTCCCCCCACACCACATCGGCTCTAACCGGGACCCCAACAAAAAGAACATTGAATAATTCATTATAAGATAGAGAGTTGAAATTTGATCTTTGTTGGTAGGGCTCGGATGATCTTGAGGTTCTGTTGACGCTGGGTGTACTTGTTAGGCTTGATAGATGCAATTTCCAACGCGAGTTCTGTGAATCTAATCTGCATCTCTTGAACATATTCATTTTGCATCATCCTGAATCCTTCGAACTTGCTGCAAGCTACGAATAGCCTATTCTCCTTCATCTCCTCTAAACCCGAGCCGATCTCCTTCAATATATCCCACATCTATTTAGTTGTGTCAAGGTGTGTGATCTTGACCAGGTGAATGCCTTGTACAGTACTCGATATGAGTCCTTTTGCATAGTTGTCCAGCTCAGCAACCTTGCGTTCATTTGCAGTGTATGTTCTGGGATCTTTGAGCTTTTTAGCTTCTACTTGGTCTCCTTCATGCTCTTCAACTCCATCTTCATATATAAGAGTTGATCTTTTCTGTATAATGTCCCACATTTGCATATCAAGTGCTTGAAGGCACATTTTAATTATGTAGCTCCATTAATCGTAGCCTTGGATGGAGAAGACAGTGCAAGCCCTGAAAAGAAGTGAATCAATATGCAACAGAATGCAGTAAGGGATGCAAAAAGATTTTCTAAGTGAGGATCTATTCTATTGACCACGAGGGAAAGTAACCCATGTAAAAGAGACAGTGGTCGGTAGAACTGCTACTCTGATACCAATTGTTGGGGTCCCGGATAGAGCAAGTGTATTGTATGGGGGGGAATACACCACACTATAATTTTTGCGCGTTCTGCTAGAACAGCAGATCGAGACAGCTCGCTGTCTGTAACAGAACAGCTTGCTTGAGATAGCAGAAGATCTCCTCTGATACAGAGATTGATCTGCTCACATAAGGTCTCGACACAGAGCGTGAGTGATCTGTCTATGGAGTAGAAAGACTAGCAGCTAGCTGGAGCTTACTAGACAATCTATCCAAATACAGATCGTGTGCGGAAGCTGTGTGTTTGTTGATCTGATCTACACTTAGAAAATATCTTGTTATTATTGAGTGTTCTTTAAGATATTGATTCAAATGCTCAGCTCACATATTGTGATCTGCTCGTTGGTGAAGTGTTAAACAAGAATCAAATAATGCAATTGAATAAAGAAAGAACACACAATATTTAACGTGGTTCGGAAAAATCCCCTACGTCCACGATCGATCAATTTGGATCAATGAATCCATTAATCATGGATTCCTCACTTATTTATCCTCATTGAGTAGGAGCTCACTCTCGCTTATTTATACTCGTTGAGGATGAGATTACAATTCACTTATTTAAACTTGCTGAGTACAAGATCAGGTTCGGGTAAATATCAAATTTCCTTCAAGGCTTTGGGGCTATGAAGAATACTAGAACTGTGGCTATCAAATCTCTAAGATATTGTAAGTTCTAGTGGGTTACTCCAGGTAGTTGTTTAACTCTCTCTAAATTACAACACTTATGGATATGTATTTGATCTAATCTAGTGTTGGATATCTTTTTAAAGGCTTGAGAGAGTTGTTGAATGCTGAAGCTCTTGAATACACGAACACTTTCTTCTTGGAGTTAGCTGAAGTATATATAGGCTAATTTGAATTCTAACCGTTGAGAGTCTTTGCAACTTTTGCAGATAGCATTAAATTCTCTTTTGACCATTGGCTACTCACCGAACTTCTAGCCGTTGGAGTATCTTACATGTCATCTGACATGTCATCTGAAGTGGAATGGATATGTTAGATGTGATCCATTTAGGTAGATCTGTAGCTTCCTCCATTCTGTGTTGAGCAGCTCGTGTGATGTTCTGTTGATAAACAGAACGTCTATGATAAATCTTGAGTTGCCTCCTCACTTTATGTTGATCAATCTATTAGACACAAATTGATACTCTCGTTCTGCTTCTTGATCCGCCTCTCGATCTTTGATCTGTTGGTCTTCTGTTGGAATCACGTTCTGCTCCTTTGTCATCTGGTCTTCTGTGAAGTGGCCTCGTCTTATGGGTAGTGAGTTGTTCTGCATCACCACGTTTTGTGTTGATCATATGTTCTCTCCATCCCTACTTTTGTGTTGTGAATGCTCATAAAGCTAAGTCTAGACAGAATACAGATTAAGTCATATGGATAGAACATTACTCATGTTCTATCTTTACATTTTGACTTAATCTTTTACAGCAGCATGATCTTATGGCAACACGATTTGTCCTTACAGATTGATCATATGTTCTAATACATAAACAAATAAGATCAAGCTCTATAGACTAGGTTATTATATCATTAACCTATCTTTAGTTGATCTGATATGAAGAACACAAAAGACTACCTATAAACACGATCTATCTTTCATCGATATGTGTCTTTTACACTTAGTCGTCTGTAGAATCTAACTACGCTAGACATAAAAACAATAAATCATAAGCATCACATAGCAATGAATACGCACACAGAATGGATCAAACATCTCAACACTATAATGGTTTCGCAAGCATCATCAAAACCAAACTAAGTGTTAAGTCACAGCAGCGCGATTGTGGAGAGACGATTTGAATCGTCGACTATGAACCACAATCCACTATGTTAAGTCAAATCCGACCTTTGAAACTTCTAACATATGACCATCATCTACAATCCAACAATCGTGTAGGCGATAATACGTCATGGTTTATCAAAGAGAGAAGAATTATATTTCCAAGGTTAAAATACATTGAATTCAAAAAACAAACACTAAGTGTGTACTGTGTGTAGACGAAAACCACCCTAAAGATGAAGTGTGTGTGGTTGATTTTTTGGAGAGAATGAATGAATATTCGGTCACCTCATCCATCTTATTTCTAGGTGTAATTTAGGGATAGGTTAGAGTTTCAAAAAGAAATGAGCCTCAACCTTCCAACATAAGACCAAGTTCAACCTTATCTCTAATATTTTCTTATTCAAACCAAGTCAAATTCTAACTTAAATTAATTAATTAATAATTAAGTCAATTTGACCCAATTAATTTGAATTAATTGACTCAATCAAACCTTGACTTTAATTAATTCATTGACCAAGTTAATTTTGATGCCAATTAATTAGTTTAAGAAATATAATACAGTATATATATATATATTAATATTTAATCGACTCCACTATAAAATAAATATTGAACTGTCTCGCGCCCACTCAAATTACAGATGTAATCCTCCTTTTATCATTAGATTATTAAATCCATTAATTAATTGAGTTCGCTCACAACTCAAAATTAATTAATATATCTGGTTCAAACTTTAATTATTATATAAATTCTGACCAGCCAGATTTCTTATATAATAAACCTTTCTAAACGCCTAACGGGGATTTAATCAATTCGAAGTTACTGAGCGAATATTACAATATAGGATTACGAAAAATCTGGAAATGCAAATGAATTAACGAAAAATTTAGAAATGAAAATGAATTAAAGCAGTAAATAATTATGACTAAAACTTAAAAATTAAAATATTTCAAAAATGATATATAATATTAATATCCAAATATTAGATACACTTTACACTAATATATAAATAACACAAAGATATTCTGCTTTGATTTACGTCTTGTACCGACATGACCCATAAATCATAGTCATATTGATTGTCATCTTTCAACGTGGACATGTATTATGTATGCATTATTATTCTCACAAGCTTCCAACACATATACAATATGAATTCGTTACTTCTCCACCATGCAAACACTTTTAAAATTGACAGTCGAATATATTTTTATAATTAAATATTAATTGGATGAAAATATAGAACAATCGAGAAATATAAATTGCAATCGCAGTATAATCGAGAAAAAAAAATTGATTGGGCGGCTGGTGAAGTCGACTGGACCTTGGCTTCGCATGAGGCCACATAAAGGTGGACTCTAAAATCATCTTTATTTAAAAGAACATTATAAAAGGAGGCCCTCTATCTAATTTTTTTACATATTCCAGCTTTTACTAAATTAATTTTATATAAATATCTAAATTAATTAGACATTATATAATCATTGGACCACTTATTTTAGATACCTATTTTTTTAATTTATAAGGTATATAATTTAATTATTAATAAAATAATTACATAAATAGCTAATAAATAAAACTAATCATAAAATAAGTTGAAGTGCTTATATAATAAAAGGACAAGCTATGAAATAAACAAATTAACAACAAAATTTACAATAATAGAAACACAAACTTAAAATTAAATTACTAGTAGTTCAAATATATGAAAAAATAGGTATTTAGTAACATTGTTTATTCATATTTGTCACATTAAGTCATTTAGAAAAGTGTTGAGTTTTTCTATTTCAAAGTTGTGCACTTGAATTCACATAATTCGATAAACTTGCAATATTATTATATGTAGAGTATATGAAATCATTATTCATTTACGCTGTCATTTTGATTCATATATTGTTTGAACCAAAATTTTTGATGAATATTTATTTTTATTTTTCACTATATAATATTGTAATTTTTTCGATAACAAAACATATATCAAATGAGATATGAGTATTTGATAACAGTAAAAATAAGTTGTGGAATGCTAAATCTCACTCAATATCTTTTTGTGCACTCTCTCTAATTGTAGAGCAAACAACTTACTATTAGGGTCCATTTGGTAGAAGAGATGAGATATAGTGAGATGGGATTAAAATAATATTGGGGGATGAAATTTGAGGGGATAAAAATAATCTCATCACTCATTTGGTAGGAAATTTTGCCTTGGAGATAAAAATAATATCTCATTTGGTTGGAAAGATAAAAATAATCTCAACTAACCTTTTTGTAGTGCATTTACCAATTTGTCCCTTAAAGCTAAAGTAACTTCCCAAAATGCCATCCACTCTTACTTCTCCTTCCAATTTGGTATCAATATGATTGAATTTTCATCATTATCATATGATAATGTGGTTTCTACGTTTAATTATGTCACCCATTGCATATACTTTTCATCGGGTGACATACAATAAACTACTCCACACATGAATTTTGTAATGGTTTTTGTACAATTTTAAAGGAAAAAAATGGAGTTTTTGACACCCATCTCTAATTGAGACCATTGGCTGAAGCTTCAATTTGTTTAAAAATGGTGTGCTCCAACGTATGCTGCATAATAAAATAGATAACAAAGATGTTAAGACATGGATAAATTACAAAACACACATAGTTTAAAATCAAAAATCATATGAAATGAAATTAGTTCTTTGGAAATAATATTGAGTCTAGTAATCAAGAAAATAAAATGAAGAAATTGTGAGAGATGTTTCAATCAAATGCAAAAAAAAAACACAAATAAGGACCGAATTAACACTCACCTTGGTTTTGGAGGACAAATTCACCAAGAAATTTAAGTGGGAGGACCGAATTTGCGTCGCCAGATTTTCCACCGAAGAAGATGAACGCGTGATTTCGTAAAATGAGATGGAGAAGTGAATCAGTGATGTGTGTTGCCCGATTTTGGAAGGAGAAAGGTAAAGGGTAGTATAGTATTTTCATATTAATGCACTTTTCACTGTAGAAGTGAGATTGAAATAATACCTAGTGCTTGGAGGGATTATAATCCCTCCATATCCTTATCTACAGTGGCGGGCCGAGATTATAATCTCGGGCCGTCCCAAAAATCAA
This sequence comes from Leonotis leonurus, assembly GCA_026898415.1. Classification (NCBI taxonomy): domain Eukaryota; kingdom Viridiplantae; phylum Streptophyta; class Magnoliopsida; order Lamiales; family Lamiaceae; genus Leonotis; species Leonotis leonurus. The sequence goes on from JAPKLX010000013.1 coordinate 4,440,891, forward strand.
TTTCCTACCAAATGCATGATATAGTGAGATTAAGTTAGTACATCTCACTATATCATGCTTACCAAATGGACCCTTACAGTTTAGAGCTTCTTCTTCAGGAGAAGCTAGCGTTTTTCCACTATGGTATTAAGGGTGGTTGGTGCTTTCATCTTCTACATATTATTCATCTGACGAAGTTATGCATTGAAAGCACCGTCTTCGTTTGTATTTGATTTTTCTGCATAAAAGTTATGCATAGAATACATTAAAATTATAACGTATTGGTTAATGAATAAAAATATTATCATATTATACAATAAGATTCTACATGTAATGCATCAAAATAATGTGCAGCATTAATTCTTATATAAGATTATCCCTATATATATAATTATTGTAAGTAAAATAAAATGTATTTTTCTTATAAGTAAATTATGTGGAGTATAATTAAAAGAAAATAATAAAAAGAATTGTGGAGAATAAAAATTTGAAAAAAAGGATGCAAATTTTTTATGTTGGACTAGAATATTATATACATTGCGATTCTTCATTCAATCAAAGTATCAAAACGTAATCATATTAAAATTTGAGATGCTGATGAAAAGTAAACTTATCGTGTGTTTGGTAGAAGATATGAATGTAGATAATATTAATAATAACTATTCATCTCTTGTTTGGTAGGTAAAGTGTGTTATCTATCAGATCTGATATAAATTTCAAGTCCGGTGTTATTTTACTGTTCCATAACTACTCCAAATTGGTCATAATTATTTGTCTTTGTGTAACACTAGCTCATATAATTAAGTTATCCAACCAATAATAATATCAACCAAAAACAATATTAATATTATTTACTTTTTAAAATAGATACCAAACAAATTATTAAACATTATTCACCCCAACAATCACTACACTAATCACACTAATAATTCATATTTATTTTATCTTCATTCATCTCATGGTACGTGCAAAGGCACCATACTTCGTTTCCAATCTATTGCAATATGTGATAACATCAAGGGCAATAAATGAGTGTGGCCCCATCAAGAAACGCAACTTGGCAAAACCACTCCACCATGAAAACAAGATTATTACAAAAAGAAAGATAAATAAAATAACAAAAGACAGCGTGAACCTACCTCCAGATTCCGAGAACCAACACCTGGCTTTTATCCAACCAATCAATTATCGACACGTCTACCTCTGGAAAAGCCCAAATGCTTGAGGTATTCACAAATTACCTCAGCCAGTAACACTATTCCAAATTTAGCATTTCAGAATAGGAATGTGTATTCTTTTATTATCACTATTTTTTATGGAAGGATAAGAACTTCCTATTTTATCATCAATTTTTGCATCTTTCTTAGCATTTGAGTGGTATTATTTCGAAAAGTTGAAGTTTCATAATTTTTGGGAGTTATTTTAAATATTTTATTTATCTCGAGTGATTTTGAATAGAAGCTTACCTTGAATTCATAGGAGTAGCATGCTATATAAATATCTACAATAAAAGTGCATTTACTAATTTTTCCAATTATATATACTATGAAAATATAGCATGACATGTGGGACACGATTGAATAGTACTTTAATGTTCACGAGCACAAATTGATATTCCATTCGTTCCGTCGTAAGTATTCAGATATAAGAATAGTTGAAAAGTAGTACAAATGGTGATATAAATATATATTATTTTAAATTGTGTGGGTACTATACTTGTTTTAAAAAGAAAATGTAACATTTATGTTGAAACAATTCAAAAAGAAAAACGTAACACTTTGAGACGGAGGAGCATAAAAGATGAAGAGTTACTAATACCATAATATGGACATCATATCTCAAGTTTGGAGATAAATAAATCTAGTAGTCAAGTTATATCATTATAATCCTATACACATGGTACACAATAAAACAAAACCAAATAAAAAACTATGACTTTTTACATACAACACAATTGAGTTCGACAAGATGGCAGCAACATTCTGAAATTTGAATTGGATCAAATCCAGATTTAGGCAAAAATATTGATATATGAATGCTAAATTATCCAAAACCAAAGAGGTACTTACAAACATATAAAGTATTTTGATAAAACTCGAGGCTTACGTAACCAGTTCCAAACTACACTTTACATATATTGTCTTACTTTATTTTTTCTACTCTGCTCTGTATTTCACATTTTTATACAATACTTATATACAATGTGGGTATAAATTACACTTTATAACACATAAACTTCGTTTAAGGTTAAGTTAAACTTTGAGTCTATATTTCTAGTATTAGACCTCCCATGGGGGATCTATGGGGAATGCCCTTCCTACGCTTGGCGGACCGGAAATTCGCCGTTCGTGGCGGCGTCGATGGTGTGAAACTTGGGAACCATTTATTATTGTTGTTGTTGTTATTCCGGCCATGGCTGCCACTGCTGCTGTATGAGTCCTCCGACTCTGATGCTGCCATAGCCATCGCCATAGGTGTTTGCCTTTTGTTATTGGGGAAGTTCTTCGATGCCCCAGCAATCTAAAATCAAAGGAATACATCCAAAATCAATCACACAACTTTCTAATTCTCAGTTGCTACAAAATGCAGGAATCAATTATCAAAATCATCAAAATCATATGAAATTGCAATATTCCGCGACAAAACTGATCAATACCGAAATTAATTATTCAAGATAAAACCCTCTAAATGCAAAATATAATAATTAACCGAAATCAATTCAAGATATTTATCAACTAAAATAGAAGACCCGAAATGCAATTTCATCTAAATTAAGTAGAATAAAAAGTAGTATACCTTGCAACCGAGAGAGCAGAAGCGGAAGGAATCTAGAAGGCTGCGATCACATACTTGGCAGGTGTTAGTAACCCCTTTCCCCGGCCTCGGCTGCGGCCTCTCGTTCAGGAAGACAACCTTCGCACTGTTGATTATGTATGTCTGAACGCAGCTTATGTCCAAATACTTCTGAATTTCGTTCACTCTGATCACATCATGGTACGATGATCTCCTTATCTACACATTGAAATCCAATAGTCATGAAATCCAGCCGCAGAATATGAAGTCAACGCTGCTCAATAAGAATTTGATAACAACAGAAAAGATTCAAATGCGGCGAAAATTGGCCCAGAAGGGGATGAATTAATTGAATCTTAATTTTGAATTGTTTATAATACCTGAATAGCGCGGTGGTCTCTGTGGTGAGATAAGCAGAGGGAGCAGAGGGCGCCATTCATACAATCCAAACAGTACATATTGCATTCGCTCTTGTGAGAATCTGCGTGAATTTTGCATTGAACGAAGAATTGTTCCTTCAGTAAAGGCTTCAGCCATGGCGGCCATCGCTTCTCGTCCTCTTCGCCACCTCCCTAGAAATAAAAAGATAGAAAACGAACTGTTAAAAAGGAAATGGAGAAAAAGCCATCATTCTTTATTGAATAATAATCTAAGAGAAATGTGCAATGCTCAAAATGATTGATAGTTTACCATGATTGTCTTGTTTTGGGGCTTGACTTCAGGAACAGGGGTTGCTTGGTTTTCTATCGCCAGCTTTGATGGGTTTTGGAGAGAGAGAGAATGGGATTCTGCTAAAGTGGAACGAGTTTTGTTTTGCAGTAATTCGTATTGTTGAAATGATGGGATTGTGTTGTGCGTGTAGTGTGTTTTTTTCTAGAGGAAAGTTATGGGTATATGAGAGGAAAAGAAAAGTGGACTCTGGAAAGTTTTTAAGTGGAGGCGGTGCGTGTGAGTGTGTGAAAGGGGGGTGTGGGGTAAGGGGCGGGATGGGGTGCTGTTCTTATCTTTGGACTTTGAAGTCTACAATCAAGAAACACAGTCCGAACCTATCTCCAAGGCTCAGCAACACGAGACGATTTGGCTGCTATCAAGCGCCGTAGTCTCCCACTTAACTTTTACTTATATACAACTTTATTATTCTACGAGGATCAATAAAAATACTCATATTTGATAAGTTGCATGTAAAAAATGCTCAAAATATATGTAAAAAATAATTTAAAATATCATAATTTACTTTTTATTACATCTTTTTTTTTATTTATTTTTTTTCTTTAAATATACATCATTGGGGCAATATAAGTGCGCAAACGTATAAATACAATCTTTTTCCTTTTATTTTTTTTTATTTTGCTTTAAATATCCTACATAGTGTAATGTAGATGCGCAATATATAGGTACAATTCTTTTTTTCTATTACCTTTTTTTTTATTTTAAATATCTCTCGGCACAATGTGGGCGCAATTTACATAATGAATGTCTTCTATCTACTTTTCATTTAATATATTACTTTTTATTTAATATATCTCTAACAACTTTTATCTTCTTATCAAAATTTTCTTCTTTAACTTTCGAACCCGATAATTTCTTCAAAATTTTCAAGAAGTTGAGAATCTAAGGTTTCCAGAGAGAGCACCATAACAACAATAAGAAGAAAAGAGAAGAAAATGTAATTTGTCCATCATTTGTGAATAACCTTTTTTACATTTACATATACTTCAAAATTTTATAGTTAAAAAATGAAGTATTATTTCAAAATTTTCAGAAAGAAGTCTTTGAGTGCTAGTGCTATCAACTCACAAGAAAAAAGTGAATTTAAGAGAAGAAAATGTAATTTGTAAAATAATTTGGGTGCTATATGAAATATACCCATTTTTCTAACAAAAAATAAAAAATATTCCCTTTATAAAAAACATATGAAAAGTGTTCATTTTTGGTGTAAAGAATTTAAAATATCCTTATGCAAAGTTTGATTTGCCTCTTTTTGTGAGTTCATGCATAAATTATTATATATATATTTTTTGAATTTAGTATCAATTATTTATTTACTTATTTTTTTGGAATTAATATGATAATTAAAATTAATATAGTTAAAATACAATAATATGACATCTAATTGAGAAATTATTTTTAAAATATAATATGACATTCAAAATTTTTTCGAAATTATAAAAATCAATAATCGAGACCTTAATTTTCATTACAATATTAGCTTACAATCGAGACATCATATTTGCAGTCAACACCACACATACTTATTATATATAACTTTTCACTTACACTTTCACTTTCGTAACACATTTGAGTTGGAAAAAATCGAGAGATAGAAGGAGAGAAGAAGGGAATGAGAAATCACCTCGCGTGTTTGTTTGGCGAAACGAAAGAAGTATTGCGAAATTTAAACTCTAAGTTTCCAAGAATAATGTGTTATGAAGTATTGCGAAATTTAAACTCTAAGTTTCCAAGAATAATGTGTTATGAAGTATTGCGAAATTTAAACTCTAAGATAAAAACATGCATTTTTATGAAAATATGGTCGGTTTTGTGCAAAAAAGACGTTTTATGTTTTACCGACTGGATTTATATATTTTTATGAACTTTGACGACATAATTTTATTAATTTAGCATGTTAATAACATGTAGAATATATGCTCCAAAACCCGATCGAGAAACTCAGTCTTAAAATGAAAATCCGATCGTGTTTTGCAAAAGTCGAGGTGAAACCGACCACGTTTTTATTTTAGGACCGAATTTCATGACCAGATTTTCCATTTTTTGTACCCGGATGATTTCTAGTTACAAATTTATTTTTTATTGTTTAGATGAACGGTTGGAAGCATGTGAACGTAAGTTAATAATATCACAACGATAATAATAGACTTTTTTTATTATTTTGACCAAAATAATTAGGGTATTATAGACTTTTTGGGTATTTTTCATGTATTATTTACAAAATGGGTCTTTTTCATTTTAAGTTACACAAGTGAACATTTTTCATAAATATCCCAAGTAGTTTTCATATACATGTTATTAATTATACCAATATGTAAATAATATTGTATATAATAATGTTTTAGTTATAATTATCTTGCTATAGACGTATATATGGAGGGTCTTTTTCTAATTGTCAATATATTGGTGGGTATGAAGAATCTATATTTATTGAACGCCATATGCTCTCCATTAGTAATTTGAGAAGTAAGATCGATCAGATACTTGTATCAAATTCAAAATTGAGATCTTATAACATTTACTATTTATATTGATCACGTAGAGGTAGAGTTGTTAATTCTCAATTATGTAGTGATCATGAATTCTAGCATTTATGCATGACACCACACAATCCATTCGTGTATGTCATTCTAAATGATGGAAAATCTTCATACATGAATTCATTTGATCATACCAGGACATCATTTTTCGGATTTGGATCATTGAGAAATGATTGGCAAGACTCGTTAGATGAAACTGGAAGGATAACAATTTCCTCTAGATGGTCAGGTGACGTCTATCTCGGTGATTCTCAAGTTTTGGACCTAAATATGCCCCCAAACTCTGATGAGCTTATTGATGAAGAAAACTCTAACAATAATGATGAAGACTATATGTAGGAAGTGGCAACAAAATCATCATCAGGAGAATCATCAAAAGACGAGCACAAAAATACCACCGAACACGACACATTAGCCGATTTAGTTACATTGATTCGTAATAAAGGAGGGATTCGTATACTATTGGAACTCAATTATCTGAATGAGGATTCTGACATGAACACCGAAGAAGACATAATGGTTAACCAATCACTACTTAATTCATTAGTTCTAGCTATCCCACTTGTGTCACGTGAAGAGGCTCCAGAGATGAAAGCATTGGGAATATGATCAAACCTGATATTGTTTAGCCTCTTTTTGTTCGTCTAAACTCGTATTTTCCTCGTCTTTATTCTTGTAGTTATCCTATTGTGCATGATGTTTTGGGCTCGATTTACGTTTCATTTTATGTTTCAGGATCACGAGCTAAAAAAAATGTTAAAGTTGGAAACGGGACAAGAAAAGATCAAGAAATGATGAGAGAATGAAGATGCAACTCCGATCAAAAAAACGAGAATGAAGATGCAAGCCGAGAGCACATGTCAGCGGTCGCTCAACCCTAGGGGACCGCTGACTAGGCCAAGCCACACATGAGAGGGAGCACGAGCCAGGGTTAGCGACCGCTAGCCCCTCAGTGGCTGCTGACCCCAGCGACTAACTCAGTTAGCGGCGCAACGGCCACGCCCGTGGAATTCGCAACAGACCAACTCAGCGGTCGTTGACTTATAAGCGGCCGCTGACCTCCTCGAGTTCTATAAATAGGCGACGCGTTTGCTCATCGATAGACACATTTTTCCCATTCTATGTACTTATATTTTGAGTACCTCTCGACCTATTGTTCTAAGGTCGAGATTTATCATTCGTTGTTAGTCGTTTTTAGTTTAAGTATTTGATTATGAAGATAGCCAATTGTAACATTCAAATTCGTTGTTATTCCATTCATCGTTGTGGATTCGAGTTCTTCCATTCCAGTTTATGAATCACGTATGCTTCCGTTTTATATTCTGGGTTCGATTTTATTATTGAGTTCGTCTATTCATTCATGCTTTCGTGTTTCTATTTCGTTTATCGGTTCTACGTTCCCTTCGACTTCAAATTCCAAGTTACCTTCTACGTTCTTTTTAATTTCAAATTGCAAGTTACTTTTATCCTTTTTAATTCGCAACTCGTTTTCTTTAATTCGTAATTCGTTTCTTCGTTTATTATTAGTTTAGGATTTTCATTCTTTCGTAATTTATTTTCTCCGCCTAGTTTTAAAACCTCCAAATAATCTTTTACTTGCTTTAGTATTGAACAAAGAATTAAATTACCCTGCAAAGTCTTCATTGATAATACGACTTGGGTTGGCTTATCATTGCTAGATGACCTCGTTAGATTGCGAGCGACTCGAAACAATTTTAGTTGAACAAATTTTGACGTCGTTGCCGGAGAAGGCTTTAAGCGATTTAATTCATTGTTCCTTTACTTTTATTTTATTTATTCATGGAGGAATCAGCAAAACAAGGGGTGGAAACCACAATTTCAAGGGCAAGGAACACAGAATTTCCAAAGTCGACGACCCCAAGCTCTAAATTTTTGGCCTCGGTATCAGCATCAGTCGCAGCCTTATTTCACACCACAGTCACAACAACAATTTTTTCCACTGCAGCAGCAACATGATAGTTTGGCCGCTTTCATGCAAGAAAGTAAACAAGCTCGAGAGGCACAAGACGCGGCCATCAAATGCCTTGAAACTACTATGGGACAAGTTTCGGGTGCAGTAAACCAGTTGCAGCAAAACAATCAAACAAGAAAAATTTCGGGGCAAGGTCATCAACCCCATCAAGCTCAAGTTGTGACTGTGTTGAGGAGTAAAAAAACGGTGGATAACAAAGTGGAGATGCCACCATTCACCATTGACAAGGAGGACGAGCCCCCACCCGAAGTTGGGAAAGCCAAACCCAGTGATAGACTTCACAAGACAGCAAATCCGTATGTTCCGCCGATTCCTTATCCCAACAGGCTAAGAAACGTGAAACACGACCAGCAGTTCAAGGATTTTTACAAAATGTTGTCCAAGGTAAATGTGAATTTACCTCTTTTGGAATTGTTGGGTCCCTGGAGAGCAGGTGTGGTGAATGGAGGGGGGGGGGTGGGGGGAATACACCATAATCCAACTTTCTCGCGATTATACCAGAACAACTCACTTAGATTAGCAATCGTTTTCCTCTGATGTAGAGAGATATCCAACTGCTCAAGTAAGTTCTCAATACAGAGCGTGAGTAATCTATCGAGGAGCAGATGACTGACAGCTGGCTGGAGCATACCAGACGATCTGTCCAAGTACAGATCGTGTGTGGAAGCTGTGTATATGTTGTTGGCTGCTCTTATACTTAGAAAATATATTTTTTATATATCTGTCGGAGCTCAGTCGTTATCACTTCGCATGATAAATTTATAACTCCAGCACTCTTCACTAGGTTCCGCTAGTGGCAAATACATGGTCGATCCCACAAAGATTTGGTGGAATCCTCTCTCGGTGTCATAATTTGGGGGGATTCGGGTCTTGCCTTGGGCAAGAGGTGTAACCAAGCAAAATAGTAAATGCTATAAAAGTAAATAACTGAAAAGAAACACTAAAATAGTTAAATGAGAAAGCGAATTGACTTGGGTTAGAGTCCTTGAGTCTTGACTTATGTCTCGATTATTGGTGCAAAGTTATTCATTGTCTCGGCAAGTCATCGGTTAAGGGCAGGCGTAAGAATGGGGTTTTACTCCTACCACCCAAACGCATCACTCAAGCAACCCCCTTTTTAATCGTCACGTAGCCACTTAAGCCCCACCCAGCACACCTTTTCAGCCCAGAAGGTAAGGGTTACTCACTCCCTATCCCCCTTGCCCAAGATTGTTCTTGGACCAATCTTACTCCAATGTACCCGAATAGGCATTCGCGGGACCACGCATCCATGGGCACACCATCTCAGACGCCCGTCCCATGGCATTCCCACCTACTTCACCACGTTGATCCCTCTGGCTGGCAAGCAGGAAGTCGCTAACACTTGGAGTTTCCAACTCGCAGTTGTAACATGATCTCGCCCAAGACTGCTATTGATCAGACAACACCGAGGACTTGATCAAGTTGTATAGGATTTAGATACAGCGCTTTAGGAACTTTTCAAGACAACTATATGCACAGTTAGACCTCTCATGACTTTATAAGTTTTGAACTCAATTCATCTTACCCCCAAGTCAACTCTAATAGCCTAGCTACTCATGCAGAAAATAAAGAACAAGGTGGAGATAAAAGAAAGCATACTTATATTAAAATATCAAAGTAAAGTGTTACCAAAATATCCTCCTGCCAGGACCAACCCGTGGCAAGGCCAAAAGCATAACAGAAAATATTAAAGGTGATTGCCCGTAGGACTTGTTTCTTCCTCTCAATCACTCATACAAAAATAAAGAACTAAACTAGCAGCTGGGCGTCGTCCCTCCTCTCACATGCATATGTCTCTGATTATAGCGTAGGGTTTATATAGATCTTCCATGGGCTTGGGCCTTTGTGTGGTACCGGCTAGGGTTCCAGCAAACTTTCCTTCCCGGCAGATATTCCGCGAAGAAGGAAAGACTCTCAATTCTTCCCTAAATTGTTGGTGAAAGGAAAGGGCGAATAGTTTCCTTTTCCGCGGAAGGAAAGAAATATGCCGCGAATCCCCACCTCTTGCCCTTCGTCTTGTGCGCTCCCAACTGCTTGGCCAGTCATCCATCTTGCTCAGCTCGCTCCCTTGGTCTCCCTCTGCTGCAGTGTGGTCCCGGGCGGTACATTGTCTTGAGCTCCAGATTGCCCAAGCTTCCTTCGTGCATAATCTTGCCTCTTTTCCGGGATGACCTGCAGCTTGCCCTGCAGCTTGCTTGCCATAGACTTGTGTTCTCCTAGACACGAAATACGACACAAACAAAGGATAAAAGACTCGATCTAGACCTAAAACAAGACACAAAAAGAGCACGAAAAATGGGTTCGTGACACTCACACACTTTAAGCACGATTGTCCTCAAGCGTGTAAATATAACTTGCCTAAAAAGAAAAGGAAAAGAAAAAACTCAAACAGCCAACACACTAATATACATGCATCAAAACAGTCAAGAAAAATAGGAGTTAGAGCATAAATCAAGCAATGTTCTCAAGCGGTCAAGATAGCGATCAAGTGAGCATAGAGATGTTTCATTACCCACTCAGCACTCTGTGTTTAGGTTAAGTGTTTATGCTCGACAACCTGCTTGATCAAGAATGGTCTCATAGGCTTGCCTGCCTTCTACATGTTTCCACCCAATTAGCCTGGTCAAGGCATCTATCATCAAGTCTTCATTGGGTTGTAATGTGGCTTTGGCAAAAGGTTGGAAAATTTCGGGAACTGGGTTAAGGTCGATATGACTATAGTCTTGGGAAATTCCTTGACTAAAGAACACACTTAAACTTCTCTCAGGCCCTAGCACACTTATTTTTCTAGGGTATATATTTTTTATTTTTTTTTATATTATTCTACCCCTTTTTTTTTTTTGGATTCCCACCCCAATATTTATTCATATTTTTTGGATTTTCTGGGTTTTCGGGCTACCAGGCTGGAAGCCAAGACAGCCATTCGGGGGGTGGTGTCTGGCCCTTCCTCCTTGATCCATGGATTTTCTTTCTTTTTACCCTAAGTTTATCCCGACCAGGGTAGACCTTTATGGGGTTTTTGATGGTAGGAAAAATTTGGCTCTGTACTTATGAACAAAAAGTGCATAAATCCTCTAGAGACTTGACCAGGGCTGTAGGGTTTTGACCAAGAAAATAGGTAAGTTCTAGAACCAGTCAAGCAAGCAGTTGTATATACACACAGAAAAGAAATCATGCTAAGCAGATACACATAGCAATTAAGACTCAAAATCTCACAGGTTATACGTGCTCACATGATCGCATTTCCGTCATACCTAACTATCCTAGAACATGCTTGATCTATACATCAAAACTTCTATTTCTATCATGCTCAAGGTACACATACAATTAGCATGCTGGCAAGACTCTAAACAAGAAAACAAATAAACAACAAACTCTCTAACCTAGACAGACTTGGGAACCTTCCCCACTCACACACTTTGCTCAAGGAAAAGTGATCAGAATGGGAGAGACTCCCCGGTCATGACTCTGACTCGAATAGAAATAAGAAAATAAAAGAAAATCTAAAAAACTAAAAAAATAAAGGAAAAGAAAAGAAAAATAAAAATAAAAGAGGAAGACTGAAATCATTGGCGGGCATGAGGGTACCTGAACCTTATGTGGTCGAACTAAGCAAGATGCACATCTTGGAGTTGTCAAAGGGTTTTATCAATGCGGCTGAGGTTGACTGTCAGGTCCTCCGTTGGCTCTGGCGAAGGGGACCTTGCTGCTTTCACACTGCTCTTGGTGGGGTAGACAGGCGGCTTCTCGATTGGGTCTTCGAAAATTTGGAGTTCTCCATCAACATTCTCTTCAATGGTAAACATCTTGGTCAGGGTGGCCATGTCAAAGTGTTCATCCCTTTCCAGGAATCCTTCGTAGTCAGACTTGATCAGCCCAAATTGCTTCCCAATCAAGGTAGGCAGGTGGGATAGAGACATGCGCTGCTGGGCTTGGACAAGATGTTGCGGATGTGGTTTGCCACGAACGAGGAGAAGATGAATCATTGCTTCTTTTCCATGGCCCAAAGTATAAAGAGTTCACTTTGGGACACGATATTGTTGTTGTCCTTCTTGCCAAAGAGATTGATGGCCAAGATGCGGTGACACCTCTTGACCGCCAGGTCCACCAAGGTAGAAGCCTTAGACTCACTTCCCTTGAAGTTTTTAGTCCTGGCAAGACTTTCCCACATCCGATTCCATTACTCTCTGGGTGCATTTGGGACTACTTTGATTGCTTGCTTGTACTCGGGGTTGAACTTCTCCTTGAAATCAATCATGCCTAGAATTATATCTAGGTCTTCGACGGCCACCTTCTGCTGCTTGCCCGTGAGTGAGAATTCCATCACGCTGGGAATTCCTCCCATCTCGACCTCAATCTCGACTCTTCCATAAAATTCCCTCACTAGGTCACCATAAGTGGTGGTTTCTCAATCAAGAAATTTCTCCCACCCGATCGCTCTGAACCTTTCTCGTACTTGACCTTCCACGCCTAGCTTCTTCAATACCTCGAAATTGATGGTCTTAGGGACCACGATTTCTCTTCCCTCCATTTCACTGACTTCTGCCTTGACTACCCTCGCTCTCTTCCTTCTCACTGGGGTGGTCTTCTCCTTTTTCACGACAGTCTTGAACCGCTGCTTTTTCAGAGTTTTCTCCCCGGAGGAGACTTCCCCGTCTTCTTCCTCCATAGCTTTGCTGGAACTTCCCTTCTAGCTGGCTTCCTTGGGCTGGTCAACCTCCATTTCCTCGGTCTTTTCTTCTTCTGCCGCTTCCTCCTCCTCTTTTTCTTCTTCGTCATCTGCTTCCTCCTCCACTGCCTCCTCAGTCTTTATTGGTGGTGGGTTTACCTCTTTAGCCACCACAGGTGGTGTTTGGGTGGCTTCCATGACTGGGTTCTCGATTGACTCCATGGCAGGCGTCTCGGGCGTGATGGTTGTGGTTGGTGTAGGTAGAGGTTCGGTGGCTGTGGATGAGGGCTGGCTGCTAGTTTTCTTCTTCACGGGGGCCTTCTTCTTCACCATGGTGTAGGGTTAAAGGAGTTTGGTGTTGGTTGGTTGCGAAGAGTGAGGGAAGTGGAGATGGTGGTGGTTGTTCTTCTGGAGAGAGTGTTCTTGGTGTGGGGGTGCGATGAGTGAACGAGTGAAAGTGATGAAGTGGTAGCGTGGATTTTTGGTTTAAGGGTTTTGAGGGTGTCGAGGAAGTTGAAGAGGTGGTGATGGGGTGAGTGGATGGTTGTAACGTATGAAGAACTGGAGGAGTGGGGTAGGCGGTTATAGGGTGAGTAGGCTGGCAGGCGGCAGGCACTTGATTGCCTCAACTGTCGTGCTGACGTGGTGACAGTTACTTTCAAATCAGCCGTTTCCCGCGCCGCTTCACTTCTCGATGCTTTTCCTGCACAAGACACAAACTAAGGTTTCCTTTGGCGGGAAAACTTATTTCCTGGGTTGGTCAAGAGGAAAATCAAGTCAGGAGCCACTCTCCTCCACTCACACACTTTGCTTGAGGCAAAGTGTTAGAATGGGTTAATGGGCTCCAGGGCAAAAATAAAAAATAAAGGCAAGGCAACATTGTTGAATCTCCTTCTTTGAGCTATGTGGTCATGCCACTTTTTTAGCTTCTTCTTGAACAAGGCAACATTGTCATATGCCTCAAGTCTGATTTCCTCCAGCTCTTGCAGGCTTAGCTTTCTTCCTTCAACAACTTCAGCTTCATCCTAGTCTCGGTTGATCTTGCTCACTGCCCAGAATGCCTTGTGCTCCATCTCGACAGGTAAGTGGCACAACTTGCCATATACCATACGGTATGGAGACATCCCAAAATTAGTCTTGTAAGTCGTTCTGTATGCCCAAAGTGCATCATCTAGGTGATCACTCCAGTCCTTCCTTGTCTCGCCAACTGCCTTCCTCAGAATGTTCTTCACAATGTGGTTGGAGACTTCAGCTTGCCCATTGGCTTGAGGGTGGTATGCAGTAGACATACGGTGGGTAACTCCATACTTCTTGAGCAAGCTAGTGATGGTGGAGTTATAGAAATGTGAACCTCTGTCACTGACTATTACCTTGGGCATACCATATCTGGTGAAGATATTTACCTTGACAAATCTTGCTACGGTCCTTGCATCCGTATTCGGAGTTGCAACCGCTTCTATCCACTTAGAAACATAATCCACAACTAGCAAGATGTATTGGTTGCCTTTGTACTTGGGCAGGGGGCCCATGAAATCCATGCACCATATGTCAAAAATCTTTGCTGGCAAGATAGGTATCAAGGGCATCTCGTCCTTCTTAGAAATATTTCCTTCCCTTTGGCATTGGTCACATGTCCTACATTTTTCAAAACAATCCTTCAAGATTGTGGGACAGTAGAACCCACTGTCTAGGATCTTCCTAGTCGTACGCTTTGCTCCGAAGTGTCCTCCGCATTCGCTCTCGTGGCAATGCTCAAGGATGCTCTCTTGTTCTTCCTTAGGTACACACCTTCGGAGTATCAAGTCAGTACCCTTCTTCCATAAATATGGGTCATCCCAGATGAATGACTCACTCTGCTTCTTAATCTTCCCCCTCTGGTATTGGTCAAGATCCATTGGGAAAGTATTCGTGATGATGTAGTTGACTATGTCCGCGTACCATGGCTCGCCAATGCTTATTCCATATAGCTCCTCATCGGGAAATCTTTCATTGAGGGGTGCTCCATCATCTTCCCTCAAGATCCTGCTTAAATGGTCAGCCACATGGTTTTGGGCTCCACTTTTTTCTTCCACTTCAATGTCGAACTCCTGGAGTAGCAAGATCCATCTTATCAGGCGTGTCTTGCTATCCTTCTTGGCCATGAGGTACTTCAACATAGCGTGGTCAGTCTAGACCACTGTCTTGCTCCCGAAGAGATAAGAGCGAAATTTCTCAAAAGCGAACACCATGGCAAACAGTTCTTTCTCCGTGGTGGTAAAGTTGATTTGAGCTCCAGTGAGTATCTTCGAAGCATAGTAAATCACATGGCTCCCCTTGCCAATCTTCTGGCCCAACACTGCTCTTATGGCATAGCCGCTGGCGTCACACATTAGCTCAAAGGGCATCCCCCAATCTGGTGGTCTGATTACTGATGCTGAGATCAAGTGGTTCTTCAGAATCTGGAACACCTTCTTGCATTCCTCGTATAAATCCCATGACACCTCATTTTGGAGTAACCTGTTCATCGGTTGGGCTATCTTGGCGAAGTCCTTGACAAAGGGCGGTAGAAACCCGCATGCCTAAGGAATCCCCACAGCTGCTTCTCATTGGTAGGGTATGGCAGCTTGGCAATGATCTCCACCTTGGCAGGATCTATTTCAATTCCTTTCTCAGAGATAATGTGGCCAAGTACAATGCCTTCCTTGACCATGAAGTGACATTTTCTCGTAGTTGAGCACCAGACCTTTGTCCATGCACCTTTGTAGTACCATCTCCAGGTGCTCAAGACACTAGCCAAAACTGCTGCCATAGACGGTGAAATCGTCCATAAATACCTCAATGCAATGCTCAAGGAGGTCAGAGAATATACTCATCATGCACCTTTGGAACGTGCCAGGGGCATTGCACAGCCCAAAAGGCATTCTTCGGTAGGCCAAAGTTCCAAAGGAACAAGTGAATGTAGTCTTCTCTTGGTCCTCGAGTGTTACCCATATTTGCATATATCCTGAGTATCCGTCAAGGAAACAGAAGAACTTGTTTCTTGCCCGCCGCTCGAGCATCTGGTCTATGAACGGCAGTGGGAAGTGGTCCTTCCTGATCACCTTGTTCAGCTTTCTGTAGTTAATGCAGACTCTCCAGCCTGTCTGCAATCTTGTCGTGATCAGCTCCTTGTTCTCATTCTCTACCATTTTACTCTTGATTTCTTAGGCACAACGTGGATCGGGCTGACCCATCGGTTGTCTGAAATGGGATAGATCATCCCCATGTCAAGGAGTTTGACAATCTCCTTCTTGACTACCTCCATCATGGCTGGATTTAGCTTCCTTTGTGGATCTCGAACTGGTACCGCATCTTGCTCAAGCAGAATGTGATGCTGGCACACCGTAGGGCTAATTCCATTTATGTCGGCTAAGGTCCATCCTATAGCCTCCTTGTACTTCCATAGCAGATCACGAATCTTATCTTCCTCTTCGTGTTGTAACTCCGAGGTAATGATCACTGGCAATGTCTCCTCCTTGCCCAAGTAAATATACTTGAGATGCTTGGGTAAGGTCTTCAATTCCAACTTTGGTGGTTTGAGTATGGATGATTCCACCTGGTTCCCTGGGACAGAAAGTGATTTCGAGATAGGGAACTCCACTGTTTGGACAGATTCCTCAATGGTTACTTCTTCCTCCTTGCCCTCATCGTTGATTGGTTCATCTTCCGTCTTGTTTAGAATTTGGGACAAGGCCTCCTCAATGTCTTTGTCAATGGATTCCACAAAATCCACTATCTCCTCGTCTGGGGCATGCTGCTCCGCTTTGTAGATATCAAAGGTCACCGTCTCTCCAGCACACTTGCAAGTCAGCTTCCCGGTATCACAGTCAATAAAGGTTCTGGTCGTCTTGAGAAAAGGCCTACCTAAGAGTATAAGAGGTTTCTTGGCAGAGGAACTGCCCATGTTAAGCACATAAAAATCAGCAGGAAAAATTAAATCTTGTACCTTTACCAAGACATCCTCCACTATGCCTTCTGGATAAACGCTTGACTTTTCTGCTAGCTGGATCACGACCCTGGATGGCTTCAGTGGCCCTATCTTCATTTCCTCGAACATACTTAGGGGCATGACGTTGATTGAAGCCCCCAAGTCTAGCATGGCTTGATCAATGTTGATATTTCCTATCACACATGCGATATAGAGCATCCCTGGATCCTTGCACTTGACTGGAAAATCCGTCTTGAGCACTGCGGAGATATTCTCTCCGACTAGAAATCTTGTGTTGTTAGGGTATTGTATCCTCCTGGTACACAACTCCTTAAGGAATTTTGCACATCTTGGCATAGTCGCGAGTGCGGTCAAAAGTGGCATATTGACTTCCACTTTCTAGAATACCTTGAGTAGTTCCTTCATATCTTCAGCTTCTTTCGTCTTGGCCAACCTTCTAGGAAAAGGTGGCTTACAGTAGATATTTTCCTGCAGAGCCTTCCATTTTCCGGAAGACTTATCTTTAGGTTTGGGCTCTGCCTTCTTCTCTAGTTCAGGCTTCTTGACTGGCTCCTCTGGCTCTACTTTCTTGATCAGCTCCTCCTCAGCTTCTAGATCCTCTGGTTCTACCATCTCCTTGGCAGGTTCCACTACTCGTTCAGGGTAAGCTTTACTGTTCCTCAGTGTCACCGCGTTGTCCATCTTGAGAGGGCAGTCCTCCATGCTTGTTGTCCATCTTGACGATCGCCTGGGTCATGTTGGAGATCTGGTTGGCTAGTGACTGTAGGGTTCCTCGACTTTCGGTATTGAACTTCTCAAATTTATCACTGAATTTGTGGTGCTCCTTGGATAAGTTCTACATAGTCTCAGATAGAGATGGCCCTCTTGGCTGGATTTGATGCTGAGCTTCGGGTGGAGCTTGATAGTGGTTGCCCCTGTACCTTAAGTTTTCATGGTTCCTCCATCCTGGATTGTAAGATTGTAAGTGGGGATCGAATCTTTGCCTTGGGCCTTGATTGTGGTTTCCTTCATTGTTGGTGTGCCCAAAAGCATTGACTTCTTCTTCTCTCAAGGTTGGACATTCGTTAGTCAAGTGGGTGGTAGCATAGCACAACTGGCACGCCTTGACGTCCTTCTTGATGGTTAAATTCATCATCTCCATCATCTGCTTCATAGCAGCGCACAAGTCCGAGAGTTCCGTCGTGCACTGTGATGCAGAAACATCTGCCATGGTCCTGGGTAAGGAGTGTGTATCTTCTCTGGATTCTTCTGCCATGTCGTTCAACAGCCTGAAAGGTTCAGCCATCGCGGGCAAGGTGATGCCCGAGGGTCAGATTGTTGTTGGTGGGAAACATCATCTCCATCAGTGTTTGCTCCTGGGGTGGATTTTTATTATTATTATTGTTGTTTTCTCCTTGTTCGTCCGCCATTCTTGCTGCTTGACGGGCCTCTCGCTCAAGTCGCTCTCGTCTCATTTGTCTGCCTCTTCTTCTCCTGGTGTTTCTCTCGATCTCTGGATCAAACCAAACGTCTCCCAGTCTACCTTCAGGATTAGGTCGAAGCATACACCGTGGACAAGACCTGAGTCAAGGTGAGAGAGAAATTCTAGAAAGCGCAACTCCCCGGCAATGGCGCCAATCTATCGGAGCTCAGTTTTTATCACTACAGCAAGATAAATTTATAAGTCCAGCACTCTTCACTAGGTTCCGCTAGTGGCAAGTACAGGGTCGCTCCCACAAGGAGTTGGTGGATTCCTCTCTCGATGTTACAATTTGGGATTTTGATTCGGGTCTTGCCTTGTGCAAGAGGTGCAACCAAGCAGAATAGTAAATGTTGTCTCGATCATTGGTTCAAAGTTATTCGTTATCTCGGCAAGTCATCGGTTAAGGGCAGGCATAAGAATGGGGTTTTACTCCTACCACCCAAACGCATCACTCAAGCAACCCCCTTTTTAATCGTCACGTAGCCACTTAAGCCCCACCCAGCACACCTTTTCAGCCCAGAAGGTAAGGGTTACTCACTCCCTATCCCCCTTGCCCAAGATTGTTCTTGGACCAAGCTTACTCCAATGTACCCGAATAGGCATTCGCAGAAACACGCAACCATGGGCACATCATCTCAGACGCCCGTCCCATGGCGTTCCCACCTACTTCACCACGCTGATCCCTCTAGCTAGCAAGCAGGAAGTCGCTAACACTTGGTGTTTCCAGCTCGCAGTTGTAACCTGATCTTGCCCAAGACTGCTACTGGCCAGACAACACCGAGGACTTGATCAAGTTATATAGGATTCAGATCCAGCGCTTTAGGAACTTGCCAAGACAACTATATGCACAGTTTCTTAAAAGAACAAGTTAGAGATAAAAGAAAGCATACTTATATTAAAATACGAAAGTAAAGTGTTACCAAAATAACCTCCTGCTAGGACCAACCTGTGGCAAGGCCAAAAGCATAACAGAAAATATTAAAGGTGTTTGCCCGTAGGACTTGTTTCTTCCTCCCAATCACTCATACGAAAATAAAGAACTAAACTAGCAGCTAGGCGCCGTCCCTCCCCTCACATGCATATGTCTCTGATTATAGCGTGGGGTTTATATAGATCTTCCATGGGCTTGGGCCTTTGTGCGGTACCGACTTGGGTTATGGCAAACTTTCCTTCCCGGTCAGATATTCCGCGAAGAAGGAAAGAATCCCAATTCTTCCCCAAATCAGAAAGGGCGAATAGTTTCCTTTTCCGCAGAAGGAAAGAAATCTGCCACGAATCCCCGCCTCTTGCCCTTCATCTTGTGCGCTCCCAGCTGCTTGGCCAGTCTTCCGTCTTGCTCAGCTCGCTCCCTTGGTCTCCCGCAGCTGCAGTGTGGTCCCAGGCGGTACATTGTCTTGAGCTCCAAATTGCCCAAGCTTCCTTCGTGCATAATCTTGCCTCTTTTCCGGGATGACCTGCAGCTTGCTCTTCATCCTGCTTGCCATAGACTTGTGTCCTCCCAGACACGAAATAGGACACAAACAAAGGAAAAAGACTCGATCTAGACCTAAAATAAGACACAAAAAGAGCACGAAAAATGGGCTCGTCAATATCGAGTGTTCTTTAAAAGATTGATTCAAGATGCACAACTCGCTTAATTAGATATGCTCACTGGTGAGTGATAAACCGAGAATTAAAGTAATGCAATGCAAAATATAAAAGAACACACAATATTTAACGTGGTTCGGGAATGAATCCCTTAACCTTGGATCCCTTGATTATTTATCCTCATTGAGTACAAGCTAAAACTCGCTTATTTATTCTCACTGAGTACAAGATTACAACTCTTTTATTTAAACTCGTCGAGTACGAGATCTTGGTTCGGTTTTATAATCGTTCTTCCTCCAAGCTTCGGGCTATGGAGGAAACTAAAACTATGGGCTTTGAAGGCTCAAATCTAAGATAAGTTCTAGCGAGTTATCTTCAGATCAAATCTAAGATAAGTTCTAGCGAGTTATCTTCAGAATTATGGTGATTTCTCTCTAATTTACAATACAAAAATGTATATGATTTATATTTAGTGTTGAATAAATCTATGGAAAATTGGAGAGAGAATCTTGTGGCGTTGAAGCTTTTTCTGGGTAATATCACGAACACCATTTCTGAAGAAGGCTTGAAGTATTTATAGGCATATTTGAATTATAGCCGTTGGAAGTCTTTGCAGCTTTTGCAGTAAGCATTAAATGCTCTTTTGACCGTTGGCTGCTGACTGTACTTCTGGCCATGGAGTTTGTCCTATGTGGATGTTGACGTGGCATAGGACATGTAGGTTTATCAATTTAGGTAGATTCTAGCTTCCTCCAACTAGGATGAGCGGCTCGTTTGGACCTCATAGGAACATGTGGATTAAAACAACCTGTAGTTGAGCAGGTTGTATCCAATAAACATTGAGTTGATTCCCCATGAACAACAGATCGATCTGCTATCGATCTGTTAGATCAATCTGTTATACACAGATCATTTTTCTTAAGTTTCTTCTCGCACAACTAGCTGTCCATCTCACAATGCAGCTCGTTTCAGTAGTTGCTGATCGACCTGCTAGACACAGGTCGTTTGTATCGAGCTATTCCTTGTGTATCTTCTTATGCAGCTTGATGTCAACCTGTTTGATACAAGGTTGATTCTATCTCGCTACTTCTTGGTCTTCATATCGACCTGTCCATCAATCTGTTTATTGATCTATCGATCTGCTATCGATCTGTTTATCGATCTGTCCACGGTAAGTGTGCTGGTCTCCTGTTCGATATAATAGATGCAACTAAATCTAGATAGATAAGGTTAATCCTATGAACAGATCGTTACATCAAACTATTCTCACATTTTGACTTAACCTACTAAATAATAAGGTCGATCTTTATAGTACAGATCGTTAAAGTAATTTGGCTTTACAGGTTGATCTTCATTCTAATAGATAGACAAAATAAGATCAAGCTCTATGACACAGGTCGTTAACTCAACTTGATCTTACAAGTTAGTTTATCTACTATTGAGAACACATATGGTTCCTATGGACACGATTTGTCTTTCATCAATTTGTCTTTACACTTAACCATCTATAAAGTCTATCTAATCTAGACACAAATAAAGCACAAACACCTAAACATCAATAGATATAAATGCGTAAACACAATTTAATATCATGCGTATATATTATGGTTTCGCATCATCAAAACATATGAACAATGATTTCCACAATCATCAAAAAGGTTGTCAACAGGAAGTTATCCAAAATGTTCCTGCCTATGTCAAGTTCTTTAAAGAGTTGGCGGCGAAGAAGAGAAAATTCGGTGATAAAGAAGTGATTACAGTCTCCGAAGTGGCGAGCTCCATCATGCAACAGCCCTTACCTCCTAAGAAGCACGATTCAGGTAGCTTTGTTATCAATATCGCTCTAGGAAAGGGTAAGGAAGCATCAGACATGTTAGATTTAGGAGCATGAATTAATTTGATGTCGTATTCTATTTTTAAGAAATTAGAATTAGGTGAACTAAAATCTACTCACATGTGTTTAAAGTTAGATACCCTAGAGGTGTCATTTAGGATGTTTTAGTGCAAGTAGGTGGATTGATTGTTCCTGTCGATTTCATTGTTTTACAGATTGGAGACGTGCACAAAAGTGGTGTAGAGCATACACTCCTTCCAGGAAGACCATTCATGGCCACCACTAATACTTTGATTGATGTTAAAAATGGCACAATTAAAATGTTTGTTCTAGGAGAGGAAGTGTCTTTTTCTGCTCATAGGAGTCGCACCATACCGTCTATTATTCTTATTGATGATTGCTATTACGTTGATGCTATTGATTCATTGGCCGAGAGTTCTTTTTTGCAGAATTTTACGAGTGAAAAAGTATTGGTGTAGGAGATTGATGAAAAATCCATCACTCAAGCGAAACCCAAGGAGGCGCCCACACCCGACAAATTGGAACTCAAGAAGCTCCCCACTCATCTCAAGTATGTTTTCTTGGAAGATGGAGAAAGCAAACCAGTGATTATCTCATCCGAGCTAACAAAGGACTAAGAAAATCAACTACTTTCAGTTCTCAACAAGCACAAACTCGCTTTTGGATGGGGCTTAGCGGACATTCGCATCAATCTTGAGGAAGACGTCATTCAAAAAAGAGATAGCCAACATAGACTAAATCCAATCCTCATGGAAGTGGTTCAAAAGAAGATATTCAAGTTATTGGCGGGATGAATCATCTATCCCATGCGTATAGCGAGTGTGTGAGCCCGGTACATGTGGCACCCAAGAAGGGAGGAATCATGTATTCCTAAACGATAAGCAATAGCTTGTTCCATCTCGACCTGTCACGGGGTGGCAGAAGTGCATCGACTACCGCAAATTAAATACCGCCACCAAAAAGGACCATTTCTCTCTTCCTTTCATTGATCAAATGTTAGATAGATTATCCGGACATGATTTTTACTGTTTTCTTGATGGTCTTTCAAGATACAATCAAATTGCCATCACACTGGGGGATCAAGCCAAGACGGCGTTCACTAGCCCATTTGTCACATACCCATATAGGAGGATGTCATTCAAACTATGCAATGCACCCGGTACCTTTCATAGGTGCATGATGTCAATATTCTCTGAGATGATAGGAGATTTTGTCGAGATCTTCATGGATGGTTTTTCGGTATTTGACTCATCTTTTCATGATTGTTTGCTTAAAATTGAGAATGTTCTTGAAAGGTGTGTTGAAAGTGGTCTTACATTGAGTTGGGAAAAGAGTCACTTCATGGTTAAAAGTGACATTGTTCTTGATCATATTGTTTCTAGTAAGGACATTGAGGTTGATAAGGCAAAAATCGAGGTGATTGAAAATTATCCCAACCTAGAGATGTCAACGGAATTAGAAGTTTCTTAGGTCATGCAGGTTTTTACCGACGTTTCATTAAAGACTTTTCTAAAATTTGTCAACTCCTTTGTCACTTACTAGCTCAAGATGCTCCATTCAAGTTTGATGACTCGTGTTTGCATGCTTTTAACCTGTTGATAGAAAAATTGACATCTACTCCAATTGTCATAGGCCCTAATTATTCTATTCTTTTCGAGATCATGTGTGATGCTTTTAATTTTGCAGTTGGAACTGTTTTAGGTCAACGAATTGATAATATGCTTCGTGTGATTTACTACGCCAATTTGACTTTGAACTCGGCTCAAGTAAATTACACCCCCACCGAAAAAGAGATGTTTGTCGTGATATTTGCCTTAGACAAATTTAGATCTTATATTCTAGGATCTAAGGTAATTATTCATAGTGATCATGCGGCCTTGATATACTTGTTGACCAAACCCCAAGCTAAGCCTAGATTAATTAGATGGGTATTACTTTTGCAAGAATTTAATGTAGAGATAAAGGATATGAAAGGAAGTGAAAATTTTGTGGCCGATCATCTTTCTCGCCTTGAGCACCCTCATATTAATACATCTTATACTTCTGATAGTTTTCCTTATCAGAATAATTCTGAAATTACGATCACTCATTGGTATGCCGACATTGTTAATTACCTAGCATGCAATCTACTTAGACCCGGTATAACCTCCCAAGAGGAGAAACGATTTCTTCATGTGTGCAGGTAATATTTTTGGGAGGAGCCTTACCTTTTCAAGCTTGGTAAGGATAGTGTAATCCGACGTTTCATTCTGAATTCCGAGAAAGAGCAATTGCTCCATTTTTGCTACGAATCCTCATGTGGAGGCCATTTTGGAGGATAAAAGACGGCACACAAAGTTTTGCGAAGCGGGCTCTTTTGGACAACTCTCTTCAAGGACGATTAAGCATTTTATTTGGCATGCGATAGATGCCAACGAGTTGGAGCCATAAGCCACCGCAACGAGATGCCTCTCCAAAACATTTTGGTAGTTGAAATCTTCGACGTGTGGAGTATAGATTTCATGGGTCCTTTCCCTAATGGATACGAGTACATTCTATTATTCGTTGATTATGTATCCAAATGGATTGAAGCTATCCCCACTAGGACTTGCAATGCTAATGTTGTTCTCAAGTTTATATTGGAAAACATCTTATGTAGGTTTGGATTTCCTCGAGCTATCATTAACGATGGAGGAAAACAATTTTGCAACAAACTGTTCGAAATATTGATGAAGAAGAATGGGATCACACACAAAGTTGCCATCCCATATCACCCACAAACCTCAGGGAAAGCCGAAACAAGCAATAAACAAGTGAATGCCATATTGGAGAAAACCGTAAAACCATCCCGGAAAGATTGGGCGGTCAAGCTAAATGATGCCTTATGGGCATATAAGACGACTTTCAAAAGCATTCTTGGGATGAGACTGTACCGTCTTGTGTTTGGGAAGGCGTGCCACTTTTCGGTCGAAGTAGAATACAAAGCATATTGGGCAATCAAGGCAACGACATACAATCTCGACAATGCCGCCGAGAGAAGATCACTCCAAATTTCCGAGCTAGATGAGCTTAGGAACGAGGCGTATGAGAATGCATGGATCTACAAAGACAAAGTGAAGCGGATTCATGACCGCCGAATTTTGCATAAGGAACTAAAACACGGAATGAAAGTTCAACTCTTCAATTCTAGACTTTGATTATTCCCAGGCAAACTCAAATCTAGATGGAGCGGCCCGTTCATGATCAAAGACAAACTACCATCCGGGGCCGTTGAACTTTATAATAACGAAGGGGATGATTCTTTTCGAGTAAATGGACATCGGGTAAAACCGTACATTGAAGGCGACTCCATGCCTGAAGTTGTGGAGTCAATGCCCGTCTCCGATCCCCCGTTGAACTATTTCATCTCATCAAGCTAACGACGTGAAATAATCGCTTCGTGGGAGGCAACCCACGCTCTCTTTCCCATATTTTAATCTTTTAATTTTCACATTCTTTGTTTCGTTACTTTTAATTTTTTTATCTTTTTCTTTGTTCGTAGGTGTTACCGAGTTAGGAGGAAATCAGAGTGAGAAACGCAACGAAAAGAAAAATCACAGCTCAAAAAAGTCCTGAAGAGAGTCCAAGTCAGCGGGCGCGGCACACTCAGCACTTGCAGAGGAGAGCATGGAGAAAATTGACGAGATGCATGATCAGCGACCGCGGCACACGCAGCGGCCACTGACCCAGTGCCAGCAACCGTGCCAGCGCCAGACCTCGAGTCAGCGGTCGTAGACCCCTCAGCGGCCACTGACAACTCTCCATGTAAAAATCATCCCGCGTTGTTAAAACATGCCGAGACCACCTCTCAGCAGCTGCTGAGTTACACGACTGTCCACCTTTTTAAAGCACTCCCCCCTTTATTTCCCCCACTTCTTCCACTCTTTCTCTCCAAAATTCCACAAACCCTAACCCTCCTCCATTTTTCATCTTACAATTAATATCTCCATACTCATCCTTTCACTCCAATTTTTTTGATTCAACATCAATTTCACATTCTTTTCCATCCTATCCGAATAAATTTCAATTCCCACCACTAAATCATCAAAAACCCCAAATCTCAATTTCATACCATTCTTTGTTCACCAAGTGTTTGTCAAAATTCCAATGGGTAGAAAGAGATCCAAGACCACTAAAGTTGGGAAATCTAGCCACCAAGGAGGAAACGAGGGCAAATTTCACCCTATTCGTGACAATATTGAGGGCTCGGGAGTCGCATTCCCCATCTACAACACAGACGAGGGTCTATTATACCTCGGTACATGTCTCTTGAAATTACTGCACCTCGTATCCTTGATTGAGAATTATTGGACAACTTAGGTATTTCTGCTAGAGTGAATCGATATTTGAAAAACATTGGACTCGAGAAATATGCTAAGTTAGAAGTTGATTTTTTCAAAGAGTTAAGACTTGAATTTATTACTACTTTTGATGTTGCTTCGGATTTTAAATCCTTTAAATTCTGTTATCATGGTGTGTTTTCATACTGTGACTGTTTCAATGATGAAATCCATCTTTGAATTTCCCACTATGGGATATCATTGGGTTCCCCCAGAATTTAACCCCAATCTAGCTTGGCATGAGTTGACAGGTTTTCAGAATTGGGCGTCAGGAGGCATGCCCAGTGGGTTCTTATGGGATCCCGAGATAGGCTTACTACACAAATTCATCACCTATTTCATCTCGGACAATGAGCAAGCGAACAAGGTTAATACAATGGAGTGCTTCCTACTCCATTGCGCAGTTAACAAGAAGAAAATTTACCCTTCCTGCTTCATATTTGAATCCATCCAATCAATCTAACGGCGGAAGCGGGCCCATGCATCCCTACTACATCTCGTGACCTCCGTGGCCATGCACCTTAACCTTATCCGTGCGGATGGCCCATCAAACAACGAGTTCATCATCACCAAGAAGATCGATATACACGAGTTGAGAGGCGCACCGTTCGCCCTTTCACAGTCAGAATTGGTGCCACAAGAGAGACGCCATTGTGTGAGGCGATATCTCAATGCTCAAGTCGCCTCCCGAGAAACTCAAGATCAAGACAAGGCGGAGGATACTCATATGGAGGCCAATGAAGAGGCCCAGTCCGAGGAGGACACCGAGAAGGAAGCCGACGCCGCTTGGCTAGGCTATAATACAGTGGGTGCTACTAGAGGATCCGATTGGGGTACCCAATCACAATGGGGTGCCCAATCTCAATGGGGCATCCAACCTCAGTGGAACTCCGAATGGGAGCAGTTCGCCAACAACGTCACCACCGATATTAGTGAGATACGCTCTGACATCCGCGACATCAACACTCGCCTCGACACCTAGTCCCAACAACTCGCCGACCACCATGCACAATGGGAAGCCCATCAAAAGATGGTGGAGGAGAAAAACATGGTCCTATGGGAGATGTAGCCACAATGATCATCTTGGACCTTTGGCAGACCAACCGCCCACCCTACTCCTAACCAACTTGTGAAACGTAGATGAACGTAGGAATGCGTGGAACATTGTGACGAGATTCTTAATCTTAGTAGAATGATCGAGATAGTGATGCATGATGGTATGAATTGATTAATTCGACTGGCTAGTTGTTTAGTACCACTTATTGTGTATCCATGCTTTGTGATGAAAATTGAACTTGTCAAGAGGGCTTTGCTCCTCTGGTAACTTGAGCACGGAAAATCGCGCGATGATACATTAAGGAACCCCTAATTGTTCACACCTCACGACAATGACCATATAACTTGACATTATTCTAATTAACTTTTTTGAGATCGCTAAAATAGGAATACATAAGGATTCTCCCCCCCCCCCCCCCTCTTAATCAAAAATTTTAAATCTTTAAAAGAAATGGGTATGAGAAACCACACCGGGAAAACCCGAACATTTGGAGTACACACCCAGTGAACATTGTCTTTAATATTCCTCATGTTGAAAAGAAAAGAAAAGAGAAAGATACGCTGATAAAGTGATGAATAAAAATTGTAGCCGGTTATGTGATCTCGATGTTACCGTTTGCATCATTGTTTTGTGTTGTTCGAATTGATAAGTATCTAGTCTAAGTAGACCACTTGCTTCTTTGATCTCTATATGGCGTGACGTGATGATAGAAAGATTGATCTTGAAAATGATTTAAAGTCTTGTCAAAAATGCATGTCGTGTTAGATTTTTCCTATGGATATTTTAGACTAAGTTATGCTTGAGAAAAAGCAAGGTTTTATGTGTGGAGGGGTTGTTTAGCCTATTTTTGGTTGTCTAAACTTGTATTTTCCTCGTCTTTATTCTTGTGATTTTCCCATTTTTCATGATGTTTCGAGCTCGATTAACGTTTCATTTCCTGTATTTGTTTTTATTATTCGTTTATGAATTGCAAATATTTTCATATTCACAAACATTATTGAAAGTGTATCTCAACTGTATGTGGAAATGTTCACACAACACCCCTATGTTATTCAGCCCTTACTTGTAATGAACGATAAAAAAAAATAACAAAAATCAAGAGGCAGATATTTCCTTTTTGTGTGGATTAACGAAATAATCCACACGGCCTTACGGCAAAATTACTAAATACCAAATAGAGAGTACACAGTTTACAACACGACATAATTTATGCTAATCTTTACTCTCGAACAAAATACTAAAAACACACACAACCTGTTTGAAGGAATTTCGTCAGAGGTAGTGTGAAAATGAAGAACACTCTCAAAAATACAAAAATCTCTCTCAATCTCTGCACATAGTGTTCTTCCTTTGATGCATATATAGGTTGCGTTTCTGGAACGTGCAATAGTGGGGAAGAGCACCTCTCATTCAGTTGAGATAAATATGCCTCCCTTGTTGACGTGATAGTGGAATTTTAGGAACGGAACAACTCCTTCTTATTCTCACTTTCACGACAACGGATTTCTCATAACAGAACAACTCCTTTCAGTTGAGATAAATCCGCAATCTCTATTATCTCAGCGCATCTCCTGATATTTCTCAACAAATATTCAAATGCATGAAAGTAAAGATAAGAGCTTTCTGCTTGTTGACACGGCACTGCTCCTTATTTTTCGCAATTGTTATCCGTGTGTTGTGCCAAAACAATCCGTGTGTATGCGCACTACATCAAAATTCTTTTGACTATTTCTCCTCTACGTGATATGGACTCAACCTCCAGCTGTACAACCATATCATTGCCTATGAGGTCCTCCACATCATCATTATGCAAAATATATGTAAAGAAGTAAAAACAATTATTTAAACAACGACTGCAACAATGATTAATAAATTTATTTCAACTATATCAATAATATTGATTAAGTACAACTAAAATTGAACCTTTTAAGTTCTAATTTATACAAAACGAGTTTCCAACGCTAACTTTTGCATCCCTTAATTTAAATAGCAATCTAATAGACTAATTTATAATCTTTGTTGAAGTTGCTATTGTTGTTTTGGTTCTTTGATTTTTTTTTTCTCGAAAATAGTGGCATTAAAGAAGGATAGGCCCAAAAGGAATTTTATGAACTAGAAAAGATGGGTGGATTCTAGTGCTAGAGGTAAATCGAAGGGTTGTCCATCAAACTCTTTGTTAATTGAGCTTGATTGGACCAAAAATACTTCTCCTATCACATTATTAACCGACATTATTAACCGGTGTAGGATTAAGATGCAAGATTCATGTCAAATGGACTTAATTTCAAGTTTGTCAATTTAATTGGTATTTAATAAAATTTTAAATTTCAAGTTAAAGCACCATACTTTAGTTAAAAGTCTCTCAAATTTAAACTCAATCATGATTTCTTTTTTTTAAAACAGATATACCCTCCTCCCCTACCGATAAATACTCATTTTGAAACTAACAAGTAACAACCCTTATAAGCTATAACAATCTTAAAATTCGCAGAGCACACTAAAATGCAATCTTACAAATATGAATCGATATAGAACCAAAGCGACACTATTATTTATATTATCCATCCTTATTGTAATAGATCATTTTAAATTTTAAAACACTTCTATACATATGAATGTGGATTCATAGAGTTACAGTTACACTTTCATTCTGTACGAGATTGGCTTTACTTCATACTTAAATAGAAAAGGTGCCACCAACCTAGCTTAAAAGTACATATTTTTTACATGAAAATTAATAATATAAGAGATTAGTGAAATATATTTTAATATTTTGTGGATTAGAGTAGGATATATTAGAGATAGGAGCTTTAGTTAATTAATTGTTAGACTATTAATTAATAAAGCAGACTTAAGAGTATGGGCCCATTGAACCTTGAGTTTATGCTAAGTATTTTTTATAATAAATAGATACGCATATTCAAGAAGTAAGATACACATAAACCTAGTTTAAAACTGCTGTCAGTCCTTAGAGATAATTCATAGCTTTCTCCCAGTGAACCTCTGTACCATACCGGGGAATCGTTCCTGCACCGAGCCAGAGTACACGTGTATATCATAGTAGTGGATTCTACAGCAGAAGGAGTGCGTTGAATCATTGCATTCGGTAAGTATTCTATCTTCAGTGTATATATAAACTCAACTGCATGATCAATTGTAAATTTAAATAAAATTTTTGACTGTTTAATTTCGCTGCGTATCATTAGACGAGGTCAAGAATTCCCGATACCGTGCGTACAAAATCAATGAGTAACAGATATTAGTGAATATTCCCCTGTGAACAAGACCAGTTTTATTATATAGAAAAATATAGTAACATATTGACAGCACAACAGATGAGTTTTCCTAGTCACTACCTTAATTATGGTAGAAGGAAACGCAACATAATAATTACTTCATTCTGTGGTTTTTCCGCGATCAGTACTACACAATAGAATAAATTTTTATTAACAAAGGAAATGCAAATATTAATTCTCGATCCTCATTTTAGTTGTCATCAAAATAATCTGTGTTCATCAATGCTTAACATCCCAGTAGGGCCAGTATATCAAGTAAAATTAAAAATTAAACTAAAGATAAAAATAGAGAGATGAAGATTCCATAGTTGATCGGAATCTTATACATGCTCAATACAAAAGACCACTACTTTGAAAAAAAAAATTGACGAAAAGAAAAGAAAATCTCTTAAATTAATAATGATTTCAAAGAGAAAAAAATTCAACCTCAACCCAAAGACGATCGATCTTAAACAACGGTAACCTTAGGCGTTTTGGAGCTCCGGAACGCCGTCATCGGGCTCGGAAAGTTCCAGAACCTTCCCTTCGCCACTGCGGCCGGCGAAAAGCTGACGTCATGATGACGGCGAAACAGCCCAGACTTCGTTCCGGCACTCACGGATCTTGACCTCGACACCATCCTAACGAAGTCCTCAATCCTCTCATTACTGTCGAAATTATCCTCGCCGCCGTTGATGCCGGAGCCCATATCCTCGGGCTTCTCCTCTTTGGGGAGCTCGGTCCTCTTCGTCTTGCTCTGTTTCAGAAGCGAGATAAATGAAGACGTCGGCAGTGGCGGCTTGTTGGTGCGGCCGCTGAAGTTATCGCGCCGGCGGAGGAAGGGGACGGCGACGGATCTGGAGCGGCGGAAGGAGGGCTCGCCGTCGAGGAGGTTGGAGCCGCCTTCGGATGAGGAGGAGGAGGACGACGATTCCGCTGCCGCCGCGGCGGTGGCGGTAGATGCAGCTGAGGTGCAGGGGCAGGGGCGTGCGAGGTGGCACTCGGTGCAGAGGGAGCCAAGACGGTCGCGGAGGCAGGTAGGGCAGATGCCGCTGCGCTGCCGCTTGGAAGGGTGTTTTGGGCATTTCCAAACCTCTTCATCGCCTACGTACAAGACCATTGAAGCGTCGGTTGCTTACTTCCTCTGTGTAGGGGGAAATGATGATGGCTTTTCTTTTGTTAATTTCTCTAGTGGTGTTTCGTCTTAAGGAGATTGTGTTGGTGAATAATGCGCGCTTGTTTGTGTGTATATATATTGAGGTGTGAGTGGGAAAAGGGCGATGTTGAGTCTGTTGACCATTTAAGCATCTGGAATTAGTAAATTCTGGCATACTACTCAGGGACGCGTTTTTTCCCAATACAGTGAGTACAACAACAAATCTTATTATTTTATAAAATTGCACATTTTTCATAAGTGAAATTTTATTTAATTGTGATCTTAACTGTTTAACACATTTAATTTAAACATTAAAATTTCTGACCCTTCTTTTTAACTTTTTTAATTACAAGACTGATTAATCATTGAAATTGCTTCACTTGATAGTTGAAAATCAGAAATAACAACATCAATAATGCAACTATACATACTATCTTTTTAACTTAAATCAAAATAACATTGTTTCTCACCACTACGTGTGCTACCATGAGTTATTTATGAAAAATGCCATCTTCCATAACACTAAAATGAAAAGTGTCATCTTTTGTAAAAATATATAAAAAAGTGTCCAATAAGACTATTTTACCCACGCTTATCTATCCAAAATGTTTAATTAAGAACAAAATTTCTCTATTATATATATGGTTAATAATTAGTATTTTAAAATAATTTCAATTAATAAGATGCTTAAAATATTTTAAAATGGTAGTAAATAATTAAAATATGAAAGGTTTTCATATTAAACCAAAATCTGGTCGAGAAACAATGAACAAGTTTTGTGTTTTCTATGATCGGGTTTTGAATATGTATCGACCGAATTTTTGTTTTTCACGACCGGATTTTTATGAAATTTTTTGAGCATATTACTCATTGAAATTAGAACATGTTGATATTTTGTTACAAAAATCTTTGCATGTTTGATATAAATCTTGGCATTATAAAAAGGATCACCTTGAAAGACTCGGACTTGATGATCTACAAGAGCTAGCAGAATCTTTTGCTAACATGAAGGTTGTTGATCTCAAAATGAACCAACATCAGATGGTGCAAGCCAATACTCCTCCACACATAACAGTGCCGTTAAATCAACAAGCGCCACCCGAAGAGGCCATGAGAGAAGCCTTTGATTTCCATGCGGGACCATCGTATACCTTGACTGTACCAGATGAGGCTGTACTAATGGAAAGAACAAGAAGAAGGCGACAACCTAGAATCCAAGATTCACCGGTTGGAAAGGTCACCCTTGATCCCATTCATCCATATGGAGTGATGCTCGATCTTGATAAAGTTAGTTTCAAGGATCGTGAATCAATAATAGATGAATGGGGAGGATCGATTCGGATTGCAGCGGCAACACTCGACCTCGACAAACAAGGACTAGTGAAAATTCTTGAAACTAGTCTTGCAGGTGTGGTGAAAATCGTCTAGGAAGGATTCCACATTGAGTTAAAAAATCAATGCTTCATTGAGGAATCCTACACCAAAATTATCCAAAGGATGAGTGTCTAATTTAAAGATCATTTCATCGACGAAGGATATTATGAAGGATTCGATAAAGAGGAAAGAAGAAAGTATTTATTGGCGCTTTATAATCTAAGGTTTGTTGTCTTAGATCAAATGGCGCTCAATAAGTTCCTTCAACTTTTCACGATCTACCAACATCAGTCAAAAGCTAATGAAACAATTGCAAAGGAAATTTTCTTCCTAAAATTTCCAAGCCCGTGGAGAGAGATGCTAATCAGAGAATATATCCCAAAAGCAAATGACAGCATCGCCAAAAGGATGTCTTATGTACATCAAAAGCTTTCAGAATGGTGTCAACAATCCACCGCTCAGAAAAATCTGAAGAAGCTGCCAAGAATCAATAAAGCAACTCCTCTAAATTGCGAAGATAATGATCTTCCAGTGGTTATTGGAGGCGAGCCATCAATAACAAAAAGCAAGAGGAATAAGTACCAATCTTATTCCAAAGAAAGAAACCCAATAAGAAAAACTTGGAAACCAAGGACAATGTGGTCTAGACAGAAGGCTAGATCTTACAAAATCGGACAAAGAAGCGGACCAGCCAGAAGTAGGAGTTCATTCCAGGGATCCAGCTCAAACCGTTTCCAGGGAAGAACTCCAACAAGAAAAACTTTCAGAAAAGCTCATACTAGAGCTAACGAAAGTTTTAAGGATTGCAATTGCTGGACCTGCGGGGAAAAGGGGCACATTTCAACAAATTGTCCATACAATGAACAAAGAGGCATGCAAAAGTTCGAGTCTACACCAGACATCGAAGATGCCATCTACTACCAAGAATTGGTATAAGTTTACCAGTTCGAAGATATACCCTCTGACGAGAGTATATACGAGCAGGATGAAATCCTTAGTGAAGAAGAA
The DNA here is from genome assembly GCA_026898415.1 of Leonotis leonurus. Taxonomy (NCBI): domain Eukaryota; kingdom Viridiplantae; phylum Streptophyta; class Magnoliopsida; order Lamiales; family Lamiaceae; genus Leonotis; species Leonotis leonurus. The sequence goes on from JAPKLX010000013.1 coordinate 4,474,714, forward strand.
GAATCTGATGGATCTACAAAATAGTCAGATTGAAGCAGAATCTTGTCATCAAGAAAGAGAAGATCGGACTGGATTTTCCAGTCAAACTATGATCTCTCCAAGCCTGATCGACAAAATCATGAAGAAAAACTTGAACATTCAAAAGTATCAAGGCTTTAATGCAAGCAATCTAGACAATGTTCTAAGGAAATTCAGTCTAGGAAAAAGAAAACATCACATCGTCTATGGAATTACCAGACGAGAGATGTCACTTCCAATCGAGTTTACTGGAAATCAAGTGGAGATGCAATTGATTCCAGCAAGCGACATACGCGAGGATTTGAAAAATCTTAAACCAAATATTTCCGAGAAAATGAAACGGATACATATTGGGGCAATACAGTTGGTGCTCAAATCAACGACGTTCACAGGGATTGACGCTCCAATTGACATAGCGATATGTGATAGGAGGATCCGAAACCTGCAAGATTCAGTGATGGGAACCATTGCGGGTAATCTTTGTGCGGGTCAAGTTGTTGGAATTATTTATCCCAAGATTGCCTACAATCTCAACGACTCGGGCTTCAGTAAAGCTCTGACCCTTTATCAGGATTTCAAACGAAAGGAGTTATTGGATGAGGGAAACACACCTTATTCAATAACATATCAGATTTCGTATGCGCTTTCTAACTCTCATCCTACAAAGTTATTCTTAGGAAAGCAATTCATCGAAATACCTGATATTTTCAAGAAGGTGACAACAGCCATTGGTCCCGACAGAATGGAGATTCCACAAAGAAGGGAAGTCAACATTCAAATTCAAGAAAGGTCGGTCATAAGACATGATCAAAGTCTTAGGATAAGCACATGAAGATTATCCTTCCAAGGAGATAGAATTATATCTTATTTATTACATAATAGTATTTATCCTAACGGAGGAGACATCAAAGAAAATATGGATCCGGACAATTGTCCGAGATGCTTTTTTTACAGGTATTTTCTCCAAAATTTGGAGATTACTGTTTTATACGTTTTTGGTCTCGTTTCCATTGTATGTACGGTTTCATAATTTGTTCAAGTTGATGTTTTGGTTTTCCAAGTGCTACATTATAGGTGAAAATCGACAGAAAATGGTTAACGAGCCTTGACAAGAGAAACGAGACAAAAAGGCGTGAAAAAGAAGGAGTGAAGACATTGCATAAGGGTAGTGATCACTACCCCCATGGATTTTCCCACAACAGAGCGTGGGGGTAGCGAGCACTACCCCCTAGCGCTCACTAGGGTACAGGCAGAACTTGGGGGTAGCGAGCGCTACCCCCTAGCGACCGCTACCCCTTGGGAGATCACTATGGACAGAACGTAGGGGTAGCGAGCGCTATCCCCTAGCGCCCGCTACCCCTTCTCAGCATATTCAAGATAGAACATAGGGGTAGCGACCGCTACCCCCTAGAGCTCGCTAGCCTGGCGGAATTCTCTCTACTCCTATTTAAACCTCCACGTGTGATTTTTCAGACGGCTGCTACTTCACGTTCTTAATTCTCTTAATTCTAGTTTAGGGTTTAGACCACGAGAGAAAACACTTTAGCTTAATTTTTCTTTAATTGTTCGTTCCTTTCAATTCGAAGTTGTGGATTCGTTCGTGATTCAAACCCGGTGATTCTTAATGCATTATTTTTCCGTTCAATCTGTGAGTTCTTTTATTGCTTTCTTTAATGCTTTATGAATTATTTTCTTCTTGTCCTGCCTGTGATTAATTTCCAAATTCTTTATCCAAACCTTTTCAACTATGTTAATTAATCAATTCAAGGCATGTTTAAATTTTGTTTCTTCAATTCTTCATTCTTAGATCTAGGGTTTAATTGCTTTCTTAATTCTTGCCTAGGTAATTCGTATTTTAAATTCTTAAATTTCATTCGCCTAGATAAATTAATTAGATTAGTTAAAATATCAAAACTCCTTCTTTTAATTGCTTTATGTTCTACAACATAGATAAAGCCCTGCTTAGCCTTCCTCGAGAATACGACTTAGGGTTAACTTATTAATATACAACGAACTCGTACTCTTGCGAGTAATTTAATACAATAAATTGGAAGTATATCGGCTGGAAATATTCCTCGTGCCCGATACTGAGTCCTTTTATCGGACAGTGGGTCTGGTCTAAACAATGACACGTACTGACAATTTAAATTAAGTTGGAACAATTACTGAAAGTAAGCACCAAGAAAAATTTCTTTTTTGGGCTGACAAGTTAGACGAAAGGACTCATGGTCCTGTATCTGTAAATGAAAGTTTACGGATCATCATCATGATGAGTAGATACCAAGATCTACTCCGAGTAGGCCGTTCACTTCAAAGAGAGGTGGAAATGCAGAGGGAAATGGGTCAACCTACCCATTTTGAATGAGCCAAGAAAGAAGGGAGTTCACTCCAGTCTTCCAAGAAATCAACCCTGATAATTCAAGCTAATGCTCCCCAGATTTTCCAGAAGAAAATGGATAATCTTTTTAAAGATTATTTTTCTTTCATGTTTGTCTATATTGAGGATATACTAATAACATCAAAAGATATGGATGAACATATCAAACATCTTGAATTATTTGCAGATGTTTGTTACAATGAAAGATTAGTATTGTCAGAAAAGAAGGCAGTAATTGCAACCCAAAAAATGAAATTTTTGGGAATCGAGATAGATGAATCTGGAATTACTTTACAGGATCATATTGTACAAAAGGTCCAAAATTTTCTAGAAAATTTGAAAGAGAAAAAACGACTTCAGAGTTTTCTAGGAGTGGTTAATTTTGCAGGAATGTTTATCAAAAATCTTGCAAAGCACAGAAAGATCTTTAGCTGTTTGCTAAAAAAAGATGTTCCGTTCATCTGGATAGAAGAACATCGACAAGGAATGAAACAACTAAAGGAGGAATGTAGAAACCTCCCAAAGTTTTCAATACCGCAAGATGAAGATGATCTGGTCCTTTATACAGATGCGAGTGATCATTGGTGGGCAGCTGTCCTAATGAAGATTACTCCATATGGAGAAGAACCGGCAGATATTGCAGTGGATTGTTCCTAGAAAACGAGGCCATTAGATGGCATATCAACGAAAAGGAATTCTTCGCAGCTGTGAAGGCCTTTAAAAAATGGCTTTTATTTTTACTAACAAAGAAATTTACTTTAAAAGTTGACAATACACAGGTTAAAGCTTTCCTAAAAAACAACATAGAATCAAAGCCTGAAAAGGCTAGATTACTTAGATGGCAAGCTTTATGTCAATATTATATTTATGATATTGTTGTGTTAAAATCTCATGAAAATGTTCTTGCAGATTTTCTAACAAGGGATGGAGTCTGCTGAGATTGGATCCATCATCCTAGCCCAGAGGCATCTCCGAGAAAACCTGGAAATGCTTATTGAAGAGTGGGATGAGTGCACTCTCCATGCTGATCAGATGGGGAAAATACAATCTACTGATAAGACGAAAGTCTCCGGTAAAATACGAGTCTGTTTGTTGATCTATACTCAGTTAGGGTCAGCATTGGAAAAGCCAATCCTGCGGGCTTCTAGAGAACCTCTAGAAAAAGTAGAGTTTCGTGTTCCGGCACCTAAACCGGTAGAAGGGGAATCGAATACCCCTCGAGCAAGTTCTAAGTCAGTGGAGTCTGAACCACTGGCTCAAGAAAAAGATGATGCAAAGGCTTCACCACCTGAACCATCATGTCAACCCACCACCTCTGGGAAAAAGAGGGAGAGATTAGTCTCAGGCCAATGACAGGCAAATCTGAGGCTAATACTAACATGATTGTTTTCTCCTCCTCTGAACAGGCCTACCAAGAGAACTGGGAGAAACTATTTACAAGAGTAGGCATCAATCCTAATTCTAGCAGGGTTGATGTCTCGGGAAAATATCCGCGAGTATGGATGATGTCGGGATCAAAAGCCCAAGATGTTAAGCAGTGGTATGAATTTGGGGCACTTGCCTCAGTGTATACTATGTCTCCATCGTTTCCAGAGATCAAAGGTCTACCTCGATGGATCGAGGAAGCAGTGCATGAAACTTGGGCAAATAATGAACAATTTTGCCGAGGTAATACATTGGAGTTGTATTTCATAAGTGCAGCACCAGAACCAGCAGAGAAGGGGAATCATGAGGCCTTTCACTACATAAGGCTACGAAGACCCCGAATGGATGCCTTTAACCAAATTAAGGCACCATCTAATGACGTTCCAATGATTGCCTCAATTTCTGATGATCAAATCACAACAAGGCGAGCATGGGGATTATGGGTCTGTCTCACGGAGATGGACAAAGTCAAGTTTCCATTCAAGTTCTTCCAAAACTCGACGAATGGAACATTCCTGTTAAATACCATGACAGGAAAAACAACCAAGTTCGCGGAGGAGTCGTTCGAAAGAAAAAGAACTCTTCTGTGGGAAAACAAGATAGCAATGAGTAAAGAAACTCATCGCAAATTCTGCAACATGGCTCACTTTGGCCATTGGTAGTCCAAGATTTGTTCGGACTGCCCATACCAATAAGAACTCGAGTTTGGAAAAGGCTTCTTACCTAAACAAGATAAGAAGAAATTCCGAGCCAGTGAGTATGGGGAGAAGAATACTTCTTTGAAAGGACGAGCTCCAAGGGCCCCTCCAAAAAAGGAGGATGGCCAACAAAAATAAAGAAGTCATGTGAAGGTATAGTAGAAAATACTTTCAATAAAAGAGAGCATGTGATCGAGAAGCACCCACCAAAAAGAAAAAGACAAAGGTGAGTGATAGAAAGAGACGTTCCACCCAAAAAGGAATCGTCGGTGGAACAATAATGGAGATGGACCACTAATAATTCAAGGAAGGGGTCCGACCACTACAAGATAATTGTGTTGACAGATTTATCTGGACCCAGCTTCACGTGAAAGAAGGATCATCCATAAGATAAAGAATCCGAGATAATAATGCAGCAAGGATAGGAGCCTTAGAGACTCCTATATAAACCAGACAATGGAGGAAGTTTAGATCATCAAAAAATTTTCTAAGTTTTCTTCAAAATAAACATTGTATTTCTCTTTCTAGTTTATGCGAGTTTCAATTCCAGCTACCATAGGTAGCTAAACAAGTTTGTCTCCTCCCTAAAGGAGATTTACTTATATTATAATAAATATTATATAATTCCTTAATAAAAGATCGGACTTTTGCTCATCCAATTTCGTATTTTCTTTACCAACAAAATACTGTTATAAAGTTCTGGTGGATAAAAGATCGGTGCTCCGAGTGGTTGGACGTGATCCCTAAAACTTCTGGTGGATAAAACCCGGTAGCTTATCGGTTAAAAAGGTATAAAGTTGGTTTACATGTTACGGAAATATGATGGGCTTGATAGAAATGCATGATTTATGCCATTTGAGGTATAAATTAGTTTTAACTATATTAATAATAGAGAAATTATGTTAAAAAAGGGTATAAGAGTCAAAAACACATAAATTGGGTACTTTTTAGATAGTTTTACAAGAAATGGTACTTTTCATTTTTTAGTTACGAAAATGGTACTTTTCATGTATAAACCATATATTATTGGGTAAAATTATCATATAAGCTATAATCTTTTTTATTCCAGTAAATCGTCTTTTTTCTTCTAGTAAACCGATAAGATAAGCATTTTATCTCGAACCACAATAAAAGTAACTACAAATTTAGTTTTTGCCGACGAAAAAATTTCACGATAAAAACTAAAAATCCGTCGATACTAAATATCAAGGGATTGCCGAAAAAATACATCAGTCGACCATACTTTCGTCGGTAATAAAAATTATCGAGAGAATAATAATTCATCAGCAATTAAACTTAAAATAATGTAGTAAATTTTTAATTATTTTATTTTTCCTCGATAATCAGTAGATAAAAAATTAAATTAAATATTAATTAATAATTTTTTCCTTCGTTAATCCCTCAACAAAAAAATAAAATATTAATTAATAATTGTTTCCATCAGTAACATATTAATTATATAACTTTTAATTTATAGGGACATATATGAAAAGTGCCCACTTCCATAAGTAAAATTGAAATATACCCACTTTGTAAGTTTTCTATCAAAAATGCCCAAATCTATGTTGAACTTCCTAAATTGCCCTTAGTCATTTTTTGTTTTATATAAAATGTGATAAAACCAATGCAATCATTGAGATATAATTTGATTTAATCATTGTGAATTGACAAATTAATTAATTTGGGTAAGTATTTAAATATGAAGTCCAAAAATAATTCTTCTTTCTGTTTGTACGTCTATGTAATTTATAAATTACTCCATAAATATAGTTAATTTAATTCCTATTGGGTAAGTAAAAACAGAAAGCTCTTAAATTATTCATTGAGATATAATGTATTTAAGTATAAATTACTCCATTTCAAAAATAATTCGATTAACTTCATGTTTCTACGTCTTTGTAATTTAATTCCTATTTGCAGAATATGGTTGTGATGGTCATTAGCTACAAAAAAAAAGGTGAATGTTTGGGAATTATAGAAGAATTAATTAATTATCCAATTTGTTATAGAACTTCCAATTGCTTGTTTCTTTTGAATATATAAATTAATAATGTTGTGATCCAAAGAAAAAAAATATAGTATAGTTCGTAAATTTCATCCCTAGTTCAGTTTTATATTTTATATTTTATATTATACAGAATAATTGAGATGATCACTAATTGAGGAAAACCCCTTCCTCGTTGCATTCACAAATTAATTTAAATACTTCATCTCAAATCATTCAGTGAAATGCATTATATCTCAATGAAGTATACTTCATATCTCTTATTGTTAAATATTTAACTATATTTAAATACTTACACTTCATTCATAAGTCTATCTCTTCCTCTCTTTTTTTTAAGTCTCTTTCTCCTCTCATCTCTCTAATTTCATAATATTACAAAATCTAATATAATAAATTGTAATTAGCAAATGGTGCAGTACATGTAGTAAGTTGTTGAATATGCATTAACATGTACTAAGATAATAACTAATTAAGAAAATAATTAAACTATATTAGATCAATAATATCCTAATTGAGGAATAAGAATTAGATAGGGAGGACAGAGAAGAGATGGAAGGGAGATAGAGGAAAGATACGTAAAGAGAAAAGAGGAGAGTCAAGAGATGAGAGATAAATGCTATTAACACTTCATATCTCTTATTCTTATTGTTAGAAGAAAAGACGAGAGAGAGAGAGAGGGAGGTAGAAGAAAAGAGAAGAAGAGAGAAGAAGAGATAAGAAGAGAAGGAGAAAATAATATCGCGTGCTGATTTGGGTAAACAAAAGAGGTAATGCTAAATTTAAACCCGTAGTTTCAACGAATAATGTGTTATGAGTTTGATGAGCTAAAACCCTGTCGCGAAAACATGCATTTTTCTAAAAACCCTGTCGTTATTTTTGCAAATACGACCTGTGTACATTCAAACGTCCGGATTTTATCATTTATCAAAGTGTGACGACAGGATTTTCATGATATAGCAAATACATAACATAAGAAGTTTACGGGAAAAAACAAACATAAAATCCGGTCGTGAAAATCAAAAACCCGGTCGTGGTCAGGCCGGATTTAACTATTCACGACCGGGTTTTTAGTTTCGTGATAAATAGTACGACCGGGTTTTTATATTTTAGCATTTTGATTATATTCTGATTCCAAATATGTAATTTATTTTTCAGATGGACGGATGGAAGTATATAAACGTAAGGTACAATGGGGTTTGGGAAGACAATGTGTACGTTGGCGGTAACGAATGGTCCACTCCTGTTACCATAGACCCTGCTCGGATTGAAGATTTGAGGTACAATATACGACATATGCTGCATGATATTGGGTTGAGTACAAATTTTGAGATTTACCGCATATCTTCGTATGATGGTAGTAAACGTCGCATTTGTAATAATGATTCTTTCAATCTTTTGATTCGCGATGAGTGGAGTCCAGTGGTGTATGTGGATATTACTAACCAGACACATGATGTGGGATCCTCGAGTCGAGGTTCGGATTTCATGGGGACTTTGGCCTATGATACGCAGCACTATAGTACTCAAAATGAAGATGATGTTCCGTCTGGTTGGTTTGGTGACATTAATATCGAAGAAGTTCCGTCTGGTACATGGCGGGCATGGCCGCAAGCTCCTGTACGAGCTCCTGTGAATGATGATGATGCTCCGTCTGGTTCATGGCGGGCATGGCCGCAATCTCCTATACGAGCTCATGTCAATGAAGATGATGCTCCGTCTGGTTCGGTGCATAGAGATTGTGAAGATGATGACAGTGACGAAATTAATTCGGCAGCGTCAGAACCTGATGCATCAGATACAGATTCCGAGGAGAATATAAAGAAGTTTACTTTTGCTGATTGTGCTGCATGGATACGACAACATGGTGGTTTTGCTAGATTGATAGAAATGGTGCATCCAACACCAAACTTGCAGGTTGATGAAGAAGAGGAATTGGATCCAGATGAATTGGAAAATTGGTTGGTGCCTGTGATTCCGTTGACAGATAGAGCTTCACTCGTGGCATGTGAAGAAGACCCGAGCCAAATATCAGATTTAGAGAAAGGTTCCATATACGACACGAAGGATCAATTGATAGTTGTTGTGGGCATGTGGCACATGGAACGAGGCGTGCAATATAGAACATATAAGTCTGATAATACTCGACTAGTGCTTTTATGTTCACTTCCTGAGAAGAAATGCACTTTCGAGCTCCGTGCTTCTAGATCGGGTGATGATACAAATCAATCTTGGAGAGTTTACAAGTTTACTGATAGACATACGTGCATGATGGCATTCGACTACGTTCCTCCAACAAGAGTTAACTCAAAGATTGTGGCTACGTACTTTGCGAAGAAGATTCGTCGTGATTTTCATGTCGGACTCGGAGGAGATGGAGATCTCGGAGGAGATGCAGATCTCGGAGGAGATGGAGCTGGAGCTGGCGATGGCCTTCAATGTGGAGAATATGTCGGACTATGCCGTGAGCCCGAGCGTCGGAATGAGTCTTTGAATTCGTCGAACCACTTCTTGAGCTTCGGAATTAACTTCTTGTGTGATTTTTCTACCGCCTTCTCAGCGGCCGACTCTGCAATCCGCTCCATCTGATCTGAGGTTACAGTGTACGCCCCATGACGCACACCATGACTGCCTGGATGCCCGCCGGAACTACTACTAGAAGAGGAGGATGATGGCGGCCTAACCCGCTTCCCATCATCTCGGCGCCTATGAGTGGATGCGGAAGGTCCACTCGTGTCTGGATGACGATAATGGGGTGAAGGGATCTCCCTCCGGGCGCGTGTCGACTGTGGATCGATGGGAACTTGCTCTGTCCTCCCAGTGTGCTGTGCGCGTCGTGCCGGCTGAAGCCCCTGTCTCAATGCGTTATATGGTGCTACCCATCGAATATTCAGAACCTGCCTCCGATCCATACTCAGGAATGACTGATAGTACCCCGATAACTGCTCATCAGCACTCGCAGTCATCTCAGAAACCTCACACTGCAATCATTAATAAATGAGAATGTAAATTTTAAAACGTTTATTTGATATTAAATTATTTGTATTAATAAATATTTAAATTTACCTCTTCCATATGAAACATACGGTGTATGACGTCAATAGGAATCCTGGAAATGAACCTCCAACGACAACATCTGGGCTGAATCTCCACATCACGCAATCGCCCAAATGTCTGGCTCATCCATGGAAATACCTCGAGCATCCAGACGTACAGTGCCCATGATGGCCCGTACAGATTGTACTTTACACTATTAAAGTTTATGTTGTTCAAATAATGCCGCATCCATAGAAATGATATAGCCCCCCACGGGAATAGGCTAAATGCGGCTAGATCGTCAGCTAGCACCCACATCCAGGAGTCAATCCTGACCGTCGCATCAGCCCCACGCAAAAATAAGGCAACAAAGAGCACGTGGGCCACCTTAAGGTATAAATCACCGTCAGGGTCTTCAACCGAGAGGTTCATGAAAGTCTTTAGTACAGCTCCTCCTGTCGCGGAAGATCTGCCGCAAAAGACATTGTAAAGCTCGACCTGCCCTAAGTCATATGTAGGGCGTGTGTCGAAATTTGAATGTGCAAAGTGAAGACCGCTAATCAAGCAGTATTCCTCTACACCAAAACGGTATCGACCCTCGTTGACAACGAAGAATAAACCTTCGTCATCATCCTCGTCAGGCTCCACCATTCGCGCCACCAAATATGAAAGCGCGCCGGAACACTTCTGTCCCGGTCTCCAGTCAACCAAATGACCGAAACATCCGTCCCTAAACCGTTGCAATAGCGGCTCACCTCCTACACGCCTTAATGTCTTGGAAATTTTTTCTAGTATCGATTCCTTATAGTACGTGCTCGCTACTATAGACGAGTCCACAAGCTCAGGTCTCAAATACGGGATCTATTATTAATTATTCATAAAATTAGATGAATCTATTACACTATTTCACAATTTAAATTAAATAATTAAACAATTATGAAATAAAAAAAATTTAATAAATAACATCACTTAAACAAATGTACACTTGCAAAATGTGTTTCATATTGTTTTCTTGTTTAAAAAAATTGTAGCACCTATGATTATAAATATAAATATTATATACTAATATTATATAATTTTTAAATGAAAATCCGGACGTGTTTTATGAAAACCTGGACGTGATATTTATAAACCCGGTCGGTTTCGGTCTCACACCCGAACCGACCGGGTTTTGTTTTTATTTACATACTTTTACATTTTTTACATAATTATCATATTAGTTTGATAATTTATATGTTTGATTATGTTTTTCACCATATAAGTTATTATAACTATGCCTAATTATATTTAATTCTCAAATACGGGATCTATTATAAATTATTCATAAAATTAAATGAATCTATTACACTATTTCACATTTTAAATTAAATAATTAAATAATTATGAAATAAACAAAATTTAATAAATAATTACTCAATTAATCAACACTTAAACAAATCTACACTTGCAAAATGTGTTTCATATTGTTTTCTTGTTTAAAAAAATTGTAGCACCTATGATTATAAATATAAATATTATATACTAATATTATATAATTTTTAAATAAAAATCCGGACGTGTTTTATGAAAACCCGGACGTGATATTTATAAACCCGGTCGGTTTCGGTCTCACACCCGAACCGACTGGGTTTTGTTTTTTTTTACATACTTTTACATTTTTTACATAATTATCATATTAGTTTGATAATTTATATGTTTGATTATGTTTTTCACCATATAAGTTATTATAACTATGCCTAATTATATTTAATTCTCAAATACGGGATCTATTATTAATTATTCATAAAATTAAATGAATCTATCACACTATTTCACATTTTAAATTAAATAATTAAACAATTATGAAATAAACAAAATTTAATAAATAACTACTCAATTAATCAACACTTAAACAAATGTACACTTGCAAAATGTGTTTCATATTGTTTTCTTGTTTAAAAAAATTGTAGCACCTATGATTATAAATATAAATATTATATACTAATATTATATAATTTTTAAATGAAAATCCGGACGTGTTTTATGAAAACCCGGACGTGGTATTTATAAACCCGGTCGGTTTTGTTCTCACACCCGAACCGACCGGGTTTTGTTTTTTTTTAACATATTTATACATTTTTTACATAATTATCATATTAGTTTGATAATTTATATGTTTTATTATGTTTTCCACCAAATAAGTTATTATAACTATGCCAATTTTATTTAATTCTCAAATCAATCTTAAGTCAATTTACATTATCGTGAAAAAGGACAACAGCAAAATATAATATATAAATAAATATATATACATATAACGTTATGTAAGAATGAGTTGTCTACGGGTTAACGATAAATCTATAATTAAATATAAGTTCTTCATTTGGAAATTTTATTAATTAGTTTGCGCTATGAAATAAAGTTTAATTCATGGCATAAAGCTTAACATCATTTAATCATAATCACATATAAAACATAATAAATACCTCTATTTATCAAATATAAATCATAATTAACATTTTTTAAAAAATACCTTTTGTGCCATTGTTTCCCACGTGAAGTAAAAGAAAATTCGTTGTCCTCCCGCTTCTCCGGCCTAAATAATTAAATCAAACTTAAGTTTTATAACATAAAATATTAAATTAATATTTTTTACAATTATAATTAACAATTTTGCAAACCTCGTTGAATTTGCTCAATTATTTCGAAGAACTTCTCTCTCGAACTTAATAACCCGGCGAACAAAATCTGGAGAGACAATGAATTGAAAAAAATTAGGTGAACATGGATTTTAAAAAATCAAACTGCTCGAATTGATAAAATAAATTACATGACTTACCTGGAGAATTAAAATAAAAACGATAAAATCAATTGAAGAGAGCAACTCAAGACACTAATAAAAAAACCCACAAGAAAAAACCCTTTCTCACAATCGTTTATTTTCTCTCTCTCTGTTTTGGAACAAAACCCGGCGAAAGAACTTATAAACAAAACCCTTTCACACACTCTTTTTATACATGCATGTAGTGTCTCTTTCCACCTAAAAATCAGTGCCTTTTTGACGACAACCTCTCACCTGGAGGACAGCTCTCACGCAGCTGCAGTGCTGACGCTGCATGGCAGAGGGGACCCACACTCTCTTGGGGCTGCATAAAGCAGGTTGAAGGGACATAAAGCATTTGCTGTAGCAGTTGACCGAGACACTAAGGGTTAGGTTAAGGGTTATTTTTGTCATTTTGGGTATATTACACATACTTTTTACAATGTGGGTATATTTAATGTACATGTTATGTAATAGGGTATTTTACATAATTTACCCTAATTTATATATAAATAATATTCTTCCCAATATGAGATTTAATTATCATAAGATGAAAAACACAAAATTTAATAATTTAGTACAAATATTAAACTTATAACAAAAAGTACTACATTTGATCTTAGCCAAAAGACCCAAAAACATATAAGAATACAAATAATTATGCATTACTCCATCTGTCCACCAAAGTGTTTAACACTTTGACATGACACGCGTTTTAAGAATATAGGTTGACTTTGAGTGAAGTGTGTAAGGAATGTAATGATTGTAATGTGTAATGAATGTGGTGCGTGGAGATTGGGTCCCACATGATTTATAATTTTTAATTTGATTGTGTGTATAGAAAAATTACTATAAATGGAAAGTTTGAAGTGTTAAACACTTTTGTGCACGGCCCGAAAAGGAAATACGTTAAACACATTCGTGGGGAAGTATTATTTATAGAATCTCATTATTTAGTAGTACTATTTTTTTTCGATGTGTAATATGAGTGAATTGCCAACGAAAATATCCCTCAATAATCTCTTCGTAATATTTAAAGCAAAAATTAAATATGTATAAAATTTCATATCAAAAAATAATAAATTTATTTACTTCTGAATAAAGTAATTATTTAATTTTTTATTAAATTAATTGCTTATTGTCGACTGAAATATTCATTGGCAATATTAATTTTGATAAAATTATAAATTATTTATTTTTTTAATAAATGAATTTTTATTGACAATGGATTTATCCATCTATAATATTTAAAGTAAAAATATATGTAATAAAATTAAATATTAAATTAAAAAATAATATATTATTTAATTCCCAAATAAAATAATTATAATTTATCGATAAAAATATCTATCAATAATATTAATTTAATGAAATAATAAATTATTTAATTTTTTAATAAATTAATATTTTATCATTTACGGATTTTTTTCTCGATAATATTTAAAAAAGAAACTATTTAATTTCCAAATAAATTATTTAGTTTTTTTATCAAAAAACAATATTTTATTACCGACAAATTTTTCCCTCGATAATATTTAAAGTAAAAATAGTAAATATTTAATGAAATTAAAAATTAATCTTAAAAAAATAAGAAATTATTTTTTTTCTATATAAATTAATTATTTAATTTTTTAAATAAATTAATTTTTTATTTCCAATTGAATTATCTCATGGTAATATTAATTTTAATAAAATAATAAATTATTTAATTTTTAAATAAATTAATTTTTTATTACCTACGAATTTTTTTTCTCAATAATATTTAAAGTAAAAACATAAATATTTAATGAAATTAAATCTGTCGTCAATAAATATTTAGTGAATAAATAAATATTTATATAAAGACTATGTCGATAATTATAGAGGAATTAAATTCCTTCGAACATTTCATAGGCAGTTTTACAATTTCCTGTAGTGAGTATTGTGAATTGTTGAAAAATATTTTTTAGAATAATTATTATATAATGCAGATAATAATAAATAATAAAATTTAAATTTAATAAATAATGTCAATAGTAGATAAACACAACAAATATTTTATAAACATGACAATTGAAATCTAAACCTAATTATTCTAAGACCATTTGAATCAAATGAAATATCTAAAATAAGGAAATAAAATAATTTATCCATATTGCGTTGGAAAACGTCATCATCATCGTCCAAAACTGCAATCACCACAACACTGCTGCGAAATCGCCGTCGTGCCCCTCCTTCGCCGCGAGGGCCACTGTGGTAAAATGTGTGGGTTGGCACCGCACAGCGGGTGCCACCTGAGCACATACGCGTTTGGTTGAGGTTGGCCTGTGCCACGTGCTGATGGAACCCAAATGAGGAGTTTGCAATTCGTAGGATCCACATGTCTAATAAATAAATAAACATGAATTTTATACACAAATACCACATACAAGAAGATTTAAATGTAGAATAAAATATATTATCTCATTTGGGTGTCCGCCGCTTTGAGGAGAGACAATTTGAATCGTTAGCTACGAACAACAATCCGCTCTGGGAATTTCGATCAAATCCGACATTCCGAACTTATGGCCTATGACCCTCACCTACAGCCTGGATATTGTGGAATACTGCCTAATTTTGAAATTTCAAAATATTAGTATACTATGATGGCCGAAAATTATTGTTGTGTATGAGTGTATTTTTGGCCAGCCGTTATCCATTATATTTATACGTGTGTTGTGGGCTACATCAGGGTTTCAAAGGAGAATGAATCTCGACCTTCCAACATAAGCTCAAGTCGAATCCTATATCTTATATTTTTTTATCGAATTAATTGACACGGTTAATTTTAACTTTCATCTATATAATATATAAAAGTAGAGTTTTTCAGACAGTTGTTTTTGGAGCAGTTTTTACAAACATTTTTTTATTGTGTCTTTTAGTTTTCTAATTGTGTCTTTTGATGACTTTGTACATGATTATTTCTAAAATCCTTCTTTCTTCTTAATCTTCAATTCTCTTGATTGTTGTCATTACCATTGTCATTATTGTATCGCTGCTGAATACTTCAAAGACCACCACTGCCCAAACTTTTGGCAGTTATTTCTTTGTAATCCATTATTTTAAACCAATAATCACATTGATTCGTTGCAACCTTATCAATATTTAAATCAATATTTGACATTTCAATGCACATATCTGGAACAGATGGTTGATGATCTGTTGTGGAGACAGATTGTGGGTTATGTTGTTCATCAACAGGTGGTTGTGAACATTCAACATGTGAAGTTCCCCCTTGATATGTTCCCCCTTGTAGTGGTATTTCTTCAGCAGGTTGATCATTATTTTCTTCTTCTTCTTCTTCTTTACATGGACTCCATAGAAGTATATCTTCAATTAGTCGATCTGTGGAGTTTCTTAACGTCGTAGAGTAATGTTCATTCTTTGAAGAAGTGTTATCAGTTCCTGAAACCTCAAAGATAGTCTCATCAAAAACAACATGTGGTGTTACTTCCACAACAAGAGTTCTTTTATTAAAAACACGATATGCTTTGCTAATGTCAAAATATTCTAAGAATATTCCTTGATCAACTTTGCTATCAAATGTTTTTAATTGAGTTTTCCCATTGTTGTGAATGTAACACTTGCATCTAAAAGAACGAAAATAAGTGATTCGAGACTTCATGTTATTCCATAGCTCGTATGGAGTTTTTCCATGGCGTAATGTGATGACAGATCGATTTTGTGTATAGCATGTTGTGTTGATTGCTTCCGCCTAGAAATTTTTGGGGAGATTGATTTCGTTGAGCATTGTTCTTGCAGCTTCTTTGAGCGATCTGTTGCGCCTTTCAACAATTCCATTTTGTTGTGGAGTACGAGCTGCTGAGGTTTGATGTTGTATACCCATTTTTGAGCAGTGGGCTTCAATCATATGATTGATAAATTATGTTCCTCGATCAGTCGTATGGTGATGATGGAGGTTCCCTTTTCATTTGATAATTTATTGAGCAAATCAGGTAGTTTCTCCAAGGTCTCCTTTTTCTTGTACATGGAAACAACCCACGTAAATCTAGAGACGTCATCTATAACTACGAGAGTATATTTTCTACCGTTTACACTTAATGGAGATACAGGTCCAAAAAGGTCAAGGTGAAGAAGTTCCAATATTCTTGATGTTGAGTGGGCTGTTTTTGTTAAAAATGAAGCTCTTGTTTGTTTTCCGGCTTGGCAAGCTTCACACACATGGTCTTTGTCGTATACTTGAGCAGGTAGACCCTCGACCAAGTTTTTTTTTACCAGCTTGTTGATGGACTTGAAGTTCAGATGACTTAAATCTTTTATGCCACAACCAGCTGGTCTCAGCATTTGACTTTGTTATAAGGCAAGTTTCAATCTTTTCATCCCATTGCACGATGTATAACCTGTCCTGTAAAATTCCGGTAGAAGAATTTCTTCTCCTTCCGAATTCTTGACTAAACACTTGTTAGCAGTAAACTCAACTCTCTTATTATTAGCACAGAATTGACTAATAGATAATACATTATGATTTAAACCCTCAACGTATGATACATTACGAATGATAGTGTTACCAACATTAAGATCACCGTAACCTTTTGTGTATCCTTTAGAATCTCCTCCAAAGGCTACAGTTGGTCCAATGCTTTCTCTATAGTTGATTAATAAATCTTTGTTGCATGTCATATGTTTGGAGCATCCGCTATCAAGTATCCACACCGTGTCCCAAGCTGTGTGCATTCTTCTCATCGATCTCCTATTCTCCAATAAAAATTTACTTAGCTACCCTACTGATAGAGGGTGCTTTGTCAGTAGACAAAGTTCCTTTTGGAACCCAAATTTGTCTAATAATGGAAATATTCTGTGATGGCCTGATCTGTTTATCACTGAAGTCAATATAGACGATTTGTTTTCATCTGGCAGATGGTTGAGTCGTCGTGACATGTTTTCTTGGAGTAGATGGTTTGACTAACTGATGTTTAGCTGGAGCAGGTGGTGGAAATCCTCGTTTGTGTGGAGGATTAGATCGTTGAGAATGTGATTGTTCTTGTTGGTGACGAGCAGATGGTCTTCGTTGTTGATATCCAACTCCATGTGTTGTGTACCTCTTTTGAGTCTGGAGTTGAGGTAGTTGCTTGGAGTGTTGTTTTATCAATATAGCTTGTAGTTGTCTGGGATTTTGATTGTTGAGATTTACCACCTTATCCTTGCCCTTTTCCTTGACAAATTTTCTTGATGGGAGACCTTTATCCACTCCATCAAAACCAAGGCCTGTTCGATCTGCTGCTCGTCTTTGCATATCGTTGATCATTTGAATTCGATCTTCCTTCTTGTGCATTGAGTGATTGATCATGGCGCTTAAATCATCAACTTTGCGTTGAGCAGAAGCTTCCCGGTCGATTAGATCAGAAATTTTTGAATTCAAAGTGTAATTCTCTTCACACTTGCTTTTGAGTTGTTTTAACACTGCGTTATCTCTATCGTTGAACGAGATGCTAATGTCCTTCATCTCTTGAATGGTGGTTGTCATTCTTCCATTTTTCTTTATGGCATGTTTGAACATTTTGTTTAATCTGGCGTGATCCTCCATGAGCTTTGTGAAGTCGTCTATTGACAGATCATCTTCTTCTTCACACGAATCATAAATAGGTGGATTAGAGGAATAGAATCTTGACAATTTACCTCTGGATTGTCGAGTCCATGTCATGTCCCATGAAACATTCGTCTCATTCATCTTCTTCATCAATGGCGACAAAAGCTTCATCATTTTCGGATGAACTGTGTGACAGATGGCTTGGTGAAGATTGCTCTTCTGCTATCATAACTCTTCTTTGTTCTTTGAGCTTTTTATCTCTTTTTGCTCGAAGCTCATCTCTCTCCTCTTTTGATATGACGAGACAGTCGGTTTTGAAATGTCCCTTCCTGCCACACTTAAAATAAGAATACTCGGAGAAGTCAACTTTAACATATGAGGTGGATTTTACCTCACCTTTTCGTTCAGGTCGATCACCAGATCGATCATTTCCCTTGTAGTTTCTGTTGTTGTTTTCGTTGTAGAGTCTCTTGTATTTGTTTTCTCTCACTTCCATTCTTTGAAACCTTTTAGCCATAAGAGAGTATTCCTCGAAATAGTTTTTCGTGGAATAGTTTTCATCATCTGAGCTATAAGACTCCTTAACAACAACAGTTGGAGCTGGCTTTGGGACTTCCTTATCTTTAGCCTTTGCTTTAAAAGCTATCTCTTTATCTTTGTTACCTGCAACAGTTGACTCACCAGAAGTAGAATTATATGGTCCATGAATACGATTTATTTTGTATTCATTTCCAATTAATAAATTAAATAGTGAGTCGGTAGTTAAAGAATTTAACTCTGGCATCATAGGATGCATGGCTGAGTAAATTTCCCAACTGGCGAGTAGAGCACGGATGACATTCAAATTTTTCTCTCGTTGAGAATATTTGTTCCTGTCAATCACAGCGATCTCAATGAGAACTTCCGTGAACCTGTTCTTCATTTGAGCGATGGTCTCTCCTGACTTCATTTTGAATTCCTCAAATTTGTTGCATGCGTTAGATAGCTTGTTTTCTTGAATTATGTCCGATCCAAGACTGATTTCCTTTAGCACGTCCCACATCTCTTTAGCTGTTTGGAGATGTCTAATTTTGGCCAAGTAGATGCCTCTTACTGTGCTTGAGATTAGTCCCTTGGCATAGTCATCAAGTCCAGTTTCCTTTCTCTCTTCAGTAGTGTATTATTCATCGATGCTTTTCTTCTTTTCAACTATAATCAAGGATGGAGTAGGTCCAGTTTCATCTTTGATTTCTGCGCTTCCTTTGTTCATGATTTTGATTGATCCATCTGTGATGACCTTCCACATCTTGATATGTTGGGCTCTTAGGCACATTTCAATTCTGAAGCTCCAGACATCATAACCAGCAATGGAGAAATCTTCACAAGCGCGAACCATTTGTCCTTCCATGACTAAAGTAGATGATTAGTTTAATGCAAGTGCTTTATAGTTTAAAGGCTTAAGCACTCTTAAATTTTAAGATAGCTTGGGTAGCAAGTTAATCTCTTCTTGTAAGAGAGAATTAATCTAGCTCAAGAATAACCTTATGTAGTGAAAAACAAAGATTAAGAATAACTTTATAAGTTAAACTTAATTTATGTTGTGTGCGAAATTCGGTGGTTAGTGCTCTTGTTAATGCAAAAATGTTTTCTTTACTCAAAGGTATAAAACCAACAGTTTTAATGAAGAGTGTGAAGAAGATGAATGAGGTAAGCAAGAATAAGAAAGAACACAAGTAGTTAACCTGGTTCGAGATAAACTTTCCCTATGTCCACGGCTCGATCAAAACTAGATCGATAATCCACTAAGACTTTCTCCTTTCTTTTTACTCGTTGAGTACAAGCCACAAGAGTTATCGAAACTAGATAATTTCTTGTGTTTACACTTCTTCTTCCCAAAGATAGAGAACTACTATCTAGGGTTACAATTGGATCAATACAATATCTTAACTTTGTTTTTGTAAAACAAATTTCCAGAAATTTCTTTCTTCAAACACGATGAACACTCGAGAGAATTCTTGGTTTATGATGGAGTGTTTTAAACGCTTAAAGGCTTGAAGAAATTTGAGCAGAGTAATGGCAGATTTGATAGCTTGAATTATCGTACTCAATTCTGGAAGTGAAGGTGATATTTATAGAACCATGGCTGGAACTATTCGTTAGAGAGAGAAGAGTCCTTCTCCGCTGCATTAATTGTCCGACAGTGTTGATGTTACACGCGCCGCCCGTAATGCATCTTGTTCCACCTTTCACGCGATTTTCCAGTGCTTTGTCATACATGGAATGATTCATCGTACCTCCAAATTGATATTCTCGTACTACATTCCTTAAAATATGCTCTTGAAGTGATAGTTAACTGAGTGGTTGACTTATGACAAATGTAGGTATGTCGGCAGTCCACCATAGTTAAGGTGAGGAGCAGCTAGCTTGATTTTGTTTCAACAGATCGTTTCCTACGATCTGTAAGTTGAGCTGCTTCTTATGTTTAATTGGTTTGATACCCAATTAACTTCTTTGTTCATCCATTGACCATCTTTTGATAGTGGCAGCAAAAGATTATCATTTGAAGAAACCAAATTTCCATCGAATCTTGAAATTAATTCTTACGATGTAGGAAATCAAATCTCATTCGAATTTAAAATTAATTCTTCAAATTAAAGAATTTAAATTCCATAGACTAAGGAAACTAATTCCTCAAATATCGGAAATAAATCCCTCAATTTGAGGAAACAAATTCCTTAAAATCCTCCTTCTTATCCAATTTGAAATTTGAATTTAAACCGGGCTTAAGAAAACCCAAAAATTCAAAAAACGTGTCTAGAATCCCTTTTGGACCTGCCCCGGGCCCACCCTGCCCGCAGCCAAGGGCTGCCGAATGGTCAGCGCCTGATGGCCCGCGCCAGCACCCGTTGGCCTGTGCCGGGCGCTGTGCCGCGCCAGTGGCCTGTGCCGGGCTCGCCTGGCCCTGTGTCGCGCCAGTGTGTCGTCCCGTTTGCGCCAGCGCACGCTGGCCCTGCGCCGGCCCCTGTGTCGTCCGCACTAGGGCTTGGGTCGGGGGGCCCCATGGCTCGTGCCACGGCCCGGTTCTAGCCTTCGTTTCTCTACCTCGTTTTTTCGCGCAGATTTATCTCCCACTCAAATTACATAATAAACATGAAATTTACAGGGAAATATTCTAATCTACCTAATCTAACACGGTTAACCCCCGTGTGATTATATTAAAGCCTCAAACCGGGCACCAAAAAATGAACAAACGAATAATAAGCGGAATTAATCATATATGCCACGTAATAACATGATATAATGCTGAAAATTTAAATCTAGCACCCCTAATATCAAATTACGATCAAAGGCACATAATTAAGAATTAAATCCAATTTATATAATTAATTAAATTTTATGACCGCTCTGATACCAACTGATGGAACCCGTATGAGGGGCTCACGAAAATGCAGGATCCATAGATTAATTAATCACACAAATAATTAATTCTTAAAACCACATAAGATAATATAATGCAGGAAACATAAATTATACCTTCTCCTATGCTAGTCCTGCGCTTGTGGAGAAGCAATTTGAATGGCTAGCAAGGATCCGCAATCCACCCCGTTTGGATCTACAATCTTGATCTCCACCAAAGCCAACCTTATGAACTTCTATCCTATTACCCTTCTATCTTCTAGAATATCGTGTGGGTGAATCTATCTAGAAGTCAAGAGAAAAGAAGACTGAAAATACAAAGTGTAGAATACTATATATTTTCAAAAATAAGAGAATTAAATCTCTTAAGGGTGACCGCCGGTTTTCTCTAGGAGAGAGAAAGTGGCTCTTCTTATTCTCTATTTTATAGATGTAGTGGGCTAGGATAGGGTTTTCAAGGAGAATGAATTAGATCCCAAATAATAGCAACTATATCCCCTCTTTATCTCTTGCAGTTACAACAATAATTCAAATTCAAATTTGAATTACATTTAAAGTTAATATGGACTTGGACAAATCCATAATTAGATTAAATTAATTTTCAAGTCTCCTTTTGGGCCCAATAGAATTTAATTAATTGGTTGGCCCAATCTTTAGACTTAAATTAATTAATTTAAAGTAAATTGTCCCCCAATTAATTACTCCATGTAAATGCAATAAAGAGCAGTTCTATTATAAATATTTATCGATTCCACTATAGGATAAATATTGAACTCATCTTGATTCATTTGAATTACGGACGTAACCCTTTTGTAATTAATTATTTCCTCGCCTTTAAGATTTTCTAAATCCATTAATTAATTGAGTTTGCTGATAACTCACAATTAATTAATATATTTTTTCATGAGTGATCCGGTTCAGACCTTTAATATTACATATGGAATAAATTCTCAACCGGCCGGGTTTCTTATGCAATAAACCTTTCTGAACGCCTCATGCAGATTTAATCAACTCGTGTCACCGAGACGCAATTCTGTACAACTGACAGTCGAGCACTTCTGGCTAATCCGACGATTACTACCCAAAACATCACTATTTAGAGTTACGAAAAACTCGCAGGCTTAGATGAATCAAAGCAGCGTATAATCAACCGCCTATACTAATGTCATCATCACAGATTAAAAAAAGAATTAATTTTCGAGACATCGTCCAAGCATAAAGCATGCTTTGAGGTATACAAACCCTAACAATATAATTATGTGTGTGTGTGTGTGTTTTCAATAATTGTTGAAGTATTATCTAAATCAATGTATGATATTAATTTCTAGTCAATATTAGAATTAATTATGAAAAATGAGATTTAAGATAAAATAAGAATGATGGATTATAATGATGTCACATAGGACATGAATTAAGGTGAGTGCTTCAAAATATATTTGTATTGTCTGGAGGCGGGTGACGGGGCTCAATCGTTATCACTTTTGTCAAGCTAAATTTATAAATTCTTATTCTCGCACTAGGTTCCGATGGTGGAAAGTACAGGGTCGATCCCAAAGGGAGTTGGTAAAGTCCTCTCTCGATGTCACTTTTGGGGGGTTTTGATTCTAGGGTCTTGCCTTGAGAGTAGGGCTGTAAACGAACAGAGCTACCCGCGAGCTATTCGAGGCTCGGCTCGAAAAAAGCTCGTTCGGAACTCGATTCATTTATAAACGAGCCGAACTCGAGCCTAATTTCGAGCTCGAAAATTTTATCGAGCCGAGCTCGAGCTTGGTAATGTTCGGCTCGTTGGGCTCGCGAACATGTTCGTGTTCGATAGTTCGCGAACATGTTCGCGAGCTTATTATACGAACATGTTCGCGAACATAGTGCATAGCTAAATTAATCAGGTTTTCTGCCCAAAGTATCATGAATTCGAGCTTTACACGAGCTCGAGCTCTTGGAATTAAGCATGTTAACGAGTTTATACAAGCTCGATCTTTAAACGAGCTTAAGAGAGCTCGAGCTCGAATATCACACTTATTCGAATATTTAATGAACCGAACACGAGCCGAGCTCGAGCTCCATATTTAGGTCTCGATCCGAGCTCGAACAAAAATATTAAAGCTCGACTCAAGCTCGAGCCGAGCTCGAACATACCATATTTTAAACGAGCCGAGCTCGAGCAAGCTGATGTTCGGCTCGGATTGGCTCATTTACACCCCTACTTGGGAGAGAAGTCGGCAACTAAACAAAAAGTAAATATTGAAGAAGAAATAACTGAAAGGAAAACATAAAAGATAATCAATAGAGAAATCAAATTGACTTGAAATTGATTTGTTGAGGCTTAACTTATGTATTGGTCATTGGTACAAAGATATTCACTGTACTCGCATGTTTTTGGTTAAAGGCAGGTGTAAGTCTGAGGCTTTACCTACCAGCAAACACATCATTGGGCAACCCCCTTTTTAATCGTCACGTAGCTGCTAAAGTCCCACCCAGCATACCTTTTCAGCCCAAAAGATAAGAGTTACCCAGTCCTTTACCCCCTTGTCCAAACTCTCGCCCAAGTCAAGCGTACTCCAGTATACCCAACTGGATATTAGAGGAGCAACCATCACAGACACTCCACGCTTTTCAGGTGCCTCGTCCATGGTGTCTCCATGCACATCACCACACTAATTCCTCTGACTGCCAAGATGAAATCCACTTGACCCTTTGGGCTTCAAATTCGCAGTTGTAGCCTCACCTCGCCCAAGATGCTACCGGCTGAATAACATCAAGGGTTTGATCAAATTGTATAAAAATCAGATCTAGTGCTTTAAAAACATGCAAATACGGTTATGGGTTCGTTTAGATCTCTCAAAACCCTAAGCTTTGACTCAACTTATCTTTTTCAAGTCAAGTAAATAAACTTAGCTATTGTTGGTCCCAAAAGAGCTCGATTTGTGTATGGTTGTGTATGGGGGGGGGGGGGGGGGGGAATACACCAATTCAAAACTTTTCAAGTTTACTTGATATACTATGACACAAGGCTGAAGAACACTTAATAATAAGATAACTAAGATAGTCAAATTAATTCTTCTTATAAAGAAGACTTAAGATAACTAAAGTAATACCTTGTTAAGAGTGAATAATCAAGTCAAGAATAATTAAGACTTAGTTGAACTCTACAAGATTGTGTGCGGAAATTGGTGGTTAGTAAACTCTTATAAGTACAACGTTTTCTTAAGCCAAAGAACTACTAAGAAAGTTGATTAAAGAGTATGATATGAAAATACTGGTAAAATCGAATGCAAGAATTAAACAAGTAAGAACACAATGATTTTAACGTGGTTCGTGCTGAAACCCTACGTTCACGTTCAATCAACACTTGATTGAAAATCCACCAAAACTCTCTTGTGTATACTCGTTGAGTACGAGCCACAAAGAGCAATCAAAACTAGAAATGTTCTTCGCGCATGAGTGTAAGGTCGTGAGCCGTTTACAACTTACAAACAATTCTTCTAAGACTGAAAATTACAATCTATGAAGAAGGCTACTACTAAGAACACACTTGTTCGTTTGAGTAAGGTGTAAGATTCCAGAATTCTATCTTCAAGGTTGTAAGTACTTAGAGAAATCTGAGTTTGAGAAGTGCTTTGAATTTTGAGAACTTAAAGATATTTGAGCTGAGTTTAAGCTTTGTTAACGGCGTGATTTCTCGTCGTATTCTGGAGAAGAAATAAAGTATTTATAGCTCCAATGTTGGAACTAGCCGTTTGTGAGATGGAGTATGAAGTTCTCGCGGATTAAATGTGCGGCACGCCGCTTGAAATGCTTATTTTTTTCCTCATTTCTCGCGATTTTCCAATGATAGCCAGTAATAGAATAATTTGTCGTACGCTTTAATTGATATTTTTGTACTTCATTCCTTAAATATCTGATTTGATTGACATGGCGTATCAGAGGATGGTTGATTTATGACAAATTTAAGTATGTCAACAGTCCACCATAAATATCGTATGATCCAGCTTGCTGTTATGAATCTAGCAGCTTGACTCCATCAAGCTGGTCATCGATCTGTTTTCTAAGAGTTAACCTGTTTGAGACCAGATTGATACTCTAACATGTCTTCTTGATTTCTGAGTTGATCTAAATAAGATAAAAAGCGCGATCTCATTGACCTGTCCTATATTATCTCATTTGGGTGTCCGCCGCTTTGAGGAGAGACGATTTGAATCGTCAGCTACGAACAACAATCCGCTCTGGGAATTTCGAACAAATCCGACATTCCGAACTTATGGCCTATGACCCTCACCTACAGCCTGGATATCGTGGAATACTGCCTAATTTTGAAATTTCATAATATTAGTATACTGTGATGGCCGAAAATTATTGTTGTGTATCAGTGTATTTTTGGCCAGCCGTTATCCATTATATTTGTAGGTGTGTTGTGGGCTAGATCAGGGTTTCAAAGGAGAATGAGTCTCGACCTTCCAACATAAGTTCAAGTCGAATCCTATATCTTATATTTTTTTATCGAATTAATTGACCCGGTCAATTTTGACTTTCATCTATATAATATATAAATGTAGAGTTTTTCAGACAGTTGTTTTTAGAGCAATTTTTACAAACATTTTTTTATTACGTCTTTTAGTTTTCTAAATTGTGTCTTTTGATGACTTTGTCGGGATTATTTCTGAAATCCTTATTTCTTCTTAATCTTCAATTCTCTTGATTGTTGTCATTACCATTGTCATTATTGTATCACTGCTGAACACTTCAAAGACCACCACTGCCCAAACTTTTGGCAGTTATTTCTTTGTAATCCGCTATTTTAAACCAATAATCACATTGATTCGCTGCAACCTTTCAGTTTCAATTTCATCATCTTCTTACACTATTACTTTATCAGCACTCCAATCTCACAGTATTTATCCAAATTCATGCATCGTGTATATATTAATATTCTCATGCTAAAAACATAAAATATGGTCTAAAGATATAAATCTGGTCGGGTATTGTGCGTGTATAACATACATGTACAAAAACTGACTAGATTTTTATAAAGACACATGTTTACACGACAGGGTTTTAACTCATCAAACTCATAACACATTATTCTTTAAAACTATAAATTTAGATTTATCATTACCTATTTTGTTTCGCCAAAGAAACACACGATGTGATTTCCTCTTCTCTCTCGTTCTCTCTTTCCCCTCTCTCTCATTTTTTTCCAACTCAAATCTGTTAAATGAAAGTAAAAATTAAATTGAAAATGAAAGATTATATATAATGAGTATGTAGGGTGTCGAGTGCAAATATTGTGTCTTGATAGTAACTAATATTGTAATGAGAATTACTATCTCGATTGTCGATATTTTTAAATAATTTCAAATTTTAAACATAATTAATTTATTTTATTAATTTCAAAATTATATTTAACATTGCGCGTGTCTGTTTAACATATACGAAGTCTTTTTTAATTACAAAAGATATAAAAATCAAAATTAAAAAATATATGAAGTCTGGAAAAAAAATTGTATTTAATTTGAATAATAGCAAGTTTTTTTTTAATATATAACTTATACAAAGTTTGTTTTAATTGAAAAAATATAAAAAAATATTAATTAATACTAAACTCTAAATAAAACATAATAATTTATCAACCATTGAATTGACTTCACAAAATAAGAGATGAATAAAAGTTTGACTAAAGGTATTTTAGATAGTTCACAACAGGATTGACTTCACAAAATAAGAGATAGAATAAAAGTATTTTAGATAGTTCACAACAGGATTGACTTCACAAAATAAGAGATAGAATAAAAGTTTGACTAAAGATATTTTAGGTAGTTCACACCAAAATATGATATTTTTAATAGTGTTTTTAAAAATATAACATTTTTCATCCTGTATTTACATAAATGAATACTATTCTTGCATTTACATAAATGGATACTATTCATGTATTACATTATTAACTAGAGCATAAAAGTAAAGACTTTGTTTTTATAAAATTCTATTATTGAACAATTTTGTAGTATAATTTAGTTTTAACCATATTACTGTGCTTTAGAAAATTCTACTAATAATAATTCACAGGTTTTAATATTGCTCCATAGAAATTACCACTTGAATTTTATATATTCTCAGTCAGAAAAGTACCAAATTAAGTAAATTCTTTTATCTTCACCGTAACAAACTATCACTAATCTGAAATTACCCTATAACCATACACTGCTTTAATTTTTACTCAAAAAGATATCAAATTAGTGGATAAGGAAATAATAAAATCTCCTAGCATAATCTTCCTATGTGTTTCATCAAAGAATTATATATGTGACAAAAACTAAGGAACGTGAAACATATCCGGCATAGTTTGCATTGGACACAAGAATATTTAAGGATAAACGGTTGGCATACTATCACTTGTGAACTGAGCAAAAAGCAAGCATCTTTTTTCTTCTTAGAAAACCAAGTGAGTCCCTTGGCATTGGGCTACATTTCTTTTAATGACATAGTCTATGTGAATTATTTCGTTACATGCCATGGTTTAAAATTTGGTTCATTTCGCACAATCCAAACATTCCCATTTCCCATCATTAATTTGCTCTATATATCTTCTTCAAATCATGCATCAAATCTTTTCTTTCCTTCCGGCCTCACTCCCTCTCTACAACATCGATCAATATCATTTAGCCACTCTTCACTAGATGATTCATATCTGAGCCTTAAAAAAATGCCTAACTGTTTTCCTATTAACAGAACACAATTTGCTGAAAATGTAGTTTTGGACGAGTCGCCAATGGATGATCCTAAACGTGTACTCATAGTGATGGATGCTCTCAAAGAATTCTCAATGTTGCTTCTCGAGTGGGTGCTAAAGAACTACACATTTGATACTTCTTCGAGGATAAACATTCTTGGGATTTCGCCTTATCTCAACATACCTTGTAAGTAAATTACATTCATCCCTATTGTTGCTATGTCTAGAATTCGAATCAGTATTATACATTGTTAATTGTCCATTATACATTATACAATATTAGGCTTTAAATCCAATTTGGTTATTCTCTTAGTACTATATATATAAATATATATATATATATGTTTGAGATCTGTAATTTGTATCTGTAACCCTAGCCGCTCAATAAAATTTGTTCTTCTCTCTGTTCATCATGGAAGTAGTCAATTTGTAAACTACGTAAATTTATGTCTTCATCACTTTTTACTTTTTTGTTTCTTGTTTTTTCGATTACTCATATTCTTACAGCACGTATGTATGTTTGTAGGAACTTATCTATTACTACTTCCATCCACTGAGTTTCTTCTCACATTTCCTTTTTAGTCCGTCCACCAAGTTTATTCTCACTTTCTTTCTATTCTTGGCAACCCCTCTATTTTACTCACTCTTATTTAATGTGAGTCTCATTATCCACTCACAATACATTACGCATCATCTAATTTTCATGCGTCCCATTATCCACTAACTACACTTTACTATCACTTTACCATTAACCAACTAAGTCAACACATTTTATTAAAACTCGTGCCGAATCAAAGTGGGAACATCTTTTGTGGACGGAGATAGTATTACCAATACATGATTAATATCTTTATTCTCGTATCATCCATATACGTGTACAGTGTCCACCAAGACTTGGTCAGACATATGGGGCATGGACCCTGAGGGAATTTTGAGCTTGTTAGAGAAGAATGAGTTGAAGAAGTATCAAAAGCTTCAACAAGTTTTCGATCTCTGCCAAAAATATGGGGTTGGTACATATTGTTCTCACAACTATTACGTATCACATATTATTGATGGTTTGCTTATGTACTTATTAAGAAATTTTCGTTTTATTTTGCTATAATATTAATGCAGGTAAAGCCAGAAATTAAAACTGAGATGGGGCATCCGGTGCGACTGCTTGTGATAGAACAAATCAGTAGTTTGCATGCTACTCTAGTCGTGTTCGATAGGTACATAAACACAATATTTTAAATGGATTATTGCATATAAATAAACAAACTAATCATCATTTTTGATATTACACCACTACAAAAAAAAATTATTTTAGCAACGGAATTTTACTAAAACAAGAAATTTCGTTACTAAACGTTTTAGTAACGGATTTATCCGTAGTAATATCGATGGTTGCTAGAAAATTTAACAACGGAATGTATTCCGTTACTATATATAACAACGGAATTGTAACGAAATTTTCGTTTCTAGAATGGTTTCTTCTATTTTAGTAACGGAACTGTAACGGAAAATTCTGTTACTAAATTTTTAATAACGGATAATTCCGTCATTAATTCCGTTACTAAAATTTTACAAAAATTCCGTAACAATTCAATTGTCGATCCGTTAAAATTTAGAAACGGAAAATTTTTCCGTCACTATTCCGTTGCTATATAATGCATTTTTTGTAGTGACGTGAACTTTAAAATCAGACCCACAATTATCCATATTTTAAGTTACCATATTAAAAACAATGTATGCAATGATTCACATGCAGTATTGAGTGAAATCGAAAATATATTTATTTTCCAGTCGAACTTGTATTTAATTAATTTAACGAAGATATTAAAAAATAATTATGTATTTATTGGAGTTTCTTTGAAACTAATATATATATTAAATTGAGATATTCAAAAATATATATTAAATTTAAATATTCATAATTTTCATTATACTTGTTTCGTTTCGTTAAAGTTAACTTATTTCTTTTGGGTACGTATATCAAACAATGATGTAAAACATAAAAAAGTAGTTGAGTCCTCAACTTTTAATAAATTACTTTTTGATATTTATAAAACAAGCAAATTTATTTCTTTTGAATACATGTAGTAAAAAAAAATATAAAAGATAAAAAAAATTTGGCTTGTTACTTATTGGTACGTATACAAAAGCCTGGACTAAATTATTTGTCTAAACGAGTGAAAAATAATTCAGTTTATAAAAAAATTCTTGTTGGATAATAGCAATTAATATATTTATCAGGAACCACGACAAGAAGTACATAGACTACTACGCGAAGAAGATCCCATGTAACATAGTAGTGGTGAATGACAATGGCAAAGCTCATCTCATCAAGAAAGTAAAACATGATGTTAGTGAAGTAGACGACAACGAAGATGTCCATGAAGACGCAGCTGGTGTGGAGTCATCGTCTTCCCTCGCCACCACCATTTCAGAAAGGATTAGCAAACATTTCAACCCTAAATCTCGAGGCCATGATGACTAGGATTTCATCTATTTGTAGCACCAGAGGAAGTAAACTCTTGTTTCATTCTATGTGGTGCAATAATATGAATAAATTAAGACATGAGGTTGTATCTAGATATTATTTGTGCCATCATGTCTCATTCCAAATAATCATTCGCATCATATCCTCAAACCGTGGATATCTGCACTGTATGAAGACCAAAGTGAAAATTTGAGTTGTACATAAGTTTTCCTAATCGATCTTATAAATTAGGGTAGAGAGAGAGAGAATGATGCGATTATTACATATAAACAATCACCTATGAACACTTAACAATACAGTTTATAACATTATAGTTGACGGTAAATAACGTCATGTATGAACACTAGAAATGCGCTCATAGATGACGGATAAATGTCTGTCATCTAAAGTAATTAGAATAGATTGCACCACTTATCTTAACACTTTGATTTTTACATAGATGACGTATAATGTATGTCATCTATGAGCGTATTTTTAGTAGTGAGATAGGTTCGAAACCAGATACAGGAGTGGACATCTTCATAATTACCCCAGAGAAGGAGCAACTACGGTTCACAGTAAAGTTCAACTTCAAAATCACAAATAACGAGGAGTGAACACTAGAAATGCACTCATAAATGACGAATAAATGTTCGTCATCTAAACTAATTAGAATAGATTACACCACCTATCTTAACACTTTGATTTTTACATAGATGACGCATAATGTCCATCATCTATGAGCATATTTTTAGTAGTGAGATATGTTCGAAACCAGATATTCCATCAAGGCTCAGGCCTTAGCGGATTTCATTCAGGAAAACCACCAGATCCTTGGAAGATGAGGTATGAGAGGTATATGTTGATTGCTCTGTGACCAAAGATGGAGCAGGAGTGGACATCTTCATAATTACCCCAAAGAAGGAGCAATTGCGGTTCACAGTAAAGTTCAACTTCAAAATCATAAATAACGAGGCGGAATATGAGGCTTTGGTCAGAGCCATGTGAATCTTAAAGGAACTATTTGCTAGAGTGTTGATAGCCTACTTAGACTCCCAATTGGTAGCCCAACAGGTTTTGGGCGCGTATGAGAGGAAAGAAGAGAAAATGGTTTGATACGGGAACTAGATAGAAAATTTGAAAAATAATTTTTCGAAGTTTGAAATAAAGTAAATCCCCAGAGCACTAACTTGAATTCTCTCTCTTGTTTAGACTGGCTGAGAACCAGTCACAAGTCAAGTCAAGAACTAGACAAGATCTTCTGCACAAGTTCTAAGACAATAGCTTAAGCTCAAGAAATCAAGAATGAGTATGCTAAAAATATTTTTTCAAAGTATATTAGAAATCTCTAAGTATGAAGAGCTTGAGAAATTCTTCAAAGTATGAGCGCTTCGATAACAAAAGAAATTTGTGAAATTTCTGTAGAGTTTAACTTTAGTAAATTTCTAGTAATTTACTCTGGAGGATGACATGAAGTATTTATAGAGAAGGAATTTAAAAACTAGCCGTTTGTCCTTTTGTACTCTCAACCATGTATGTGCCCTTTTTGCCATTTGAGGTATCGTCTTTTCGCAGGTTTGAATTGTATTACCAGAAATAGTATGTTGGAAACGATGATGACGTGTCATGTAGAAACATATATACATATGATCCATTTAGGCATATCATAAGTTTATCTTTTGCATAGAGGACAAATCATCTCCTATGATATGTGTAACTACAGATCATCTCCTTGATTTGTATCTTCATCTTCTATTGATTTCTATCCTAACACTTATTAAATGATCCTAAATAATAGATTAAAAGTTGATCTATACTTTACATATTGATCATTATCCTAGTCTAGGTTTAAACAAGTTCATATGGTAAAGATCGTAAACTTGATCTGCTCCTTACATTGTAATTTGTTTAATTCTATGTCAATCATAAAATAGAATCTATTCTAATTGATCTCTATAGAACAAATCATTAAACTCGATACATTATTTGGTACATTATAGATCATTTGACAGATCGTTAACTCGATTTATGTTTTAACATCTAAGGATAGTTTTACATCTTAAGTGTGTGTTTCGATAACCATTATGAAAACTTATATTAAGGGGTTCCCAACATAAAACATAAAGAAAATATAAATTAAACAGAACACGCATGACATATAGTGGTTTGTCGACAATGTGTTAACTACGTCCACTGTCAGAAGGAAGAAATATTTATTCCCCCAAAAATTATAATAGAAATTACAGAGAAAACATTTAGGATTTTTTTCTCATACTATTACATATGTAAGCACTAATATTCATATATTAGATGTATGACGACGCTATTCAAGATTATAAGTATTTTTAGACATAAAACTTAACCACAATACAAAAGTCTATCAACTTAGGCCTAACACAAGACCCATCAAACAACATAATTAGAAAACCTAGATAGAAAATTGATAGAGTAAGGTAGTTCTATGTAATAGTTGATATATGTCTTTCAGGATAACAGATTAATCTTGTAGTCAATGACCTATCTTTACAACATCAGATGACATGCTCAGATAGAAATCAACATATCCAAAATCCATATGAATAGTTGACCTGTCCCAAATGATTTGTTGAACATCAACTTATTTAGACGACCTGCTTATATCAATCTACTTTTTTTTAAGCGAGCTAAATGGTTTTAAGGCATTACAACAAAAACTAATGAAATTACACCTTACACCCTTTCTCTCTCCCTCTTTCTTCTCCAGGCTGCACGTGACGGTCTTTGTAGTGTATTGCGGTTGTTGTAGGTGGTAGTAGTTTTGCAACATTGAAACAACGCCTTGATTAAAGATTTTTTTTTTTTTGATTTTGATGAAAAATTAACACAATCAATAGATTAAAAATTTTAATGATAACATTTAAAAATGATTTTAAAAAATCATTTTTTGTAAATTTACACAACTAAAAATATATAACTATACAATATTATAGTGATATGATTAGGGCTGCCAAAATTTACCGAAAAAATGGTATACCGTACTTACCGTACCGAAAAATACCGTAAAATACCGAATATCAGGTATACCGAAATTTTTGGTAAGGTATCATACAGTACCGAACTTTTAGGTAAGGTAAATGTATAATTTTTCCAAATACCGAGGTATACCGTCATACCGTACCGCGGTATATACCAAAAAAATTAGTATATACCGTTATTTTGGTATAAATCGATATATATATATATATACATATATATATATATAATATTACATGTACATATATATTCGATTTGAATTATAAGAAAATTATTAATTTATAAATTATGAATTATAATTAATAAATATGAATGACAAACTACAAAAACATGTGAGTTTATTAATAATTAAAAAGATTGAACAATAACTTATATACTTATTATCTTAAATAATAACGATAAACTAATATATATATATATATGTATGTATGTATGTATTTTGTTACATAACTAAATAATTATGATATAATTACACGATCTATTAATTACTAAATATAATATAAGTTGTAATATATAATTAATGAAAATATATTATTATTTTTATAATATATCATATATAAATGATCAAATTAATTATAATTATATGCATAAATCTAGTTAATTAGTTATATGAAAATACAATAATATAGTTAGTTAATATCTTGTAATTAATTATATGATATTAGTGGTTTATCTCATAAATTATGTTATTAAAAAATAATACTTTATGTTTTTTTATGTGTGTCACAGCCCAATTTCTTAACCCTTTCTTAATCAAGAAATTAGGCCATGACTTAATTAACTTGGAAATAACTCTAGCAATTGACATTTATTTACAAAGAAACTCCTTTTAACCTTCGCGAAAAACAGGGCAGGTCAGACACATCGAATTCGAAAGCTCATAACTTTCTCATTCGAACTCCGAATTAAGATCCGAAAGAACCGTTGGAAAGGTATCGAAAAGATCTTTAAAATGGTACTAGATTCATAAAATTTGGACTCATAAAACTCACGCAAAAGAGGGTTCAACTGACTGCCCTGTTTCTAACAATTTCAAAACTTGCACAATTTTCTGAACTTGGAGTTCTAATATATCAAAGATCAACTCAAGCAACCCTGAAATAGAGGTAAAACATGACAACTCACCAAGGTAAGTGTTACCATGGATACCAACGGCTAAACCAATACATAGGTACCAAGTATCCAAATGACATTCAAACTAAGTGGCACGACGGAAGCATTAGTTGAGCTATATGTATGACGACATACAACTCAACATATAAAACATCCAATACCACAATAAGACAATCTATGGTTCACTGAATAGTTCATATAACAAAACAACTATAGTGTTCAAATCCATCGCCATCTCCAGCTCAACCTGCACGTAAAAAAAAAAACATGCAGGGCGTGAGTACATAAAGCACTCAGTGGACACATGCCAAAACATTTAAATCTTGCTCATAGAGCCATATAAATGACTTGCCAAATCTATGCTTCATATATCTTTCTTTTCTAAAATAATGCAACTGAATATGCATAAAATAAGTCTGCAGACAATTATCTGAAATCTGAAATCTGAAATACCATATCTACTTTCTTGTGTTGAGAGGTAGGCCTCCTTCTCAAACACACTATGACCGGCCAACACGCTAGAAGGCTCACGGTCAAATGTGCACATAACCCTTACCGGCAGCTCGTCCGGCATAGAGCCGATATCGTAATTCTGGCGTAGATAGGTAACATGCAACATGCTTAAAAATAGGCAAGTCAACTTCTTTAACATAAAAACATAAAGCATAAACAAATCTTTAGCACGTGCATAGCTTTTGGTTAGAAAGCCCACCTGGATGTTCCTTAGAGCTAAGGAACTAATTTGCTCATAGCCACCACCTATCCTCGTCTTCTAGATCCTCTTTTCTTTCTGCTTTTATTTCCTTCTCGGTCTCATCTGACCCTTTTTCTATAATGATTCAAATCTAATTAGTTTCTCATACTTAAATCTCAATATTAAACTTCTTTTAACTTAGAAATTCTATGGCTTATTTCCGGCTATTACATCCCTTCCATATTCTTAAAAATTCCATCAAGGCTTTCTTTATGGCAATTAAATATACTAATCTTATCATAAGCTAATATAAGCTTTCTAACACATTTCTTGAGATAATTCATCTATATCTATTATCATCTTTATTTCTCTCTTAGGTTAATACATCATTTCTTTGCACACTAACTAACCATTTCTAACTTTCACATACATGGCTAATACAATCTTATAAATTCACATTAGCCATCATATGCATTCTTTATCTCGATTACTTCACCAAATCTAACAAATATAATCTCTATATATGAATTTCACTTATGCCCTTCTTCTTGAAATTTAACATCTTAGTGTAAGATTAACTCTATCTTTAATTTCTTGATTCAACTATGCTTAATATAGCTCAATGATCTCTAATGGATCATTACTTAGTTCAAGTAGCACCAACATATACTTAGACTTAGAATTCCATAATTACTAAATTTTTTTATTTTTTTATTTTTTAAATTCATTTCCAATGCTTGGAAAATTCTAAATAAATTAATCTAAGCATTAATCATACTCATAAGTTCAAATATGATATCAATTTGAACCAATAAAATCAAAATCTCATGGCTCTTTATCTTCATAATTTTCGAAAATTATGAAATATTTATACATGGATTTTTCATCAAATTTCTTTCTAATCTTATGCTTAAACATACTCAATTACATGAATATCAATTCAATTTAAGCATAGCATATCAAGTAGTAGCTTAATCAAATTTAAAATCCTAAGCCATATCTTCATCCATGTCCCCTAATTTATGCATATTCTTTCCTCTACTACATGCTTCCTACTCTAAACATACTTTAAGTATGAAATAACAACTAATACTTCAAATTTAAACCCTCCATCATCATGCTTTAAAATCATGCTTCTCCAAAATAAACACTTAAAAGTATAATGGAAGAGCATCATTTACCTCTAATTTGCTAATTTTCATACTTGATTGAGCTTGAAATCACACTTATGGAGCTTAGGAGAAGAAAAATTTTTGGTATGGGGAAGGAGGGAGTTTTCGAAATTTAGGTATTTATATAAGAGATCTTAGGAGGGCAAAATAGTCTTTTTACATCATTAATTAATTAATTCTCTACCATTCTCTAGATCTTTCTAAAAATAAAATCTCCCCATATTTATCACATGATTTTCGAAATTAATAAAATAATGGAAATAATAATATATTTTCACTTATTTTTCTCAAATATTCTAGAAAAATCCACAAAAATTTCCCAAAAATTCCAATATTGAATATTATTTTCTCATAATTCTCATTGATATAAAGTCCCAAAACAATGAAATGTATATTCGGGACATTCTTTATAAAAATATAGATTAAATTCCATTTTACGCGAATAATGGAATAATATTCCATTTCTTTTCTTAAATCCTCCAAAATGATTTTTCTAAATTTTCTTAGCACTCATTATCATCCATATAAATATATTGGAGGTCACATAATAATTTTAGTACCTCATCTTCTTATCTTTGGAAATAAATTCCATATAAATCTCACTAAAACGTTTTCCCAAAAATCTTCATGTCTAAAAGAAATTCTTCTTTTTAACACATAATATCACATATGTTTTCCTTTATAATTCCATGAAATCCATTTCTAAACATAATCTACATTTCTCAAAATTTTCTTTCTTTCGGTTAATAATTAACCGAATATTATCTCTTTTCTAATTCATTGTACATTTCTTTAAAATTTTAAGGGATGAAATGCCTCTAAGCCCTTATTAATATTCCCTTAATCACAAATTAAGGCTTCCTTAATCTCTAATTAGGGATTTAAGATTTTCGGATGTTACATTTCTCCCCCCCTTTAAAAAAATTTCGTCCTCGAAATTTAGGGGTTCATAATGCGTCAAAATATTTCCTCCTTTCCTTTCCTCCCATTTAACTTTCTTTCTCATTTTCTACTATATCTTTCTTTCATACTCGAATATAACTCAATGTCTATTCTTAATTAACATCACATTTTCTAGATCGTGCCCATACTATTTTTGCTACACTATATTGGTGTCATCACTACTAGCGACGACTAGTTTTCACAATTCTTTCGTTTATTCTAATATGATATCATTATCTTGACTACATCTTTTAAGTTTCAAATAATTCTTCGAACCTTGTCGATGCTCAATGGCTGAGACGCCATACTATAATTCGGTTATGCTTCTACCGCGTCTTCTGAAGTTCATTTTTCTCTTCTTTGAACTCATCCTCATAAGAAGGGTAATTAATATTTCGCCGTGGTAATTTTATAAATCGCAAGGTTCCGATCCTGGACCTGTGGGTTATGGGCCCACCACGCTTCCGCTGCGCACTCTGATCGTCTCTTGATAACTATTATTATTCGCAAATTCTACCAACGGTAAGCTTGTTCCCAGTGTTCGCCTCGATCTAATACTACTGTTCTAAACATGTCTTCTAATGTTTGAATCGTTCTTTCTGTTTGATCGTCTGTTTACGGAGGGAAAACTGTGCTAAAACTCAAGCGCGTTCCCAACTCTTCTTGAAAACCTGTTCAAAATCGAGAAGTAAATTTGGTAACTCTATCAAACGTAATGGACTGGACACAGGCACTCCAATTCCATGTCTAGCGCTCGATTTAACGTCTCAGTATACGATAAGGATGGTTGGCTCGCCAATATACTCTCATTTCTTGACGCAACTCTGATCGAAATAGTTCTACCATCTTCTCATCTATCTCGGTTTTAACACATAATATCACATATGTTTAAAAGAAATTCTTCTTTTTAACACATAATATCACATATGTTTTCCTTTATAATTCCATGAAATCCATTTCTAAACATAATCTACATTTCTCAAAATTTTCTTTCTTTCGGTTAATAATTAACCGAATATTATCTCTTTTCTAATTCATTGTACATTTCTTTAAAATTTTAAGGGATGAAATGCCTCTAAGCCCTTATTAATATTCCCTTAATCACAAATTAAGGCTTCCTTAATCTCTAATTAGGGATTTAAGATTTTCAGATGTTACAATATGTTAGACCTTGTTTAAGGTGATTTTCTTTATAAATAAATTATGGTATATCGCAAAAAAAGGTATATCGAAGTAAGGTAAAGTATACCGAAAGTAAATAAGTTTTGGTATACCGTGTAAGAAAGGTATACCGAAGTAAGGTAATGTATACCAAAAATAAGGTAAGGTATAGGTATGTAAAAATATTATACCGAAAGTAAGGTATACCGAAAAGTATGGTAAGGTAACGATATGAAATTTTTCATACCGAAGGTAAATGTAAGGTATAAGGTATGACAATTTTAGTAAGGTATACCGTATCGTGACACCCTAGATATATACCCCAACTATTTGTAAAATGTAATAAGGTTCACATTTCTGATTTGGGTTCCCCTACTACCTACTCTCGACACCTGTCACCTTCTAGTGGCCACATGTATAGAAAAGTAATCAAATTGCTAGATAATTTAACATATGTTTTCTGTGTTCTTATTTTGTTGATAAGTTTTATATTTAATTTAGTCTATCATAATAATAATAATGTATATCAACTAAAAAGATTGAAGGAATAAGATTTTTTTTATTAGTGATTAATAATTAGACTAAACCCTATTGGTGGATTAATAAATGTTGTGATGTCAGTGAACAATACAATCGTTATATTTCACATCTATATATCTATATATACTATAAAGTCAAATCTTTTCTTTCATCATTTTCCTTTAAAACTTTTTTAGGCAGTCAAATTCTATGTACACAATTTCATCTATATATACTATAAAGTTAAATTTTCTCTCATCATTTTCCCTCTAAAACTTATCTCTCATCATTTTCTTCCAAAACTTTTTTAGGGAGTCAAATTCTATGCACACAATTTCAATTTCAACATATATCAAACTTATTTCATGTCATATTTCATAATACACTAACTATCTCTCTTCTTTCACTTTGATATTGATAGAATTAACTATGTTAAAAATTTAATATATATTTATCACTTACAATGCTTTAAAAACTCAATAAATTATTATTATATAGGTGTAAACTCTTCAATTTTCAAATACTATTCAACACAATAATACATTACACTTGATTTTTTTTAATATAAGACAATAGATTATTGCTTTATGAAAAATACTCGAGCCATGGTCGAGTGGTACCTTCAAAAATCTTAATTCTCTATCTAAAATTTCTACAACATTTATTACTTATAAATTTTCATTTACCACATTTATTACTTATAAATTTTATATTCTAATAGTGTGAAGAGAGAAAGAGGCATGACTGCACTATAAGGTATGAATGCATATTTAGATGAATGCAATAATGAATTTGAAAAACATAATCAAGATATCAATATTATCATATTGACTTTGTACGTCAAACATGTACAAAGATAATAAAATTGAATGAGAACGACAACTATATGTCGCAATTTAACGAGTCACCACGTCGAATTGATTTGAGAATCTTGATCTGTAAAAATGATGATAGTTGTGATGTAAGTATGTAACCACTATTACAAATATTGTGTATAAAGAAGTACTCCAAACGTTAGGATCATTTTCTTATATATTACTATTATATTTTTCAACTACTTAGCTTCAATATCCTTAATTGAATTTTTAATACTCCAAATGATAATTTAAATAGATATTTTATATGATTAAATATTTTAAATTGAGAAATATTTGATAATTATACCTGTAATATATAGGTTTTGGATCATATAAGAAATAATCCATAAGTGAGAAATGATAAAAGATCTGAACCATTGATTTTAACAAATCATTGGTTGTGATTCCATCTGCAAAATAACTTTCATTTTAAAATTAACTTTTGTGTTTTTAAAATAAATGATAATATTTATATTAAATTTAATTAATCACAACCACTAATTCTATATAAATAAAGGGTTTAGATTTATTCTCATTTCTCACGGATGATTTCTTTCTCGTATAAACCCAACCCTGTATATATACATATATATATATATATTACTTCATGTCTTAAAATAAGAACCTCTTAAAGTTTTTTTATTCATACTAAAAAGATGTACAAAGAAATATATAAAGTTTATTTCAAACATTTAAAATAATAATATTGTGCAATTTTTATATTTAAGTCATTTAATATATCTTTCTATATATATTATGAGATATAACTTAATACAAATTATAATATAATAATTTCATATATATCAAGAATATTTCTTATGTTATAAGAAAATAATTTATTAATTAAATTATTTAATATAAATAATTTCAAATAATGTAATACAATACATATAAAAATAATTGAAAAAAATACTACCTTACCCGTACACATAGCACGAAAGTGTATTAATTAATATTATATGGGTGAAGAGAAACAATAAATGCAATAAATAATTAACGCCTGGAAAATAAAATAAGAACTCCATTATTTATTTCCTGGAAAAGATTTATGTACGTAAACATATATCTCCATCGACTATTTGTCACTGTCAAAAGGCAGTCCATTACTTTCAGTCCTCTTTTTCCTTGCTCTCATTTCTTCAATCTTGTCTGCTCCCACGCTTGAATTTTTCCGAATAAAGAAGTAAAGTTCGCCCTTTTGCCGATTCTCGACAGCTCTGTGAACTTAACTTCATCAAATCATTCGAATTTCCCAGTTTGTGCGGTGCCGGAGTGACGGAGTGATCTGCCGGCTCAGATGGATGGTAACAGTTTGCCGAGTCGACTTGTTGGGTCGGAGATTCATGGCTTCCGCACTATGGAAGGTGCATATGTAACTAATTTTGCATTCCCACGATGTGTTTTTGTATATTTCCCTTACGATATTATTTCATAATTGCTGGTTTTTGGTTGTCACTGACTCTTTGATTTGTGTGGTCAGCAATTGAATTTAGGGTTTTAAGTGCAATCATGTGATCTGGGGTTTTACTTGTTGCTGGTTAGCTATTTTTGGTCTGATTTTGACAAATGAGAAAAGGTGGACCTTGGGCAACTCTGTAATGGAAGAGATAATGACCTCTAATGAGAGCTGATAATTTTGTAGTTTCTCTATATTAGGAAAATTATTTAAAGGAATTCAAGTGGCGAAAAAAATGAATTTTCTATATTGTTAATAGAAAACGCAGTATATATTTCCGATATTGATTTTTGATTGTTTGGCTGCTTTTAATAGATGTGGGTTTGATAATTATACTAATCTATAAAACAAGAAGTATGCTTTGATCTTGCAAGATTATGTTCTTACAGGATTATAGTGAATTTAAGGTAGTTAGTACATGCTTACATGCTCAACACTTTGGCTAACTGTGACATTTGGATGTTGTTAAATGTACAGATTTGGATTTTCAGAATATATTGGAGGAAGCCACGTCAAGATGGCTCCGACCAAATGAAATTCACGCGATTCTTAGTAACCACAAGTATTTTCCTGTTCACGTCAAACCCATGAATTTGCCAAAAAGTAATACATTTTTTATGTTAGTGTTTACTTAAATTGGCTGCAAATGAGATGAATCTACTTAAATTGTTCATTCATACATCAATTTTGGATGTGTACGTTTGAGCATGAAGTGGATTATGGAGGATTTTACTAGCGGGTCGACTAACTTGCTGAAGTTTTGGTGAAATAGGTGGCACAATTGTGTTGTTTGATCGTAAGATGCTCCGGAATTTTCGGAAAGATGGCCATAATTGGAAAAAGAAGAAGGATGGAAAAACAGTTAAAGAAGCTCATGAACACTTAAAAGTAAAACTTTTCTTGTTTTAGTATTACCTCATCCTGGGCCATTCAAATGTCTCTTAATATAGAAAAATTGATGATGCCCTTCATTCTTGCTTATCTTGTTTTGGTACTGTTTCCTTTGTTATATGTATCAAGATAACCTACTCTGTTGGACCAATGTATCTGCTACTGGTACTAGTAATTTCCTAGAGTTGTACATACTTATTACACAAAAAGATTTAGAATTAGCTGCAATTTCTATCATATTCTTTTAATTGAATGCTAGAAAGCATTCATATTCTTTTAATTCAAATCCAATGCTGCAGAGATAGGCCAATGTAAAGTGATAATATCATCAGGTGGATGGTGTTTATAATTTTATGAAGCTGTATTTGATAAATGGGAAGATTACAAATATGCATTGATGATTTCATAATGTTCACTACATATGTTCATATGAATGATAGATGTTATTAAACAAATTAAATCTTATAGTACGTGAAAAAACTGTGATACATATTTAATGTATTTATATCCTTTTCTTTTGATTACCCCACTTTCTAATATTCCCTGTGTTGAGAGAGACGTAGTTACACTATAAATATTTATTGCTTCTTTATTATGCATGAAGAGGAAGCACTTGATACTTTAGAATTTCTGATTTATTAGGTTCTCCACTGACACGCAATCATTATATTGGTTGTATTGAAGGTTGGGAATGAGGAAAGAATCCATGTATACTATGCTCATGGAGAAGACAATACTACTTTTGTTCGCAGATGTTACTGGCTACTTGACAAGTATGTAACTATTGAACTCGACAGGAGTTTCTATGTTTAATGTGATATGTAAATTAACAATACACTGTAATTTCTTTTTCGTAATTCCTACATCTTTTGCAGGTCTATTGAACATATTGTCCTTGTGCATTATCGTGAAACTCAAGAGGTCTGTCTTCCCTTAGTTAAATAATTATTGGTAGTTACCTTCTTCTATATATAGACGATTGCATTTTCAAAAACAACACATTTTAAGTATTTTTATTCAGTAGTATTATGGTACACTTCCAAAGGCAATTCATCCACATATTTTTTTTTCTTTCTCATATTTGCTTTCTTTTAGTTAGTCTCAGTACCATGCACATTGTTGTCCTAGGAAGCATGAGTAAGGGAACGAAATATGAATATGGATGGGGTACGATACGAAAATATAAAAATTAGAAAATACACATTCATATCAAAGTAAAACAAAATAACTACCCCCTGCCCTAAAATCCTAAATAACAAAATAACTATTGGGCCCTGAGCAATGATTAATAAGAAAATCAGCCCCCAAAATCAAGTCCCCAAATTAGCCTACACTCCACACCATTCTTTCCTCAATGACAACTAGAAAAGAAATGAACAAAGAATCCCACAAATATGCATAATCACACGTATGCCACAGTGCCACACAT
This sequence comes from Leonotis leonurus, assembly GCA_026898415.1. Lineage (NCBI taxonomy): Eukaryota > Viridiplantae > Streptophyta > Magnoliopsida > Lamiales > Lamiaceae > Leonotis > Leonotis leonurus. The sequence continues at coordinate 4,518,469 of JAPKLX010000013.1, forward strand.
CATCCTATTACAAAAGTCAAGCCCTACACAAACCCTTAAAACTAAATTGGACTTGGAGGCTGGAATGGCGCGCTGTGGGGTAAGCGCAACAATGCAGCAAGCCAAGGCGCCGGAGCTGGAAGATGGGGTGAGTTTGCATTGTTCAGAAGAATGCGTGAACGAGAAGAAAAGGAGATTCAATGTGCAAGTGAAAAAAATAAGCTACCCCATTGCAATTTCTGAAATTGGGGTTCAAAAATCTATTACCATGTGCGTATTTTGACTAATTTTCTACTGTATTTTTAATTAAAAACTAATAATTAAATAACCACATTTTAAATATGTATTTCGAGCGTATACTGTATACATATTAAATATGTTTTTATGTGATGCTGGCCAGTTCTATGTTTTCATGCTTCTTAGTTCTTATCTATCATGCATGAATCCTCAACAAATCTTCATTTTCCCCCTTGATAGTAATTGCTTTATAACAAACCAAACATATCCTGCGGTCCCTTCATATTCATCTTGTTTTTTGAAACACCAATTTACATTAGTTATCTTCCATAAAGTTGGACCTGTATGCATATGTCTAATATCTTGATGGAAATACTACCCTTGCAACATAGTGTTTGGTGTCTTTTGATGTAGTTGCAGGGTTCCCCAGCCACACCCGTAAACTCTAACTCTAATTCAGCTCAGTCCAATCAAATTGCTTCTTCTTGGCCTTTGCTTGAAGGATCTGATCATGTAGTAGATCCAATGTACTATAATGGCAGCTTGCCAGTCTTAGGTAATTTCTTATCAACTTTAATTATTTTTTCCCTCTTAAAAAGATGGATTGTTTTTTATAGAAAAACAGAGGTTGGGGCTGAGCCTAACTATAGCATGAAGCTAATAATTGGCAATGCATTATATTTGCCGCATTGTATAAACCTAGTCTTAAGTTTGTTTACTATATATTGTTGAAATCATATTATCTACAAAATATTAACTCAAATCAAAGAACTGAAGGCACATGTTTTGCTTGCATTACTAATGCTCAAGTCCTAACTTTCGGATTTCAAGATCGTAATGACAGTATGGTGATAAAAAGTCATGAACAAAGACTTCATGAGATAAATACGCTTGACTGGGATGAGCTTTTGGTGCCAATTGATCCCAACAGTAAGAATTCACCACAAGAAGGTATTATACCTTTATGCATGTATTCTTGAGAAATTGCCTCCTTTTTTTAGGAACAAAAATTGTTTATTTTGGTCATTTGTAAATTCATTTTCTTTTAATCTTTCTAACAGGAAATAGTGCAGGCTTGGAGATGCTAAATGAATATAACATGAACAACTCTAAAATGAATGTAAGTGGATTTATTTGCTGAATAGCTTCCATTTTCTTTGGGTAAATGTATAGTTTGATCTTAATGTAGTTTACTTCTCATGTATTATATTTTTAGGCTGTGTGCCACTATTCTAGATTCCAGAAATCTTATGTGTTTCTATATGAGAATGGGTGTACATTCTTTTAATTTAAATTTTCATTTCTCTAGGCAGAAGTGGTTCCCTCTTTAAGTGTTCAGACTGCTATTTTGATGAGTTATATCTAAAGGAAACCCCAGCACAAGGATTCACATAAATATATCTCTGGATATAGGTTGTAGATGACTACCCGAACACATGACAACTGTTTGCCAAGGCAGACATGATACTTTTGCTAATTAGTCTTTATCTGAGGGCTCATGTCCATTCAACATCCAGTCGGTGAATGTTTTCTCTTGCTGTTTTGGTTTACTATGTAGTTAGTGGGTATTTTACAAGTTCACTAATTGCCTTTATCTATCCTACTCTGATTGTTACTCCATTCCTAAATACTAACAGAAATAGACTTGAATGTCAAAACTGTTGCTTAGCTATGCCTCTCTCTCTATATACACACACACATATTACATGAGCAAATCCTCAACACTCAACAATGTAAAATAATTTTAAGAATGGAAACTCGTTCCCTGGTTTTGTTGATTAAGATTAATATAAGCATTTTGATTGCAGAATGATGCGCTATCAACAAATAAAGTATCCCCAGAAAGCTCTGACAGTTTCTCTGAACAAGTTGCATACTCTGTTGATTATAACAATCCCAACAATTCATACTACCAGAAAGAGGGTCATGTGACAACATTTAGTTCAGATACTAGACTTTCTGGAATGGTGACATTAGGTGGAGTTGGTATGCATTTTATGGGAGCAAAAGGTATACAATCAAAAAATAGTTCTGGAGGTAGAAAAGCACATACAAAAGCAGAATCTCCTGAATCAGTTGATAACCATTCCTTGGAATCCTCACTTTTAAATCCACATCAATCTTTCTCATATGCCATGAATGATAATCATCGTCAATCTCAGCTGGGGCATATATTTAATGTGACTGATGTCTCACCCACATGGGCTCTTTCAACTGAGGAGACAAAGGTCATTTCCATTGTCAATATATTTTTATTAATTGGTTTCTTCTGTTCAGATATTTCTGATAATGTAATATTAAAGTGCTTTTTGATATGCGTCTTAGTTTTTGAGAATGAAGCAAGAAACTCGTGGAGATTGGCATGTCCAGCGAAATGGATAATTACCATCTGTAGATATGATAAAGCATGTCAATAAATTATTCAGATCATAGTTTATACACAGCACAGAAATTGCAAGCATACAGTTTATATATTATACAGTAAATGATAAAATAGAATTACTAATTCTGATCTTTTCTGTCGGTGGAAACTAGTTTTTTTGACAACTATCTTTTTGCAGATCTTGGTGGTTGGAATTTTCAGTGATGGGCATCAACACTACGCAGATTCAAGGTTGTATCTTGCATGTGGAGACTCTCTTCTTCCAGTAGAAGTTGTACAAGCAGGGGTATTTCGATGTTATGTTTCACCTCAAGCTCCTGGATTGGCGAATCTCTTCATGACTTTTGATGGGCATACACCTATCAGCCAAGTTCTAAATTTTGAATTTCGTAATCCTATACAGCCTTATGATTCGGTTTCATCTGAAAGTACAGCCAACTGGGAAGAATTTCAACTCCAGATAAGACTTGCTCATCTATTGTTTTCATCATCCAAGGATTTGAGTATTTACTCTACTAAAACATCCCCGTCTACTTTAAAGGAAGCCAAAGTTTTTGCTGAGAAAACTTCGGACATTTCTGACGGATGGCGGAATCTGAGAAAAATGATAGAAGAAACTAAAGTGTCTTTTCCCCGGGCAAAAGATAGGCTGTTTGAATTGACTTTACAAAACAGGCTACAGGAATGGTTACTAGAAAAAGTGGCAACGAAGTGTAAAATGACTGAATGTGATGAACAAGGTCAAGGTGTCATTCATTTATGTGCCATCCTTGGATATACATGGGCTGTTCACCCGTTTTCATGGTCTAATTTGTCTTTTGATTATCGAGACAAATATGGCTGGACGGCTCTACATTGGGCTGCATATTGTGGAAGGTACTTTCGTGGATTCTCAGCATTTCATCAATAGTGCATTCCTGCTTTAGTTTGATTACTTTTTAATAACAAATTAGAGGTGGTAAAATATTTCATCAAGGTGTTATTGTTATAATGTTTTCCATTGTCTCATATTTTAGCAACTTGTTTCGTGGGTATTGCTTCTATATTGTTTGAAAAACATATCTTAAATTTCAGGGAGAAAATGGTCGCTGCACTTTTATCTGTCGGAGCGAAGCCAAATTTAGTGACGGACCCGACTTCACAGAACCCTGGTGGATGTACTGCTGCTGATCTTGCTTCTGTGAGTGGTCATGAGGGTTTGGCAGCGTTTCTTGCTGAAAAAGCTTTGGTTGCCCAATTTAAGGACATGACATTGGCTGGAAACGTTAGTGGCTCGCTGCAAACTACTACAGTTGAGACGGTGAGCACCGGGAATTTCACTGAAGAGGAGCTGTATCTAAAAGATACACTTGCAGCCTACCGGACAGCAGCTGATGCAGCTGCGCGTATCCAGGCTGCATTTAGGGAACACTCTCTCAATGTACAGACCCAAGTGATTGAGTCATCTAACCCAGAGATGGAAGCACGGAACATAGTTGCGGCAATGAGGATTCAGCATGCTTTCCGCCACTATGAAGCACGCAAAAAGATTGCTGCTGCAGCCAGAATCCAGTACAGATTTCGTACTTGGAAGATACGAAAAGATTTCCTTAACATGCGTCGTCAGGCCATCAGAATTCAGGTAAGTCAAGCAATGTATGCTCTAATTCATATCCAAGATTGCATTTACGAATCATCGCCAACCATCTTCTGAAAATTCACAAAATCAATAAGATTTTTACATAAAATGGAAATAATTCAGATTCTCACAAATTTTTTTAAATTTTCATTGACATTTGAAAAAGTTGTACATGTAATGTGAGGTGCTGAATCATGTAATTGAGGATCGCCATCTAACTACACCCGAAATAAGTAATTGTACTTGAAAACGGAAATGATTCTGATTTCCCACCCCCAACTAATCTGAAAAAAACTCATTTTTTGGCTGATATGGTTATGACAATTAGTTTTCTTGTATGGTATGATTCTCATTTTAGCTCTATACGTGCAGTCCAACTTCCGTGGTTTTCAAGCAAGGAGGCAATACCGTAAAATCTGTTGGGGCGTTGGAGTCCTCGAGAAGGCAATACTGCGATGGCGCCTGAAGAGAAAAGGCTTCCGCGGCCTTCAAGTCCAATCCGGTGAAACGTCGCAATATCCAAGTCAAGAAACTGACGGAGAAGAGGATTTTTTCAAGGCGAGCAGGAAACAGGCCGAAGAGCGCGTGGAGAGATCAGTTGTGAGAGTGCAGGCAATGTTTCGTTCGAGGCTAGCTCAGGAAGAGTACAGAAGGATGAAAGTGGAATGCAATAGAGCAACGGTAGATAAATTTCTTTTATTGCCCCCTTTGTTTTTGTCTTGAATTTTGAGTTATTTAGTTATTCTTGTTTTTGTTGTGCAGATGGAATACGAAGAACTACTCCATCCTAATACTGAGATGGGATGAGATTTGTTCCTCACCGTCATCCCAATACTCGTATCAACTCGACTCGAAGCTGTGTGTTTTGACATGGTGGGGTACATTTGTAAATTCTGAAACTTGAGTAGGACTTGTTTGGATGATTGTCTCCCTTTTATACGAGTTATATTGAGTTGTAGGGGAGGATACTTCTCTTACTAGGTTAATATTGGTTCTCATGAATTCTCAGGATATTTAGACCGCAGTGAATGTAATGTATTGTAAAATTGATGAATGACTACTTTGGTTTATGTATTAAACTACCATCCCTGGCCTTTCCCGGCCGTTTGATCTTATCGAGACATGCTCAATTGCTCATAGTGAAATAAATCAAAGTAGCATTATATGTGGTAATTTATCCGTATACAAGTATAAAGGTGGAAAATAAAAATACCAACATCTATAAGTAACAAATGAACATTATAAGTCAATTCACTAATTTACCCTTGGATAAAAGAATTGATGGCTTTTTCGTGATTGTCTTGCACAAAGTAGCTTATAATTTGCGGAAAACAATAATTATTCAATCATTAATTTATTTGGAAGAATGCAAGTTTAAATATTTGTTGAAAGAAGATTTTAGAGAGATTTCAACTACTCCCCTTAGGTTTTCCGGGCATTGAATTTTCACCAATGTTTGCGTTACTCCAGCCGACATTCTTGCTTCTGCTTCGTCCACTACTGCTCGCGCAAAGGCTGGCTTCCTTCTAAGGCGGAACGCTCCCCTACCGATGTATTTTTACATCCCACAGCTTCGGCAGATCGCTTAGCCCCGTTCATCTTCGGCGCAAGAGCGCTCGATCAGTGAGCTATTACGCACTCTTTTAAGGGTGGCTGCTTCTAGGGTTATCATCTGATACAATCACTTAGGAGGTGATTGGTATGATGGAATGAAATAGGGATGAAATGGAATGAATGGAGGAATGAAATGAAAAAGTATAATGCATTCCTTTGCTTGGTATGGATAGAAAATCTGAAGGAAATGGAATGACTATTCTTTTCTTAATTCCATTCTTATGATGGGTAGCTATGAAGAAAGTTTAGCAATAGAATTATATTTTATGTTATATTACAAAATTATCCTTTTATTTTTTCTGTTGACAATTCATATAATTATTCTTTCTATAAGGAAATATAGGTACATACCACTTTCTATGATTGCATGTCTATCATCAAATCAAATTAAATTTTAGCAATTAAAAGTTTCATAAAATTAAGTTCCTACATGACTTACAAATTTCATTTTAATTCTTTTTGTCCTTTTTTATATATATTTTTTATTTTCTTTATATTATGATTTTCTTTAATATTTTGCTTCGCATCATGTCTTATAATACATGTACTAAAAAATTCTTCTTATAATCACCAAAATCATAACATAATTGAAATGTGATTTAAATATAGTAGCTTAACTATTTTAGCTAAGGACAATGACACAAGAAAAAACACAAGAAAAAAGTCATAAACTTGAAGCCTTAAACCAAAGTCGAGCTACGGATCGAAACTTAATCAACATTCAATAACAAATCCTAAAACAAGCAAACTAATGACAATGACAATACATAAAGCTAACAAAAATTTCACAATCTTAGCAATGTCAAAAACTAGAAATAGAAATAAGCATATTTTAAGAAACTATTTAAACTTCACCATCTAATATAGCTCTAACCAGCTGCTCTCTATTTTCCTCATCCATGCTAAAAACACGTCAATTAACTCGGGACAACTTGCAATATGACACACTGCTTTGATAGCTTCTACAATAGTGAGATTCAAAATCTTCTTTATCTCAGAATTAATCATCTTTCTTTTTTCAGAAATTTCAGCATCAACTCCAATAGCTTTACTAAATAGTTAACTAGCTTTAGCAATTTCATTTGCAATTATAGAAGCCGCTTCTTTGATACCCGCAGTCATTGATTGATCAATTTTCTTCTTCTTCTTTTTGTGGTTTAGAGCTCCTTCAAACGAGATAGATGCATCTGAATCATCTCCAACATCAATCGTATTCTCATCATGGGTGTTACTCTCTTCTCTTTGTACCTCTTCCATTAAATCAATTGGATCTTCTGCATTATTTCTTGTTGCACGGTCTTTGCCAAATACAACGAGCAATTCTTCATAAAAGGGAAACATCTTATTCTGCCAACTAGAATGAGTAGGATGACTCTACAAATAAACACAAAAGAAATCAGTACCATAAATTATGAAATAAACTTGGGAAAATATAAAACATAAGGAAACAAACCTGAAGATAAGACTCCCAAACTTCCTTGTCTGCAGTAACACATTTCTTAGATACATCATATCCAAAACCACTTGTATTATGACCATTCAACATATCATAAACAATGTGAAAATCCTTCTTCAATGTCTTGATTCTCGATTCAATATGTGGGTTGGCCTTCAAATTTGAGTTAGGCAAAGAAGTTTGCAATTTTTCCTCAATGAAAGATAAATAGCCGGGTTTAAAGCCATTGTTAGCCTTATATGTTCCCAAATTCACCATATCAACAAGAGCCTCAACAAGTTTAGAATCTTCAACAAAATTCCATTTTCTTTTGTTTTTACCCGGACCACTCATGCTGTGATATAAAAAAACAAATATAAGGTCGATACCAACTCAAACATACAAATATGAAATATAAAGATAATAAATAAACCATAAAAGTAGGTGATGCAAAAAACATATCATATTCAAACAACAACCAATAAAAAATTCAACAACAGATCATGAAAAGACCTCAAAATTAATAGGAAATAATTACATATCTCGAGGTCCCTAATACAAGTAGAAATTCATTTATTGTTTCTTTGCAATCTCTAAGTATTGAACATGATAACTGCAATATTTTTCCTAAAGTTTGTACATTCATCAGAAAGTTCAATAGAAGATACAATATCTTCATCTTCAATATAATCCTCTCCTTCAAGTAGAACACCACCTTCATCTTCCATTTGATAGCCACCCATTTCACTTTTTATAAAATTATGAAGTAAGCAACATGCCAAAATGATCCAATTGTGAAACTTGACCGGATAAAATGAAGGACTTCTAAGTATACCCCAACGGTTCTTTAATAAGCCAAACATTCTTTCTATAACATTTCTAGCAGAAGAGTGTCTCATATTAAAATATTCTTCAGGAGTTGTTGGTTGATGTCTATCACTCCAATCATTTAAGTGATATCTTTGACCTCGAAATGGTGCAAGAAATCCTTCACCATTTGTATATCCACCATCCACCAAATAATATGTACCTAGTCAAATATATAATCACTTGTTAGCTAGATTAGTTTTTTTTCCTAAAATTTATAATGTGATTAGATTTTTCTACATTTTTTTATAAAGTGCAATTATAATCTCACCCCGAGGGACAATCAAACCATTTCTCCTAGTGATCACATCTCTTAACACTCTCCCATCAGCCGTCGATCCTTGGGAAAGTTAAACGGAGCTAGAATGACATATTTAAGAAAATTTTAAAGAAGATATAATACAATAACAAACCTTAGTAGAGAGGATACATAAATCGATCGCTCAGCACTGCATCCATTCAATTTGTATTGATAGATGCTAGGGTTTGAAGCAAGAGTAGGGAAGATGAGTGGGGAAGATAGATAGAGAGAGAAATTTTAAAAATGGTAGATGTCGGTAGTGAGAACTGAGAAAGTGAGAAGTGTATCTCCATGGTAAAATTGTAAAATGAACAAATAATCAGGGGTAATTTTGTCAAATACAAAAAGTGCGAAAAATAATCCTGAATTGCAATGGCTTGGAATAGCTAATACTTTTTATTAGGTGTTAATGGCTATTCCTAATCCTAATGGAATGGTGATTATGGATGAAATTTTGATTCTCGATTATAAAACGAAACAAGCGGAGGAATGGAATGGAGTATGAAATCATCATTCCATTCCTTAATCCATTCCTTCATACCAATCACCACATTAGAGATTATAAACGAGGCACTTTGAGCGGCCACAACTCCATAGTAAAATAGAACTTGTATTCAGATTCAAGATGCCCTCAATTACAATATTGACACCCTCTATACCGGGTTTGCCTTAGGAAATTACAAAGAAAATGACAAACTAGCATAACAAAAAACGCCTTTTTATCTTTAATGCTCATCTCATAATCTTTGTACTTAGATGGCAACTGGATCTTTCGTTTGGGCTTCACGTATCTTTGTTCCATAATTGTTTTCTCCTTTTGCCCAATAAAACTCGAGCCAAAAGCTTCATTACTCCCAAGTGCGCATGTATCATCATCCATGGTTAAATAATACCTCCGTACTCCTGAATGCGGCCACAAAGGATGCTGCCCGGAAACTAAGAAAGTAAATTGTTGTGTTTCAAAGAAGTAGGAGTAGTGTATTTAAAAGGTAAAAGTAAAACTTGTTATTTTGAAAAAAGTGACCACTTTTAATGGGACGGTCCAATAAAAAAACGTGACTACTTTTAGCAGGGGGAAGAGAGTACAAAATGTTGACATAAAACTTCTACACAACTCAAAATCTTAAGGAATTTTATATTGTCAGTTCTAAAACTGAGAGTTTGGTACATTCAGGGAGAAGGGAGAATGCACATATTGTTTATTCTTTAAAACTCATAAAAACATAATATAAAATTAATTAATCGTGGTGATTAGTTCAAAGTGTGCGAAACTTGGTGAAATTCTTGAACTCAATTTGTTTGAAAAGCCTTGAATTTTGAATTTAAAGAGAATACAAGGATGCGAGATTAAGTCAATATAAAGAGAAGTAAAAATATGGTCAATATAAAGAGAACTAAAGATTTTAACCTAAAAAGACATCTAAGTCAGGTTTTCCATCAAAAGTTTTCAGTAGTCTTTCTTATTATTGTGAATTAACAACCAAATTAACGAAAATACTTAAGAGTTGGTTTCATGTCATTTCATATTCATATGGTGTTTATCCTTGCCCCTTCATCATTAGATATCTATTTTGAGTACAACATGCAAATTGATGATCGCAACCTATATAGTTATGTGGTAAACTTCCCAATTTCATTATCCTTCACGATATCAACATTTAATAGTCGATTAGCTTACTCTTTCTGAAGTTTATCAGTCAACTTTTTAATTCTCTTCGATTGCCTTAATAAAGAGTGTTTATAGCTCCCTCAATGTTTCTACAAGTTCCAAATGCTCTTTGATAGAAATTTTTCCTGCTGAGTTTGAGCAACTTCTTGTCCATAATGACTTTAAGATGTTACAAATGCTTTGTGATAGAAATTGTTTCCCAGAGTCTGAGCAATTTCTACGCGTGATGACTTTAGGGTGTTCTAAATGCTCTTTGATAGAAATTGTACCCCCTGAGTTTGAGTAATTTCCTGTACGTGATGACTTTAAGGCGTGGTTGATAATGGATTCTTCATCTTTCCTCAACACAACATTGTTAAAATAACATTTAGGCATTTCATGAACATAGTGTACCACATGAGTATGAGAAGTGTCTCCAGGAATTTTGATCCCTCAGTTTCTTGTTCTTTTTCTTCCATCAAGGCTTACATTGTGTATGGTGTTTATCTCACTTTGTTATGAGTTTCTCTCTTTCCTTGTCCAAATCTATGTAGTCAGGGCGGAAATGACTAGAATAGACAAATTCATAATATATCGTCTAGTGATTGCTTTGATTTGAGTTGGATTCTTGTCAATCTCTCTAGACTGAATATATTCCGGTTTGTCGACCTTGCCTCCTCGACTTGTTATTTCTAAATTCTCTTTTATATTTGTTGATACTGAAGTATGCTCTATAAAACAATTTTGCCAATTAAATGTATTGTTCCATTAATTCTAACATCATGAGATTTCTCCATGGACTCCTTCAGGTTTACTTTTAGTAGGTTAAGATTTGTCAGCTTTCAATGCAACAATGTCCCCGTTGATTAGAGACATCTTTTCCCTTGGTGCAAAGAGGTTTAATATTTGTTGTGTATTGATAACTCGCTATTTTGCACTGTTTTGTAGGCTTGTTTTGTACCCTTTTAGTCATATTTTGTATGGTTTATGCTCGTATTTTGATTGTTTTATTTAAAGTTGAGCAATATTAGACTTGTAGTTGTAGCATGTTTTTACATCTTTTCGAGGCATTTTAAGGCCAGACCAACCAAATCGAGGGAAGTGACAAAGGAGACGGGGAAAACATGAACAAAGGGACGAGAAAGAATCAAAGTTTGTGCACAAGACCAGCCCCTCGGTCAGCCTTTCAACCGAGAGGCCAACTGAGAGAAGATGAAGTGAAGTCAGAGAGTGTTCTCGGTCAGCCTCTCAACCAAGACCTAGATCGAGATGCAAGACGTGAATTCCAGAAACTGGTCTTGGTTAGCCTCTCAACCGAGATGAAAGAACCTAGATGAGGGGCTCACTGTTCCGCATGATCCACATGTCTGATAAATAAATAAACATGTAATTCTACGCGCAAATATACAACCAAAAGTCATGAGAAAATGCGGAATTAAATTATACCTTCTCATACGATTGTCTGCCACTCGAGAAGACACGATTTGAATCGTCAGTTGTGAACTGCAATTCGCTTCCAGAACTTGAATTGTATCCGACCTCCGAGGCTTTTGGCCTATAGCCCAACAATCGTGTGGACAATAATTTGTCGGGTTATATCGAAAGGGGATGGATTCGAAAAAAATAGTGTGGTATACTACCCGATTTTCAAAAATTGCACAATGAATTTACACCATGGTGGTAAAAAAATTGAGTTGTGTAGCATGTTATTTTCAATCACCCCCTTCTCCATTTATTTTTAGGCGTGTTGTGGACTAGATTAGGATTTCAAAGGGGAATGATCCTGAACCTTCCGACATAAGACCAAGTCCAATCATAAATCTAATAATCCATTTAATTAATGGCCCAATCAACTTTGACTTTAATTAATAATATTGATCAAGTCATTAATTAATATAAGAAATATAATATGATATAGATATTATATTAATATTTATCGACTCCACTATAAGATAAATATTCAATAATCCGACACTCACTCAAAGTACAGATGTAGCCTCCTTTTGTCATAAATTATTTTCCGTGTTTAAGATTTGTAATGCATTCATTAATCTTGCTTGCTGACAACTCGAAATTAATTATTTATTCGTGAGTGATCCAGTACAGACTTTTATAATTTTATATAGAATTTATTTCTTAATCTGTGATGATAACATTAGTATACGCGACTCATTATGCACTGGTTTGATTCATTTTCACTAGGGAGTTTTCCACAACCCTATATAGTAATGTTTTGGGTACTGGTGATTGGTTTAGCGATTATCACATGCATACCACAATCATAGGTTAGTTGTTCCCTTGAGATAATGCAAAATCTTTTTGGAAGCTTGCATGTGAGATTCTTTTGGATTGACTTGATTACCTAGCACAAACTCCAACTACAAAGGTAATGTCAAGGCGACTAGCAGATACCATAAAGGATCAATTATCCATTTGTATTGTTTGGCGTATTTTTGTCGTGTTTTTACATGACCTTTCGAGTCTCATTTCATAGCTTTAGGTTCATTTTATATATTTTTTGGGTTCGTATTTACGCCCAATTATCGTAATTGCATGTAGGTTGTTTGGTGTAGAAATTGGTGCAAAATTGATTTATAACGATGAAGCTTGGATAGCATAAGATTAAATTTCATCTCGATAGGAGTTCGTAGCTGCAAGCGGATCCAAAATGAGTGTGAATGGGCCGAAATAAAATCGCTGCGCGCGAGGGCCGGCGCCAGGGAGCCAGCGGCCGCTGGACCCCAGCGCCGGCTGGACCTGTGACTCGGCTGGGATAGAAACGCGAGCCCAGCACCCGCTGGACCCTCTGCGGGTGCTGGCCGTAATTTTTGGACGCGTTTTATGCTATTTAAAGCCCATTTTTGGGCGTATTTTCGATCCCTTTTCATATTTTCTCTTCTTAGAAACCCTAGAACACGTATTTGAGTTGATTTCTTTGTAATTTCGCCTCGAGATGAAGGATTGAGGGCGAGTTTGATGCTCAATCCAAGATTCTTTCTTAGTAAGTTTTATTTAATTCGTATCTTTGATTGTTTTATGGATTGAATTGTCATTCTCTACCTAGGGTTTAGAATTTCTTTAATTATTTATTGATTGTTCTTGATTCATGCTTTATGATTTAACTTGTGCTTGATTAATTGAAGTGATTGGCTACCGTTTTTGATCATTTGTTTATTGGGTGAGATTGAGAGATAATTCCAATAGAGAACTAGGGTTAAATCATTAATAATTCCAAATCGGAGACGTATGAATTATATACGTTATTGATTTGTGATTTTCATATTGTGTGATTCGAATACGTAAGCAAGAATCGTGGTTTAATTATTGAATACGAAAGTTAGGAATTAAGAAACTCTAGGAAACCATTGATTAATTGTGAAAGACGCTCTTTACATCCATTGAGAAAGACGCTCTTTACGTATAATTCTTCCTCTAGTATTCCATTGAGAAAGACGCTCTTTACATCCATCTGAAATACTTCGAATCTCTAAAAAGTAGCAAAAGCTAGAAATAGTCTGTTGGCTTCAAGTGTGGCCACGGGTGCAAACGTTACATCGAAATCAATTCCCTCTTGTTCACAGTATCCATTGGCCACTAATTTTACCTTATTTCTAGCAACCACTCATGTTTCATCTCTCTTGTTCCTGAAAATCCATTTGATATCGATTACACCTTGATGTACTGGACTATCAACCATATACCATAGTTCATTTCTCTTAAACTCATTTAGTTCTTCTTGCATGGCCTTTGTCCAATGTGCATCTTTCAAAGCTTCATCTGCACCTCTTGGTTCTGTGTGTGAGAGATAACAACTAAGTAAGACACTTTCTCCATGCATTCTTCTAGTTTGAACCTGATCTGCAGGGTTCCAACAATGAGCTCTTCTTGATATGCATTAATCCACCTTCTGTGTCAAGTCATTTCTTTCTCCGAGACTTGTGGTTCTAGTTCATTTTCAGGATCCTCAAATTCAGGATGTGTTGTAAGAGAAATCACAAAAGGGTTTTCAATTTCAGTAAGATTTAATTGACCAAGTTTTTCTAAAGGAATTTCTTGTGCAGCCTACTCTGTATATGCATTACATTGTTATGCTTCTACAACATCTTGTGTTGCATTTGTAGTTTCCTATTCGTAACCAAGCAGAAAGTAAATACTGAAAATGTAAATAACTGAAAAGGAAACAACAAAGATAGTTAATAAAGAAAGCAACTTGATTTGAGTTAGAATTGTCGAGTCTTGACTTTTGTCTTGATCATTGGTACAAAGATGTTCATCGTATTCACATGTCATTGGTTAAAGGCGAGCGTAAGATTGAGGTTTTACTCCTACCAACCAAACACATCACTCACACAACCCCCTTTTTAATCATCACGTAGCCACCTAAGCCTCGCCCATCATACCTTTTCAGCCCAAAAGGTAAGGGTTACTCATCCCCTTATCCCCCTTTCCGAAGCTTACACTCAAGCAAAACCTACTCCAACATACCCAAATAGGCATTAGCGGGGCGGCAACCAAAGGCACTCCACACGATCTCCAATGCCTCGCCCATGTTGTCCCCACCTACATCACCACCCTGATCCCTCTAACTGGCAAGCAGAGAGTCGCTAACACTTGGAGTTTCTAGTTCACAATGGTAACCTAACCTTGCCCAAGGTGTTACCGGCCGTATTAACGCCAATGACACAATCAAGTTGTTGGAATCAGATCCAAAACTTTAGGAACATGCAAATACGACTATATGTACAATTATACCTCTCAAGACGTTATAAGCATTTGACTCAATTCAATACATCTTCCCCAAACCAAGTAATTAAACCTAGTTACTCATACGAAAATAAATAACACAAAGTAAATAAACAAAAACATACTTATATTAAAATACGAAAAAAAAGCGTTACCAAAATATACTCTTGGCAAGACCAACCAAGGCCAAAAGTATAAACATAAATTAATTTTTCCAGTAAGACTTGTTTTTCACATCCCAATCACTCATTGATTTAAAACATAGCCTAAACTAGAAGTAGCAGCAGGACTCGTCCCCCTTCTTATGTGTATCTAATGCATGTGGCTCTGCTTCAAAGCATGGGCTTATATAAGGGACTTTGTGGGCCTGGACCTAGTGGTAGATGCGTCTAGTTAGGTGGCAATTTCCTTCTCCGGTGTGATTTGTCCGCGTATAGGAGATACTCCTGATCCTCCAAATATTCGCTAGAAGGAAAGGGAGATCTCTTTCCTTTTCCGCACATGTAAAGTATCCGCCGTGAATCCCTAGCTCCTTGCCCTTCGTCTTCTGTGCTTCTCGCTACTTCTTCCTTCCTCATCATCTTGGCCATGGTGCTCTCCATCCTTGGCTCCAGTGGTTGAAGTGTGATCCTGAGCAGTACTCTCTCTTGAGCTTCAGACTGCCCAAGGTACTTTGTGCACAATCTTGCATCTCTCTCAGGATGACCTCCAACCTCGACCTGCATCCTGCCATCCCAAACTTTGTGTCCTCCTAGACACAACTAGACATAAAACGAAAAAAATATTCTATCTAGACCTAAAACAAGACATAAAAAAGAGCACGCAAAATGAGTTGTTCAGTGTGCATGCAGTTGAATTTTGGTGAACTATTCCCATCTTGTTGTAGTAGTTGTCAATCATTTTATTAAGGAATTATGTTCCTTTGTCTGATCTTATTGATAATATACTTGTCTCCTTTTGAGTTGTAAGTTCTGTGAACAGATTGGGTAGCTTCTCCAAAGTCTCCTTTTTCTTAAGTAGAAATACAACCCATGTTAATCTAAAAAAATAATCTATTACTACAAGGGTATATTTTCTATCGTTAATACTCAAAGGAGTTACCAGACCCGAACGTATCAATATAGAGCAGCTCAAGTACGCGACTTGTTGATTGGTCTGACTTGCTGGGAAATGACACTCTGGTGTGCTTACCTGCTTGACATGCGTCAAAAATGTTGTCTTTATCCTAAACTTGATCCGATAGTCCTTTCACAAGCTTTTCTTTTGCAAGTTTGTTGTTGGTATTAAAATTCAAGTGGCTCAATCTCTTGTGTTGGGAACCCCTCACAAAAATTAGTTTTGATGATGTTCTCTCGAAACACACTTAGATTTATATTCTGTTTGCTAAATTCAACTTGTTCTGAATGTACCAGATCACTATGTTATAAAATGATCTTGATAGAGAACAAGTGTTAGACCAAGTTTAGCTCATGACTTAAGTTGAAAAGTATTAAAACTTTCTAGTATTCTGTCCTATAGAAAAGTCATCTGATTAGTCTTCTGTTCGAGGAAGCAGACCAACACACCTGTAGCAAGCAGATGATTTGTTCGAAGGTCACTCAATCTGGTTATAAGCAGCCTGACCTAGCTATTGTCAACACTCCTTCAAGGCATGTTTTGAACCAGATCATCTAAACCAGATTAACCTTAATCTAGTTGACCAGATCACCATTTGGAGAGAGGACCTAACCTGGAGCAAATCAACTAAGTCATCTGGTATACGTTTTGGTTACTCGATGTACTTAGAATGAATTCCACATCACTTTCCATGTGATCAGATCTCTAGCAGAAGGAAAGTCAAATCAATTAGAGACCAGGAATGGAAGGAGAATCAATTGGAGCGTGAAAAAAGGAAAGAGATCAATTAGCCATCTGCTTTCCATATCAAGAGGATTCGGTCAACTTTTCATACAAGGCAAGAGGAGATATTTTTGGGATTTATATCCCTTGATTGGCAATCAACATCTATCACACGCCAATAAAGATTCAACGGTTATAAATTCAAATACTGCACCTATAAAAGCTTGGAATCAAGTATGGAAGAGTACGATGCAAAACTGACGATCAAACGCAAGTTTTTACAAGCTATTACTTTGCCCAAAAATCTACTCAATCTTTAAAGCATTCAACGAGGAGATTTCTACATTCCAGACCTAGCGCTAAGCCGTTCATGATTGAAATCACACCACTCGATTTAATTATGTCTTATCAAGAGTAGGAGGAAGTTATCTTTGCTAGCTAGTAGTTTTCTAGTGGATTAACGTGAAGGTACTCTGTAGCAGTTTTTACTGCAAGTTGTAAAGGGACACGACCCTTATTCGTGCACAAGTTTCACTCTAGTTGTGATTGAACTTGTGGCTCGTTCTCAACGAGTATAATAAGAGAGTATCCTAGTAGTGGATAACCAATCTAGTTTTGATTAGACTGTGGACGTAGGGAGTCTCTCGAACCACGTAAAAACAACTAAAAATTTACAAAGTTGTTACTCCGCCAAGAAATCTACTCAACCTTTGAAGCATTCAACAAGAGATTTCATCATTCCAGATTGTGTTCGAGCCGTTCGTGATCTAAATCACACCAAAATCGATTTAAGTATGTCTTATCGAGAGGAAGGAAGAAGATAGCTTCGCTAGCTAGTAGTTTCTAGTGGATTGACGTGAAGGTATCTTGTAGCAGATTTATCTGCAAGTTGTAAAGGGACACGAGCCTTATTCGTGCATAAGTTTCACTCTAGTTGTGATTGGAACTTGTGGCTCTTTCTCAGCGAGTATAAAGAAGAGAGTATCCCATTGTGGATAACCAATCTAGTTTTGATTGGACCGTGGACGTAGGGTTTTTCCCGAACCACGTTAAAACAAATGTGTTATTTACTTTACACATCTTTACTTTCAGTTGGTTTATTCACTAACCAGCACGAGCATTCAAACTGCATTGCCTTTAATCAATCAGGTTAATATTTTATAAGGTTTTCTAATAAAGAGCAACAGACTAAGTCCACCATATTCCGCACACTACGTTCTACTTGACGACAAGATCACTCTTGCTATCAACTTAACGTAACTCACAAGAGAGACTCTGACTGGACAGATCACCTATCGATCTGATTATCGATCTGGTCTGTCAACCTTAAATAATCTCCTTCGAGAAAGCTTAATCTCTCTAAGTTAATTAATCAAGTAAACTGAAAAGTTTGTATTTGGTGTATCTCCCTCCCCATACACCAAACCTTGCTCTTTCGGGACCAACATCTTGTGCCATAAACAGCTGATCTCTGAGACGGTCTTTGTCACTAGGAAGGTTTCCTTTTGGTTGTTTCACTACACTTTGTAAAACTTGTCCTTCAAAGTAAGGGTAAGAAGAATTTCTTCTCCTTCCATGGTTCTCACCAGACACAGATTAGCTATAAACTCAACTCGTTTTCCATTTGCACAAAATTGGCAAATAGAAAACAAGTTGTGGTTAAGACCTTTTACAAATGATACATTAAGTACAATGGTTTTACGAACTACTAAATCACCATATTCTCAGGTATAACCCTTAGAGTTATCACCAAAAGTTATCTGAGGTCCATTTTCCTTGATATAGTTGGACAACAAGCTCTTATCACACGTATATGTGCTTTGAGCAGCTGCTGTCGATGATCTAGACAACACCACTCACATTAATGCTTCTTATTTTTTGTTTCTTCCCACCCTGCAACAATTAACCAGACTTTGGGATCCATTTGGAAACGGGTGCCTTGTTAGTAATAATTGTTCCTTTCAGAACCAAAATTGCTTAACAACAGATGCATTGGTAAGTGGTTTGTTCTTTCCTCTTTTCTGTATTATTTTCAATTTCTGCATCTGTGGCTTAGCCTCATGTGCTGGTCGAGTGATATGTTGGTGGTTCTTGAAAGTTGAATAATTGTTTTGTGCATATGTTTCATGGTGATGGTTCTTGAAACCAATCCCCTTGTGATTATTATAGAATTTGACAATAACAGGGTCTGCAACATTGAGACTTTGCTGCTTAATCATCATGGTTTGGGGTACTTTGCTGGATTCCCAAGTTTCATAATTTTGTCCGAAGATTCTTGTGAGCTTCTAGAAATTTTCCCTTTTCTTGAGCTTTGACGAATTTTTTTCCCAGCATCTGTGTATTTCCAGCATAGCCAATCCCACTATGATGTGCATGATACTATTGTGCTGCTATCAATCTCCCTATGAATCTTGCGATGGTGTCGTTTTCTTTGATATCTTTCTCCATAAGTAGAACGTTTCTGCTCATGAGGTCATTAATTTTTTATGTCAATGCATAAATATCCTTGTCTTTAGCTTTGATCTTCTCGTTCTGTGAAATTCTTGCCCATGTTATTCATCTCATTAAATGACATTATCACGAAGATTTTCCCAATGGATCTTGACCAATACTAGAGGGGAAAGATCAAGAAACAGAGCGAGCCATTCATCTAGGATGACCCATATCTATGGAAGAAGGGTACTGACTTGATACTCCGAAGGTGTGTACCTGAGGAAGAGCAAGAAAGCATCCTTGAGCATTTTCACGAGAGGTAATGCGGAGGAAACTTTGGAGCAAAGCGCACGGTAAGGAAGATCCTAGACAGTGGGTTCAAGGATGAGATGCCCTTGATACCAGTCTTGCCAACGGAGATTTTTGACATATGGGGCATGGATTTTATGGGCCCCCTGCCCAAGTACAAAGGCAACCAATATATGTTACTGGCTTTGGATTATGTTTCTAAGTGGATAGTAGCGGTTGCAACTCCAAATGCGGATGCAAGGACCGTAACAAGGTTTGTTAAGGCAAATATTTTCACCAGATATGGTATGCCCAAGGCAATAGTTAGCGACAAAGGTTCACACTTCTACAATTCCACTATTAGCAACTTGCTCAAGAAATATGGAGTTACCCACCGTATGTCTACTGCATACCATCCTCAAGCCAATGGGCAAGTTGAAGTCTCCAACTGCATTGTGAAGAACATTCTGAGGAAGGCAGTTGGCGAGACGAGGAAGGACTGGAGTGACCACCTAGATGATGCAATTTGGGCATACAGAACGGCCTACAAGACTAACTTTTGGATGTCTCCATACCGTATGGTATATGGCAAGCTGTGTCACTTACCTATCGTGATGGAGCACAAGGCATTCTAGGCAGTGTGCAAGATCAATCAAGAGTGGGATGAAGCTGTTGAATGGAGGAAATCAAACTTGAGGCATATGACAATGCTGCCTTGTACAAGGAGAAGCTGAAGAAATGGCATGACCACATAGCTCGAGGAAGGAGATTTGACGAAGGCCAAATGGTGCTGTTATACGAGAACCGTCTTAGGTTTGCCTCTGGCAAACTATCTACCAAGTGGAGAGGACCATATATGGTCTGAGAGCATTACCCTAATGGCTCCGCAGACATTCAGGATCTTAAGACCAAACCATTTTCAAAGTCAATGGAAATAGGCTCAAGCCCTATTATGGATATCGCCCCGGAAAAGAAGTAACGGATCTTGCCCCAGAAGGTCTTCCTGAGGAAGCTTGATAAAAAAAAAAGCACTACGTCGATGCTAACGACGTTAAATAAAGGCGCTGGCTAGGAGGCAACCTGATATTTTTATTGCTTTTAGATTTTCTTTCTTGGTTTCATTTTTGGTGTGTTTTATTTTTGAATTTTTGCCCTGGAGCCCACTGACCCATTCTAACACTTTACCTCAAGCAAAGTGTGTGAGTGGAGGAGAGAAGGCTCCTGACTTGATTTTCCTCTTGACCAACCCGGGAAATGAGTTTTCCCGCCCAAGGAAACCCTTGTTTGTGTGTTGTGCAGGAAAAGTGTCGAGAAGTGAAGCGGCGCGGGAAATGGCTGATTTGAAAGTAACTGACGCCATGTCAGCATGACAGTCGAGGCAATCAAGTGCCTGCCGGCTGCCAACCTACTCCCCCTATAACCTCCTACCCCACTCCCCCACTTCTTCATACGTTACAACCAACCACTCATCCCATCACCACCTCTTCAACTTCCCTGACAACCTCAAAACCCTTAAACCAAAAAATCACTCTACCACTTCATCACTTTCACTCTCTCACCTTCATTGAAACACAACCCAGACACTCTCTCCAGAAGAAAAGCCACCACCATCTACACTTCTCTCACTCTTCACAACCTTTACCTCCACCTACCAACGCTGTGCCAGAGACACCTGCCATGGAGGCAGCCGAGAACCCAACCATGGAAGCCACCCAACCACCACCTGTGGCGACTGAAGAGGAAAACCCACTACCAATAAAGACTGAGGAAGCAAAGGACGAAGACGAAGAAGAGGAGAAGGAAGCGGCTGAAGAAGAAGACTACCCCGGTGAGAAGGACGAAAGCGAGGGCAGTCAAGGCAGAAGTCAGTGAGATGGAGGAAGAAGAAATTGTGGTCCCTAAGACCATCGATTTCGAAGTATTGAAGCAGCTAAGCGTGGAAGGTCAAGTACGAGAAAGGTTCAGAGCGATCGGGTGGGAGAAATTTCTTGATTGGGAAACCACCACTTTTGGTGACCTGGTCAGGGAATTTTATGGTAGTGTCAAGATTGAGATCGAGATGGGAGGAATCCCCAGCGTAATGGAATTCTCACTCGTGGGCAAGCAGCAGAAGGTGGCCGTCGAAGACCTAGATGTAATTCTTTGCATGATTGATTTCAAGGAGAAGTTCAACCCCGAGTACAAGCAAGCAGTCAAAGTAGTCCCAAATGCACCTGGGGAACAGTGGAATAGGATGTGGGAAGGTCTTGCCAGGACCAAAAACTTCAAGGGAAGTGAGTCTAAGGCTTCTGCCTTGGTGGACCCGACGGTCAAGATGTGTCACCGCATCTTGTCCATCAACCTCTTTGGCAAGAAGGACAACAACAATACCGTGTCCCAAAGTAAACTCTTCATACTTTGGGCCATGGAAAAGAAGCAATGATTCATCTTCTCCTCGTTCGTGGCAAACCACATCCGCAACATCCTCTCCAAGCCCCAACAACATATGTCTCTATCACACCTGCCTACCTTGATCGGGAAGTAGTTTGGGCTGATCAAGGCGGACTACGAAGGATTTCTGTAAAGGGAGGACCACTTTGACATGGCCACCCTGACCAGGATGTTCACCATTGAAGAGAATGCTGACCCAGAGCCCCAAATTGTGGAAGACCCAATCGAGAAGCTGTCTGTCTACCCCACCAAGAGCAGTATGAAAGTAGCAAGGTCCCCCTCGCCAGAGTCAATGGAGGACCTGACAGTCTACCTCAGCTTGCCTACTTCGACCACATACGGTTCAAGTACCCTCCTCCCCGCCAATGATTTCAATCATCCCCTTTTATTTTCTTTTTCTTTTCTTTTCTTTTGTTTTTTTTTTAGGTTTTTAGATTTTCTTTTATTTTCTTGTTTCTGTTCGAGTCAGAGTCATGACCGGGGAGTCTCTCCCA
>JAPKLX010000013.1:4540787-4590509 GCA_026898415.1 Leonotis leonurus
TTCTTGTTTCTGTTCGAGTCAGAGTCATGACCGGGGAGTCTCTCCCATTCTGATCACTTTGCTTGAGCAAAGTGTGTGAGTGGGGAAGGTTCCCTAGTCTGTTTAGGTTAGAGAGTCTTTTTTATTATCTTGAGCATGATAGACGTAGGAGTTTTGATGTATAAATCAATCATGTTCTAGGATAGTTAGGTGTGATGGAAATGCGATCATGTGAGCATGTACACCCTGTGAGATTTTGAGCCTTAATTTCTATATATATCTGCTTAGCATGATTTCTTTTCTATGTGTAAACATAGAGTGCTGAGTGGGTAAGGATATATCTCTATGCTCACTTGATCGCTATCTTCACCGCTTGAGAACATTGCTTGATTTATGCTCTAACTCCTATTTGTCTTGACTGCTTTTGGTGCATGTATATTTGTGTGTTGGCTGTTTGAGTCTTTTATTTTCCTCTTCTTTTTGGGCAAGTTGTATTTACACGCTTGAGGACAATCCTGCTTAAAGTGTGTGAGTGTGACGAGCCCGTTTTTCGTGCTCTTTTTATTTCTTGTTTTAGGTCTAGATCGAGTCCTTTTCCTTTGTTTGTGTCATATTTCGTGTCTGGGAAGACACAAGTCTTTGGCAAGCAGGATGCAGGGCAACCTGCATGTCATCCTGGGAAAGAGGCAAGATTATACGCGAAGATCGCTTGGGCAATCTGGAGCTCAAGACATTGTACCGCCCGGGACCACACTGCAGCAGAGGGAGACCAAGGGAGCGAGCTGAGCAAGACAGAGGACTGACCAAGCAACTAGGAGCGCACAAGACGAAGGGCAAGAGGCAGGGATGCGCGGCAGATTTCTTTCCTTCCGTGGAAAAACAAACTATTCGCCCTTTCCTTTCACCAATGATTTGGGAAAGCATTGGATTCTTTCCTTCTTCGCGGGATATCTGATCGGAAAGAAAAGTTTGTCGGAACCCTAGCCGGTACCACACAAATCCCAGGCCCACGGAGACTCCTATTTAAAGCCACGAATCAAATCAGACACACTCATAAGAGATACATATGAGGGGAGGGATGACGCCCAGCTGCTTAGTTTAGTTCTTTAAATTGTTATGAGTGATTGGGAGGAAGAAACAAGTCTTACGGGAAAACACTTTTAATATTCTATTATACTTTTGGCCTTGCCACAGGTTGGTCCTGGCAGGAGGATATTTTGGTAACACTTTACTTTCGTATTTTAATACAAGTATGATTTTCTTTATTTTATCCTTGTTCTTTATTTTCTGCTTGAGTAGCTAGTTTATTAGACTTGACTTGGGGTAAGATATATTGAGTCCAAGACTTATAAAGTCTTGAGAGGTCTAACTGTGAATATAGTTATCTTGGCAAGTTCCTAAAGCGCTGGATCTGAATTCTATACAACTTGATCAAGTCCGTGATGTTGTCTGGCCAGTAACAGTCTTGGGCGAGATTAGGTTACAACTACGAGCTGGAAGCTCCAAGTTTAAGCGACTTCCTGCTTGCCAGCCAGAGGGATCAGCGTGGTGAAGTAGGTGGGGACGTCATGGGAAGGGCGTCTGAGTTGGTGTGCCCATGGTTGTTGTGTTCCCCGCGAATACCTATTCGGGTACATTTGAGTAAGCTTGGTCCAGGAGCAATCTTGGGCAAGGGGGATAGGGAGTGAGTAACCCTTACCTTCTGGGCTGAAAAGGTGTGCTGGGTGGGGCTTAAGTGGCTATGTGACGATTAAAAAGGGGGCTGCTTGAGTGATGCGTTTGGGTGGTAGGAGTAAAATCTCATTCTTACGCCTGCCCTTAACCGATGACTTTCCGAGACAACGAAAAACTTTGCACTAATGATCAAGACATAAGTCAAGACTCAAGGACTCTAACCCTAGTCAAGTCGCTTTCTCATTTAACTCTTTTAGTGTTTTTCTTTCAGTTATTTACTTTAATAGCTTTTACTGTTCTACTTGGTTACACCTCTTGCCCAAGGCAAGATCCGAATCAAAACCCCCAAATTGTGACACCGAGAGAGGAATCCACCAATTCCCTGTGGGATCGACCCTATACTTTCCACTAGCGGAACCTAGTGAAGAGTGCTGGACTTATAAATTTATCTTGCCGGAGTGATAACGACTGAACTCCGACAACCATGGACGTAGGAGGGTTTCCAAAAACACGTAAAAATAACTGTGCTCTTTACTTTACACATTTTATCTTTGAGTTATTTTATTCACTAACCCTTCACTTGCATTGTTTTAATCAACTCATAATATATTCACACGCAAACTTGCATTGTTTTAATCAACTCATAATATATTCAACTACACAGCTTAAGACAACAAAATCACTCGTGTTTTCTAATCTGCGTAACTCACTTGGACATATCAAGTTAACCTGCTAAAGTGAACCTGATCTGTCAACCCAGGTTATCTCCCAGCGAGTAAGCCTGATCTCTCAAAGTAATTTACTAAGTAAACAAATGTTGGTAATTGGTATATTCCCTCCCCCCCCCCCCTTCCATACACCAAAGGTTGCTCTTTCGGGACAAACACGTTTTATTTCGTCTTTGTGCTACACCATTTTGTTGGGGTGTACCCAGTGCAGTCAACTGGGATTGAATCCCTGCATCCGACAAATGGCTCAAAAACTCAACACTGAGGTATTCGCCTCCGCGATCGGAAGGCAGACACTTGATAGTCTTTCCATGACGATCCTCCACAAGTACCCTGAATTCCTTAAATTTCTGAAAGGATTCTGACTTCTGCTGCATCAAATAGACATATCCATATTTCGAGTAATTATCAATAAAAGTGATGAAGTACTGCATGCCACCTCTGGCCTAAGTCGATATTGGACCACAAACGTCGGAGTGAATGATATCCAACACATCTTGGGCTCTATATCCTTTGACCTTGAAAGGTCTCGTTAAGGAGATTTGATATCTTTGCTAGCTTAATAGTTTTGTAAGTGGATTATCGTGGAGGTATTGTAGCAAATTTATCTGTAAGCTGTAAGGGATACAACCCTAATTCATGCAAGAGTTTCCTTCTAGTTTTGATTGAGACTTGTGGCTCGCTCACAGTGAGTTTAAAGAAGAGATTTTATCCTAGTAGTGGATATCCGATCTAGTTTGATTGGACAGTGGACGTAAGGGGTTTCCCGAACCACGTAAAAATAACTGTGCTCTTTACTTACGTATTTTATCTTTGAGTTATTTTATTCACTAATCCTTCACTTGCACGCAAACTTGTATTGTTTTAATCAACTCATAATATATTCAACTTAGTGTTTACAAAGGTTTTCATATAAGAGCAACAAATTAAATCCACCATCTTCCGCTCACTACACAGCTTAAGACAACAAGATTAGTCTTCTTTTCTAATCTGCCTAACTCACTTGAGAGAGCTTTACTTGGACAGATCGAGTTAACCTGCTCTAGTGAACCTGATGTGTCAACCCACGTTATCTCCCAACGAGTAAGCATGATTTCTCAGAGTAATTTACCAAGTAAACTAAAAAGGTTGTATTTGGTGTATTTCCCCCCCCCCCCCCCTACACCAAAGCTTGCTCTTTCGGGACCAACAAGTGGTATCAGAGTAGTGGTTCAACTGACCACTGTATCTATTTGACCTGCGTTGTCAACTTGAATAGATCTAGGATACCCTATTTTCATTCTCGAGCATATTTTATGTCATTATGAAATCTTCAGTTATTGGGGCTTGCGAGGAGTTCTCTATCCAAGGATACAAAGAATGGAGCTTCAGAATCAAGACCTGTTTGAAAGCTCATCACTATCTGATGTGGAAACTGAGAGAAGAAGGTCCATTGTCCATATATGAAGAAAAGACCCGTGTAGGTGACACTGGAGTTTTAACAAAGCATGTACTCAAAGATCCCAGAAAGTACACTGCTGAGGAACGACATGTAGCTAACCTAGATGACTTTGCAAAAGGAATCATTTCCAGCACAGTCAAAGGAGTTCATTAAGCAAGAATTCAAGATTTGGATACAACTAAAGAAATGTGGGAAGCACTGTGTGAACTCAGTCTTAGGTCAAAAGCAATGATCGAAAACAAACTTTTGATGGCCTGCAACAAATTTGATGAATTTAATATGCGACCTGGTGAATCCATTAACCAGAGGAAGACCAGGTTTACTGAAATCTAACTGGAGATATCTGCTCTCAAGAAGGATAAATATACTCAGAGAGAGAAAAATCTCAAAGTCATCAAAGCACTGCCACCTAGTTGGGAGATCTACGCAGCAATGCAGCCATTGAGAGCGGACTTCAGCATTCTCACTATTGAAGCCTTATTTAATCACCTAGCTGGTCATGAGTACGATATGAAGAGAATTCAGGGAACAAATTATTCATCGAGCAAGAAGGGAGAAAGCAGCTCCAAGAAAGAAAAGGAGGTAGCTTTCAAAGCCAAAACTCTACCTAAGGAACTAGTTGCACCTGTTATAGAGAAAGGATGTTCAAGTGACAAACTACTTAAGGAATTTGCTATGATTGTAAAGAAATTTGAGAAACTTGAAACCAGATCAGGAAGTATCAGTGGTTCTACAATGATAACAAGAAAAATCGTTACTAGCAGAGTAGAGACCAAGATCGATTTGAGAGTAAATCTGAGGTAAAAAGTTGTTGGGAACCCTTCACAAAATTTAGTTTTGATGATGTTCTTTTGAAACACACTTATAATTATTTTTGTTTGTTAGGCCTTTATCAGTTCTACTTTTAACAGATCACTATCTTATAAAGTGAATCAGATAGAGAACAAGTCTATAGTCCAGGTTAGATGATGACTTAAAATGTAAAGGATTATATCCTATAGTAGTTATCTAAATTGGCTGATGTTCTTTTCGAAGAACTAGATCAGCAGGAGCCTACAAGCATCAGATGATCTGATCTATGGCCACTCAATCTGGTTATGAAGAGATCATTCACTATGGTTGTAGTCATATTTTGGAACAGTTTGAAGCAGATTGATGTTGACCAGATTGACGTTAATCTGTTGACCATATCATGTAATATGGAGTGAGCCAGCCTAGGACCAGATCAACCTAGTCATCTGACATACGAATAAATTTTCTAGATGTACTTAGAATAATCCCACTCAGATTGCCACATTAGCAGATCTCACGATGATGGAATGTATATCAATTAGAGATCAAGAATGGAAGGAGGATCAATCAATAGCTCGAAGAAGGAAAGAGAATCAATTATCATCTGCTTTCATATATCAAGTATTCGATCAACCTTTCACAAAAGGCAAGAGAAGACATTATGGGATTCACATCTCTTGATTGGAAAATCATTATTTATTACAAGCCAATCAAGCCCAACCGATTAGAATTTCAAAATTCTACACCTATAAAAGCTTGGAACCAAGTCTGGATGAGTACGTAACAACACAAAGCATAACTGACAATCAAATAAGTCGTTATTCTGCTTAGAAATCAACTCACTCATCGAAGCATTCATTGAGGAGATTTCTACATTCTAGATCGAGCTCTAAGTCGTTCGTGATCGAAATCACACCACTCATCGAAGCATTCATTGAGGAGATTTAAGTCTTCGCTAGCTAGTAGTTTTCTAGTGGATTAACGTGAAGGTATTTTGTAGCAGTATTAACTACAAGTTTTAAAGGGACACGACCCTTATTCGTGCATAAGTTTTAATCAGGTTGTGATTGGAACTTGTGGCTTGTTCTTAGTGAGTATAAAGAAGAGAGTGTCCTAGTAGTGGTTATCTAATCCAGTTTGTATTGGACCGTGGATGTAGGGGGTTTCCCAAACCACGTAAAAACAACTGTGCTATTTACTTTATGCATCTTTACATTCAGTTGCTATATTCACTAACCAGCATGAGCATTCAATCTGCATTCTTAATCAATCTGTTAATCTACTTGGTTAAGTTTTTTAAAGGTTTTCAAATAAAGAGCACAGACTAAGTCCACCATCTTCCGCACACAACGCTTTTTTGATAATAAGGTCACTCTTGCTATCTACTAAGTGTTTATCATGAGAGAGCTCTTACTTGGACAAACTAGCTATCGATCTGGTTAGTCAAACCTAAGCAATCTCTAATGGGAAAGTTTGATCTCTCTAAGTAATTAGTCAAGTAAACTGAAAAGTTTGTGTTTGGTGTATTTCCCCCCCCCCCCCCCCAATACACCAAACCTTACTCTTTCGGTACCAACAAAAGTTCCAATAACTTGCTATGGTTGTGGCAGAACAGGTCACTTCAAGACTAATTGTCGTGACTTATCTAAGAGTCAAAGAGAGAAACTAAGAGTGAAAAGAGATCGAAAACTCAAACTTAATGCAAAGCTATGCTAGCTGAAGAAGAGTTAAGCTCAAGTCATTTTTCAGATAGCTCATCAGAGAAAGATGAAGCATTATTCGTACAAGATTAAGATGAAGATTGGGATGAGTGTTTCCATGGGAATTGACAATGGCCTCGACCAGAATGAGGTAAACTCACATGTTTCTATGTCATCTAACGAATCTATATATGATTCTTGTGATGAAGATGAAGCCGAAGTCTCTTGGAAAAAGATCAATGAGATGCTCAAAAATTACAAAAATCTGAAGAAACTATTCCAAGATGTCATCAAGGAGAATGACAAGCTCAATTATACTGGGAAGATACTAAGTGAAGCAAACACGAAGTTCTCTGTCAATGGAAAGGATTTTCAAGAATAGATTAAAGAAAAAGATGAGGAGATCTACTTACTCAATTCAAAGGTCAAAGATTTGATAGCCAGAAACAAAGTAATTGAGGAGAAACTACAAAAGACGAGAGAGAACATGAGTAAGATCAACAAGAGCAGCGAACGAGCTAGTATGATTCTGGAAATCCAGAACAAAGCCAGATTGACTACTGGATTAGGCTATACTGGAGGATCAAGCTCATCCAAATTTGTAGTTGAAAAACAAAAGATACCAGATCAAGTTGTCGAACTACAGAATGAATAAAATCATCCACTGAAGATGATGGTGAAACAAGCAGGAAACAACTGGTACTAACAGGTCAAAGGCAAACCTGCTCACTATGTCAAATCAGATAGGAACCAAAAACAGAAGGCTCCTACTAGAACACCATCAACGAGAAAGCAGAAGGTCAACATGGACAACATAGAAAGGAACCATCCATCTATCTACAAAGCCATTTCAAGAACAGATGACTCAGGGAGATAGATCACTTGTTATACCTGTGTTCCTAATACCAAACTGAGTTGGGTTCCAAAAAGAACATTTGCTACTGACCAAGCACCCAATCATTGAAAGGGTTGCTAAGTCCTTATAATTGTAGGATGGAAGAACTTCAAGAAGGAGTCAAGTAGCAACAGGTTCAGTCTGGATAATTGATAGCGGATGCTCAAAGCATATGACATGTGACAAAAACCTGCTATCTTACTATGGTGAAAGACAAGGTCCACATGTAACCTTTGGTTGTTATTCAAAAGGTTATACCAGAGGATATGGTAATATCAAGATTGGAAAGACCACCATCACTAATGTTTTTTATGTTGAGGATCTTAGTCATAATTTATTTTCTGTTAGTCAGTATTGTTTTAATGGTAACCAGATTATCTCTGATCCTAACAATTGCTTTATGAAGAATAAGGAAGGAGATGAAACTTCTCTTACCGGTAAACTACTGGACATGTTATATTGTGCAATGGACGAACCAGATCGAGACATGTTTTGTCACTAAAACAATCTCAGAGATAAGCTGGTTATGGCACAAACAACTTAGCCATCTGAACTTCAAGTCTATAAACAAAATTGCAAGAGAAAAGCTAGTCGAAAGATTATCAGACCAAGTGTCTGACAAAGATCATATTTGCGAAGCTTGCCAAGCTGGAAAGCAAACCAAGTCATATTTCCCCAGCAAAGCAGCTCACTCATTGAACAGAATACTTGATCTTCTACATTTAGACTTATTTGAACCAGTAACACCATTGAGTATTAACGGTAGAAAGTATACTTTTTTTATTATTGATGATTATTCCAGATTCACTTGGGTTATCTTTTTGCTCAAGAAAAAGGAAAAGTTGGAGAAGCTAATAAATTTCTTCAAAAAGATTACACGACAAAAGAAGGCCAACATCATGTCTATCAGAACAGATTGTGGCACTGAGTTTCTAAATCAGAAGATCGAAGAATACTACAACGAGATGAGTATCACACATCAAACATCTGCTGCAAGAACACCGCAACAAAAGGAGTAGTAGAAAGGCGAAACAAATCGTCAAAAGAAG
Organism: Leonotis leonurus; assembly: GCA_026898415.1. NCBI lineage: Eukaryota > Viridiplantae > Streptophyta > Magnoliopsida > Lamiales > Lamiaceae > Leonotis > Leonotis leonurus. The sequence goes on from JAPKLX010000013.1 coordinate 4,549,046, forward strand.
CAGCACGCACCATGTTAAACGCAACTAACCCGCCACAGAAGTTTTGGGCAGAGGTAATTAACATCGCGTGTTACACTCAGAACAAATCGGTTATCACTTTCAGACATGGAAAGACTCCATATGAGATATGGAACAACCAAAAGCCAAAGATTAAGTATTTTCGTGCTTTTAGGTGTAAGTTTTACATTTAGAATAATGGGAAATCCCAATTGAAAACCTTTAATAACAAAGTTGACCCTGGAGTATTCGTAGGATATTCTGATGTTAGCAAAGCTTATACGGTTTAGAATAGGAAGACTCATATTGTGGAAGTAACACCTAATATTATATTTGAAAAATCTATTCTTTAATACAGGGAAATAGGTGAAGAACAGGCTCACAACCAGATGACAACAAGAAGCTCAAGAAATATATTATTCGAAGACATTCTGATCTGAATCCACTTGAAGATGAAGAAACTGATGTTCAACCTAAAGCTGAGACCATCACACAACTAGGGCGAACAACTCACATTGAACCTGATCAGAACAGACTAGTCCAATCTGGAGATAGTGAACCTGCTCATAGTCAACTTGATGAATCCAATGATAACAATAACATCTTGGATACCAACCTGGAGATTGAAATGGACAACCAATTCCAAACAACTTCATCAGCACACCCAGAGTTTGAGGAAAGTAGAAGAACCAGAACCTGATATATCAGAAGTGTAGATGTCTAGACGCAGAACATGGATTCAAGATCATCCACCAGAGCAGATTGTTGGGAACCTCACAGACCATGTGAAGACCAGAAGAATGTACGGAGAGAGCGCATTAATAAGTTGCTACTTATCTCATGTTGAACCAGATGATGCATATGAAGCACTTCAAGATGCAGATCTGATAGTAGCTATGCAAGAGGAGCTCAACGAATTCAAGAGGAATCAAGTATGGTATCTCGTAGATCGACCAAAACACCAAGGAGTAATAAGTGTTAAATGGGTATTCAAAACCAAGCAAGATGAGAACAGAGAAGTAGTAAGGAATAAAGCAAGATTAGTTGCCAAAGGGTACAATCAACAAGAGGGTACATACTTCGATGAAACTTTTACCCCAGTTGCCAAATTGGAAGCTATCAGATTATTCTTGGCATATGCAACATACAAACAATTCAAAGTATACCAGATGAATGTCAAGAGTGCATTTCTAAATGGTATTCTGGAAGAAGAGGTATATGTAGAGAAACCACTTGGATTTGAAGAAGGAGATCTAGAAAAGAAAGTCTACAGATTAGCAAAAGCAGTCTAAGGATGGAAGCAAGCTCTAAGAGCTTGGTACAAGATGTTGTCAAGTTTTCTACTAGAGTCAGGCTTTCAACGAGACTCAGTTGGTAAAACGTTGTTCACCATCAAAGTCAAGGAACATATCCTTTTAGTGCATATTTACGTAGATGATATCATTTTTGGATGACAATCTACTTACTTATGTGATAAATTTTTTGATCTGATGAAGAACAAATATCAAATGACCATGATGGGTGGGTTGAATTTCTTTTTAAGTTTGCAGGTTAAGAAACTATTTGATGGTATATTCCTAAATCTAGCAAAGTACGTCCAAGACTTGACCACCAAGTTTGGAGTCAAATATAGCAAACCTGTCAAGATCCCAATGCAGACCAATGGGAAGATTGATCCAGATCCAGAGGGCAAACCAGCCAACATAACTCAATACAGGGGTATCATAGGCTTACTTTTATATCTAACTGCTAATAGACCTGACATGACTTTTGCAGTTGGAGTTTTTGCAAGAAATCAGGCCAACCCCAAAGAATCTCACATGGAAGCAACTAAGAAGCTACTACGCTATCTCAAAGGAATAGCTCACATAGGATTATGGTATCCATGCGATGATAATTTTGAGTTAACTGGTTATTCACATTCTGATTATGCAGGATGCAAGCTAGATAGGAAGTCTACTTGGGGAACCTATCAATTTCTTGGAAACAAGCTGATCTCATTGTTCTTAAAGAAGCAAACCTCCATAGCTACATCAATCATTGAAGCTGAGTATAAGGCCGCTGAAAGTTGTTGTGCTCAGATACTATAGCTTAAACAACAGCTCAAAGATTATGAGATCAATTTGAAGGACATACCTATATTCTGTGACAGCTCGAGTGCTATTACGTTTACATAAAATCCAGTCTTACATACAAGGAGTAAACATGTGGATGTGAGACACCACTTCATAAGAGATCAAGTGGAATGGAAGAATGTGCATAAAGAGAAGATACACACCGAAGTACAACGAGTTGACATCTTAACCAAAGAACTACCTGAAGAGAGATTTAAAATGCTATGTGGAAAGCTAGGATTACTAAGCTTGGATGAAAGAAGCACATCGATAAAATGCAGATCACCTAACAGATTACCAGCATCAGATTGACAGACAAAAGATTACTTTAAACAAGAAGTACAAATCATTTCACAATACAGATCACTCGGAAAGCAGATCATTTGTCAAATCAGCAGACCACTGTGAAGGAACAGATCACATGAAATCATGTTTCAGGCTTTGATCACTCATGCCATGTGGAATTATTTTCCATATACATTCCTTGATTATGGGGGAACTCAGAAATTTTGTATTAATTTATGATTTTATTTACCGCCTTAATCTTACTAAATATATTATAGAGTGATAATATAAAATAGCCAAAAAAGATTGTGAAAGACAAATAATAGCCACCAACATAATAATAGTTAAATTCTAGCCATTTATAAATTTCTTGTACTAAAATACCCTTGTAATTATATTTTACATTTTTTAGTATGAATTGTATCGAATCGTACCATTCATACGTGATACTTAATTTTATTAAACTGTATGTACGTATGAATCGTATGAATTTTATCGAATCGTACGATTCATACGTGATACTTAATTTTATTAAACTGTATGTACGTATGAATCGTATGAATGAATATTATTCATACCTTTCATACCAGTCGTACCATTCATACAATTAAATTTAAGTAGAAGGGTATTTATGATAATTTACATTCAAAATGGCTAGGATTTAAATAGTGTTATGTTTGTGGCTATTATTTGTCTTTTACTATCTTCTTTGGCTAGTTTGTATAATTAACTCTATAATATAAATACTGACAGAGTTGATGTATTTTACATGTTTGGTAATGATTTTTGCAGGTATGGGAAAGCGTATCGAGAAAGAATGATTACCAAAAATAGGAAAGGAAAATTACAGAGGCAAACAACGAAAAGTACATGCCTCAAACTAACCTTACAAATAGGGTGCGTGTACCAGATGCGTCTCAAAAGCGGAAAATTGAGGAAATAAAAGTGGGAAAACAAAAAGGGAGAACTCATCTCAACACTTCATCTTTTACTTTTAATCTTAGCCGTCGATTATGGCCGTTTGCCGCTAAAGGTTAAATGATAATTAAAAGGGTTCTACTAACTCTTACTTGATTGGGTGCTCCAATTTATGGCATTTTAGATTAGGACATGTGAATCTAAATTCTATAAAAATATTAGTAAATTCGAATTTATTAAAGTTAAGTAATCAATACTTAAAACAAGCGTGAAATATGTGTTGAGGCGAAAATGACAAAGTTACCTTTTCATTCAGTTGAAAGGAGTACAAAACCTCTTGAATTAATTCACACCGATGTGTGATTTAAAATTTGTACAAAATAGAGGTGATAAGAAATGTTTTATTACCTTCATAGATTATTCCACACGGTATTGTTATCTTCATCTTCTAAGAATCAAATATGAGGCTATTCAAGCTTTAAAGAACTTCAAATTTGAAGCCGGAAATTAATTAAGCTGTCAAATTAAGATGTTTCAAAGTGATAGAGGATGAGAAAATGTAGCTCCTTTTGAGGAATTATTAAACGAAACTGGTATATATAATTCATCAATCGATAACTCCTTATTCGCCTCAATCTAACGGTGTTTCGTACAAAAAAATCGAACACTTAAGGAGATGATGAACGCTTTATTGATTAGTTCGGGGTTGCCCCAAAACATGTGGGGGGGAAACTGTTTTGACAGCCAACTATATATTGAATAAGATTTCACTTAATGGTTGTGTAAAGGAAGAAATCCCTCATACGAATATCTTAAAATGTGGGGGTGTTTGGCAAAGGTTAGAGTGCATATAACCAAAGAAGTTACAAAAAGCCCTAAAACGGTTGATTGTATATTTATTGGATATTTTCTTAACAATAGTGCCTATTAGTTTTTTATCCACAAATCGGAAGTTCCCAATATGATAGTGGGAACAAGAATTGAATTAAGAAATTCAATATTCTTTGAGAACATATATCCTTGTAAAGATAAGGATAGAATTGAAGTCAATTCTAGTAATAGTATTGTAAAAGAAACCATATCTTCTTGAACAATAAATGAAGACCCAAAATTGTGCAAGCGACAAAGGTCTAATATAGAGGATATAGAATCAAGACGTAGTAGTAGAGTTAGGACTCAAAAGACTTTTGGTCTTGATGTTGAGAATCCTTAGAATAATTTTGATGATGTTCTTTCGAAAAACACTTAGATTTTATTCTTAGTGTATAGAGGAGCAAGCCTGTTGTGCGTTATATTTCTTAGAGTTGGTATATTGTAAGGACAAGATCACTTTATAAGATCTTGACCATAGTACGCCAATTTATAGAACAAGTTAGATGATAACATTCTGTAAAGGACAAAACACTTTCATGTTGTTCTGTCCTATAGCAGTCATCTGATCTAGATAGTCTTCTGTTGAAGTAAGAGAAGAGCAAACCTGTTAGCAAGCAAAGCAGAACGAGGAAGCCTTCTTCTCTCCCGAGGAAAATAGGAACATATCGAAGAAGAACTTTATTCTATTTGCCACATAAGCGGATCATTATAGGAGGAAGAAGATCAATCAAGGATTTAGTCAACTCAATCAAGAAGATCAGAATCTACTATACAAAGCAAGATAGAAGAATTTGGCAATGATATTATCAGCGACAATCAAGCATTTAATGCTAAGTCAATCATGCCAATGGTCATAATTTGAATTATGCACCTATAAAATCTTGAAACAAAGTACTCAATATATACGAGATCAACGAGCTGTTACTCTGACCAGAATTATTAACGAACAAACAAGCACTACAAGAAATTCGCTCATAGATAACGGCGAAATGCCGTTATCTATACGTGCAAAAATGTGTTAAATATACTGCTGTAATCTATGTGCACACGCTCATAGATAACGCTCGGCACCGTTATCTATTCTGTACATAGATAACAGTTTAGAATGTAAACATAACACAATATACCGTTATCTATATACACTTTACATAACAGTACAAACCGCTATCCATTCATACTTTTATGTAATCTATTGTACACATAGATTACATTTTTGTTCCACGTACATAACGATTTGTAGCGTAATCTATTTAAATGTATATATATCGGTTGTAGACGTTATGTAATGTATTTTGTACGCTTTGTATTGTTAGATTAGAAAGCGCTTCTTAATCATATAGATAACAGTTGTTTGCCGTTATAAAATGCTTGTAAAATATATTATGTATTGTTTCTTTAGATTACACTTTTGGTCACTTAGATAACGATTTTGTATCGTTATCTTAAATATTCAAATTTCTTTTGTCATCCAATTTATATTTAAAAAATATCAATTAATAATATAACGAAAGACACCAAATAATATCATATTAAACCTACTTAAAATATTTACTACCATGCAAATATTCAACAAAAGTATGTACAAGCCAAATATATCAAATGTGCTTGAAACAAAAGAATACTCGTTTTATAAGTCATAGTTTGTCTTCACATTGCACCTAAATATATGCCAAAATATCTTCCAGCACTAATATCAGTTCTTCATCACATTGTACCTGAAAAGTAATATGAATACAATTAAATAATAATCAATAAACACAAAGATTAAAATTTTAGAAACAACTACTCCACACACAAATAGACAAAATATGAGAGCATCAAAGTGAAAACACGTCAACATTAAATGATAAATCATATTGCAACAGCTTCATCTAACTTGAAAATACATCACATACAACTATTATATGAGTCTACAATCATCTTATCAGTTTTACTCATGCTCGAATGACGAACATTGCAATTTTGAGAAACAAACTTCAAAATCTAATCTTTTTCAACCCTCCAAATCAAATATCCCATGAAAAATTAGCCCAATTTCAGTTTCAAATCAACCACACCTATTATCATTCAGCCAGCATATAAATTATAATTTGGCAACATCAAGCAAAAGCCACGGTTGTGTCAGGAAAACTTATTGGGTAACAAGGAAAACTATGGACATAGATACGATGTAGAACCTGATGAGATGTCAACTTTTGAGGCTTCTATATGATGTCCACTCGATCCATCCATACTTAATGCTTCTATGATCTTCGGAACATTTCTAAAGCATCATTCAAGAAATTATATCATAAATATTTCAAGTTTTGATTTATGAGCACTCTAAACATATACTTTTAGGCAGGATTTACAAATTAAATACATGTGTAATTATAGAATGATGGGCACTTTTAAACCTAGGAAAGGAGAAGTAGTGAAGTGTTACCTGTCAACAGTATTTCCATGCCCGAGTTGGCCGTTGGTACCCCTCCCCCATGAGAATACATTTTGTCTATCCGTCACAGCAATTGTATGCCTCTATCCACATGAGATATTTACTACTTTCTGCCGGTTCAAAAATTCAAGTCAAAAATCAAATAAAAAAGGAAAGGAAAATCAGTCATAAACCATTGTAAAGGTCATTCAAATGTTGTCTGGTGTGAATTAATCCCAAAATATGTTCTAGCAGAATAAGCAGCAAAGTGTTCAAGAAGCCGGGCTGGTGTAGTCAGATCAGCAACAGAGATCCCAGACAAGCTTGCGGGGGCTGTATCTCCAGGTTGGGTAGCAGGATCGGCAACAAAGGTCCCAATCGTGTGTGAGGCTGTATCATCGGTTCCTTCACTTGTTCATGTTTTGTGTTCCTTCACATAGTGATGCACTTCTTCAAGAATTGTAGTAAAAACAGTAAAAGCTGGTCCCAATCTGAGGCTGCATCATAGGGCTGGGAATGTTCAACGGTCCGCACCAAGGTCCCAGTCATGTGTGTGTGAGGCTGCATCAAAGGCTGGGCGCGTTCAGCTGCCCTAGGCGCTGGATAATAAGACTTGAATCTTCAAGGGTGATTGCAGGTCACCGAGTAATCAACTGCTGTCTTTGGGTTCCATTAAGTCTGCTAGCAGGTCACTTATTACCTGAAATAGCAAAAGGCAACGCAGCAGTACGCAAATCCAAAAACTCAAAGTAGGAATATGATGTGTTACAAGTAAAATCCACAAAAATCAAGAGTTATAAGATGCAGCTCAGAGAAAAGTGTTCAAGTTCAAGCCAATGCAATAATGATAGGTCACGTATACCAGAGTAGTAAAGGCAAGATAAGAGCTAGGGATCCATGTAAAACACATTATGTTTATGCACAGCAAATTAGGAGTGAATTGGCCTCAAAAAAATGAGGGCAGGCCACATTTCAAAGCTCGTTGGCTTAGATCCTAAGTATAACTTGCTTATCAATCATAAGCACATCAACATTAACTCTCAAATTGTTCCAAAAGAGTACAATTCTTCCACCATTAAACACATCAAAGATGAGAACAAAAGTGTAATAACTCAAATATATAGTATGGAAAATTATTAAGTTTTGTGAATTAAGTTTTGTCCCCAAAACAAATCACATTAGATTTAAGTTATCCATCTGAAAATTGTTTATCCATCTCCTAGAGGGTTTGGGGTGCCAACCTGCATCATTGAAAACAAATCCACCTCTCCCCGTAGGAGTGTTAGTAGCAACAGGTTTATTAAACTTGCACGTGCTAGCTAAATGCCCCAATTTACGACAAACGGAACACATTTTAGGATAACAATCATATACAATATTTTGAGAGAATGAAGTTCCATTTGGCATAACAAGCTTAATTTCATTCAAGGGCTCCTTAGTCATATAAATTTTTATTTGAATTTTAGGCCCATCAACGTGATTTTTAGAGATAGTACGATAATCCACGCCAAGAGGAATGCCTAGTACAGATGCTATTTTACCTAGAGAAATGGAGTTCCAAAGTTCTAATGGTAAATTTGGTAGAGTGATCCATACCGCAAATAAAGAGTCGGGCTTTTCAAATCGGAAGTATTCAACCATATCACAAAGTATAAGTCTGTTACCACCAATAAAGTAGGGTGCTGCTTTAAGGACAGCAGCACGGGCCTCCAGGGAGGCGAAACTGAATACCATGAAGCCGTTAGGATGGTAGGCAATCCTCGCTTCATGTGTCCATTGTTTCACCAGATGCTCTATTTGTTGTTTGAGCGGAAATGCATCTGCAAAAAAGCCCAAGAGGGTGTGTCCCCACCCTAGAGAAATGGGGACACAGTCACTGTCATTCAGAACTAAGGAATTATCAACCAGATTTACCTCATGGCATTTAAGAGCAAGATCTTCACGTGTGAAGGTCCTTTTCTTCTGGAAGGAAAGGTCGTTTATTAGCCATGGTTCCAGAGTGCCATCCGGATGGTTAAAATCAGTGTGCTTATGATAAGAGGCCTGTGTGCTAGTTGCGTCAGAGGCCCTATCATCTTCCTCTTCGTAATCCGACTCTTCCCAATCAGATTTATATGTGGAGTCATAAGGGTCGTCAGAATCACCATCATCCAGTGGTTGATCAGGGGTGATACTTTTGGCATGTTCAGCAACCTGTCGAGATAATATGTTGAAAGGATTCCTGCTTGTTGAAGCCATTAGTGCAGCAGGCAAAGTTCAAAAAAGGAACATGTAAGGCAGGCTGCCAATCAGGTATAAAGTAGCAGTGTAGTATCAATACAAGACACGGATAATTATAGTTTGATCACACAGTCAATGCAGCAGAAGATTAGCTAAGAATATAGTTGGTGACGAGTGATCAAGGCCAAGCCAATTCAATATAAACAAGGTTTAGCAGTCAAGTGTAGCAAAGGCAGGTTTCAGCAGATGGTATTTGATGAAGATCAAGACAAAACAATAATGATAAGTTCAGCCAACAAAGCGCAGAGTCTGATCCAGCGCAAATACATAACAGTCTATAGAATAGAAGAACAAGTCACATTAGCAATTAGGGTGCAGACTAAATAAGAATATGCTTAGCAAATGTAGTGCAATTTAGACCCAAACTAACACTCAAAAGTCTAACCGTGAAAAGTGGTGGGTGCCCTTACATGTGTTTTTATTCGTTTTTGCAAACCACTTTTGTCCTCTATTCCTTTAACATAGATAGATAAAACAAAAAGGCAAACATTTCTTTAGTTTTCTTACAGATATATCTTTTGTTCTCTATTTGTTGTCTTACTAACATGTGTTTAAGATGATTATTTCAAAATTCTTCTTCCTAACCAACACAGACACCCACTTGTCTTTGCAGTCTGTAAGACCTAATGATAGGAACTCAATCTTTTTAGCAAAATATATGATCCTAATATTGAATCCAAGTAAAGACAATGAAGTACCATAAACATATTTAAAAGAAAGATCATAAGATTCCTTGTCATTCCTGCTAGGATAGAAATACATGAAAGTAAATTATGGGAAGAAGCGTTCATTTCATCCTTCAGCTACGCATGCTAGATTAAATTATTTCATATAAGAAGATAAAATGAATGTAGAATAACAGAAGGATGCATGACAAGATTGCATGCTATAACCTTAACCATCTAAACATATAGTATAAGCAACATACATGTCAGACAAGATTAGTTAAACAATCGAATCAGCATAGGAATGCTGGCTTCAACAGTCTGCTCAACTATCCAAATATTATAGTTAACTTTAGATATACCAATGAGATTATGTGGGATGAGGGTGGAGCAGGGAGGGTGAGGCTTGCCAGAACTTTAATTAACCAACAAAATTATGAGTACAAAGTCCTTGAAAATAACTTACAGGACCAGCTGATTTACGATCAAGAGTGATGGCGAAGTACATCTCATTTACAAGCGACAGCTTCTCGCACAAATAAAGCTGCAAATACAATATCAATAATGTATTTTCATAATGAACTAAATGATTAAATCATCACAAGATGGAAAAAAAGACTTGAAACTATGCAAGTGAAAATGTAAATTACATATGCGTGCAATTACAGATTATTTGCTGAACTACATCTTTTAAAGAGTGTATTATAAGAAAACTAAATAAAATATGTAGTGTTTGTTTAAATAGTTCCAGACTTCCAGTGACAGCATCTCTACTATTTTGAATATTAAGTTTAAAATGGCAGAAGGAGAAATGGTGTGAAAATGCTGGGAGCCTGCAAAGCTAATTCATTCTAAAACAGGTAAAGAGTAAGTGGAAATTGAAAATTTAAATGTCAGGATTAGGGTTATGTAAATATTGGAAATTCAAGTAAATGAGAAGCTAGATTCATGGTGGAAATGAAGCGAATGTGGATTTCCATGAAAAATGGCTAAAAGTATATGATATTGATCTTGAACCCTATAAAATTGAACCTGTCATATTAGATTTAAAGGTTATTGTTTCACACCACCCTATAAATTTAAATGTGGAAACGTTACCAACCAAACTGTCAGGAAACTTTTGGAGGATAAGTTGCATCTGGATAGTTAAACTTTAGAAGTAGATTATTACATCATCAGCTCACACGGGATAATTTTAATATCAGGGAGATTTTATGGTGTTCGGAAAGAGAAATAATTAAATCTAAGTAGAATATTTATATAAAAGAAAGTATCCTTCGTGATATAGCTAAAGCTAATAGCTGAGGAGGGCATTAAAGATAAAGCTTGGTGAAAACAAGATTTTGATTTCTCAATTTGATAAGATATAACTAGTAGTCGGCTATTAGAGAAAAACATGATAAGTAACTAACTCAAACCTTGCTAACAACTTTCCCTTGGGATCCAGTTTGTTTTGTAACCAATACTTGTCCAAGAATTTGCCCTGAACGACATTATTCTCATAAGACTAAGCCCACACTTGGTAGTTGTAAAAAGTTTAAACTGTCTTATAACGTTGTAAATCATACCAGCTATGTTTGCAACCTTATCAGCTTCCACAATATGAACACCACCCTTTAGACCACTCTTAAATGTTCCAAGCCCTCTCCCACCACCAAGAATTTGCGACTTCACCACCACCTGTATCACCAACAATTAAAGTGCTTACCCAAATGTATTCTGAATACAAGATCGAGAAAAGTACAAAATTTAATTCCCGCACATTACCTCACTCTGGTTGGGGAACACATCCTGTAATGCCTTCTTGACTTCATCAAGAGACCCAACCGGAACACCTCTTGGAACATTGATTCATGCTTACTCATCAAATCAGCTCCCTGTGTTAATTTGACATAATGATATCAACTGATCGAAACAAGAGTGATCAACGCAAATTACACGCTGAAGGAAAAAACCTTTAATTCCATGAACTTCATGACCACCCTAAAACTTGGACGCTTCCAAACACTAGCGTCTAATGATGCAATCCCAACATATAAATGAAATTAAGGAACTCCAGACCTTGATCCCTATTTGGACGGTGTGTGCATAAAATCTACGGAAAATTATCTCCAAAATCACAGATCCAAAATCCACGCACACACACACATAAACAAAATGCGAAGACGCGCAGCGAACAATTACCTGATACTCGTGTATGTTGAGACGGCGGAGCGGCTGCTGTTGCCATTTTCCGGCGATGGAGAGAGATCGAGCAGCGAGATTTCCGAACAATCGACGCACCATTTTGCGCAAACTGATTTAACAATCGAAGATGGAAATAGAATCGGAGACTTACATGTAGGGCCTTTCAGTTGTCAACACAGATAATCAGTCAGACAGTGTTTCAAAGATCAGATTGCAAGAGAATCCAGTAAGAACAGAGCTCAAAGACAGGAACTATCAGATTGCAATCCAGATAAAACTGAAGTCAAAGAAATCAGAGGTTAGCAATCGAATCACATAAGCAAGCAGCAAGCAGGGGAGATGGACGACTGAATCCAGTGATATAAAACTCCCTTGAGGTGTTTGATAGAACTCGTTCATGTAGGGGTGAGTGAACAGACAGTGATTTGATTATTAGGCGTCGCGTTCAGCACATAATCCCGTCGCGTTCAGTACAACAGCAAAGGAAGTACTCAGAAGCGTCGCTGAAAGATGATTCACTCGCCCATATTTGAGAAACAGCACTCGAGCAATCTTGCGGAGTGTTCGAATCAGAGCTGCTTCAGTGTTGTTGAAGTCGCTTTCCACAGGTCAATATCCGCTAAGGTTGAGTCGCTCAGGGGAGATTCCAGATAGCGCGTATAGCCGTTGCAGGAGAGAGTAAAGAGCCGTTGCAGGGGGAAGCTCTAGTACTCGCGATATGAATCTGACACCAAATCGACATTTGAATCGCTCACCAAAACGACGGAAAATGGTTAGGGGATGTTTGAAGTGTTGTTCTGAAGAGTTATTCTGGCCAGCGCCACCACCGAGGTCACCGGCGGCGCACCCAGAGGGTGGCGGCGTAACCTAGGGTTTCCCCTCACCAAGTTCAGTCGACGGAAATTTATGTTAATAGAGTCGAGATGAACTGGGAAGGATGAATCAGTGAGAATATTAGGCAAAATGCATATATAGATAACGATTATTTGTTAACGGTATTCATTAACCATTATAAAATGTTTATCTAACACTTAATAAAGATAACAGTTGTTGCAAAATTGTTAACTATAACTATATATATAGATTACGATTTATTAAAATCCATTATCATTAACATAAGTTACACTAATATAGATAACACTAACTGTTATCTATTTGAAAAACACGCTCATAGATAACGGTATATTAAAAATACCGTTATCTATGTGGTGTTATCTATTACTAAATTTCTTGTAGTGAAGCATTCAACCGTTAAGAAATATGAGAATTTGAAAACTACTTTCAAGCAATACTGGATTTATTCCAAAGTTCTTTGATTTTTAATCTCGATTAAAGTTTGTTATATCGAGAAGAAGAATAGCTTCAGTCATAGTTTAGTAGATTTCTAAGCTCTGCGCGTGAAGAGTTGTAACAGATTTATTCTGTAAGTTGTAAGGGTCACGACCTAAAACTCGTGCATGAATTTATGTCTAGCTTTTACTTGAATTCGTGGCTCGTACTCAACGAGTATAAACAAGCTAGAATCCTAATAATGGATTTCCAGTCAAGAGTGATTGGACCTTGGACGTTGGGAATGTCTCGAACCATGTAAAATTGACTTAGTGATTTATATTATGCATTTCATTTTCAGTCGTTTTATTCACTAACTCTGCATACTTGCACTTATCATTAATTGTATTAATTAGCCTGCATAAGAACACTTGGTTAATTAAAGGGTTTTCATATAAGAGTAATCAACTTAATCCATCATCTTCCACACACAGTACTGTTCAAAATAAACTATTAAAACAGTTTAAGTCTGACATGATCAGCACGCTCGAGAACCTCTCTGGACAGATCTTATCTTTAATAGAGAACCTGATCTAGTAATCTTGAAAGTCATCTTCTCATAAACAACCGCTTCACTCTTGGCTCAATTTGCGCAAGTAAACTAGAAAAGTTGGTGTATAGTGTATCCCACCCCTCCCCCCCACCCCCCCAAAACCTAGCTCTTCCGGGACCAACACCTGACTATGCATCGTTCATGTTGGATGATGAACCGGCAACGATGAAAGCAGCTTTCTCTAGGTCTAACGTAAAGCTCTGGAGAGAATCTGTATAAAGTGAAATTTACTCAATAATGCAAAATCGCACTAGTGTGCTTATTGATTTACCAAAAGGTTGTAAACCCTTAGGATGCAAGTGGATCCTAAGAAGAAAGTTTAAAGTTGATGGTCAATTGATTAATTCAAGGCTCAGTTAGTAGTCAAAGACCTTAAACAAAAAGATGGGTATGATTTTTTCGATACCTATTCATCACTAACACAAATTTCTTCTATTAGAGTGCTTCTCGCCATTGCTGCTTTGAAAAATCTCAAGATTCACGAAATAGATGTTTAAAACGTGTTTTTAAATGGTAACCTAGAGGAAGAAATCTATATGGAGCAACTTGAGGGGTTTGTAGTATCTGGTCAAGAAAGAAATGTATGCAAATTAGTGAAGTCTCTATATGGATTGATACAAGCGTCGTTACAATGACACTTAAAATTTGACGATGTAATGTTGTCAAATGGTTTCAAAATGAATGAGTGTGAAAAATGTGTTTACATTAAAAACACTGATAGCGGGTATGTTATAGTGTGCCTCTACGTAAACGACATGTTAATTATGGTTAGTAATATTTGAGTGATTAACGACACTAGGTTCATGTTGAAAAGAAGTTTTGACAAGAGGGATATGGGGGGTAGCCGCTGTGATACTTGGAATTAAAAATCTAAGAAGATCAGATGGGATCAACTCATCACAATCTCATTACATTGAGAAAGTGCTCAAAAAGTTCAACGCGTATGTAAGTGTACCTGTTAAAAACCCTTTTGAACTCAATGTTCGCTTGAGTAAAAATCGAGGAGATTCACTTGCACGAGAATAATATGAAAGGGTGATTGGGTGTTTGTTGTATCTAACTAATTGCAGTCAACCTAACATAGCATGTGCCATGAACAAATTGAGTCATTACACGAGCAATCCGAGCAAAGAGCATTGGAAAGTGCTTGTGAGATTATTGAGATATATAAAGTATACTCAATATCATGGGTTAAATTTTGTTAGATACCCTCGGTACTTGAAGGGTATTGTGATGCGAATTGGATCTTAGACACAAATGATTAATTTTCGACAAGTGGATATGTGTTTACGATCAGAGGTGGAGCTATTTCGTGGAGATCCATGAAACAAACGTGTATAACTTCATCCACCATGGAATCTCAATTGATATCTTTAGATAAAGCTAGTGAAAAAGTTGAGTGGTTAAAGAAATTTTCTCGAAGATATTTCATGTTGGTCGAAGCCAGTGCTTTGTTATGAATCATGGCTTGGAATTGAAAGATGAAGAAATGAGCAGTCTTGAAAAGCTATGTCTCGATTCTAAAATTGAGGATTTGGCAAAGATGGAGAATAAGAAGGAGAACTTTGATTTGAAGATTGTTTGTCCACGTGGCTAAATGATTTTTGGACTGATGTTGTGAAGATGCACTGCTATGAAGGTTGTTTAGCTTTACTTTTTGTTCAAGTTTATTTTTGTTTAAGCAATGTTAATTGCAGCTTAATGTTAGGGTTTGATTAGGGGACCACTACATATAAAGTGTCCCTTATTTTTCAGAAATTAAAAAAGAAATATATTTTTCTCCTTATCCCTTCTTTCTAATTTCTCTCTCTATTTCTCCCAAAAATTTTATCGTAACTGTTGTTCTGTTAGATTCCATCAAAATCACACCAAAATCCAAAAAATTACATTATATATTCACTTGGGTCCATTACATTTGGTATCCTGATCATCAGGTTTTTGCCATCCTTAGTGAATTCTAAGCAACAATGGCTTTAACTACTCGATTCAAAGATCTGCAAGAGGCACAAAAGAAACTTGATCATTTTGTGCAAACTAAAACAATGAAACGAGTTGCGGCGGAAGATAGGCTCAATGAGCAAATTGCTAGCGTGGATCAGAAGGTGGAACAAAAGATGCAAGGAATTCATAAGAAATGTGAGCATTTAACTAATATGCTGGCTGAGATGAAACTTCAATTACTGAATATGAGCAAGGAGAAAACACCATTTGAAAATGAGTCAATTTTGGGAGATCCACCATATGAAGCTTCTTTCTTCAAGCATCATTCCTCTAGCTCTAAATACAGGATTACTAACCCACAATCTACTATGGGAAGTACTATTCATAAGGCCGATTTTCCTAAATTTGACGGAACAAATCCCCGTGCATGGATTATTAAGTGTAATAGTTATTTTAGATTAACGACTGCTATTAGCAAGGAGCATAAAATGCAGTTGGCTATTCACAATTTTGAGGGGAGGGCTTTATAATGTTCCAAAATTTTGGGTATGAAAATATTGCTGAAATTTGTTGGGAGCAGTTCTTGCAGGTTGTAGCTGCTAGATTCGAGGATATTAATGAAGGGAAAATCCTCATGGAATTCAAAATTTTGAAACAGATTGGATCTTATGCTGGCTATGTTGAGAAATATGAGGAGTTGAGAGCATGTTTGATGATTAGTAGCACAATCAAGTACTCAAAGGAATATTTCGTGGCTAATTTTATCAGTGGATTGACCGAGGAGATACAGAACTTTATGCTATTGTTAATCCTAGGACATTACAGGAAGCTATTGAGATGGGACAGAAACAAATTTATACCTTTGATGCTCTAGCTAAGAGAATCAGCCCAGTTAGTTCTAGGCCTTTTTCCAATCAGCCTAGTAACTTCAAGAAGGTTGAGGTGGTTGCTACTACCAAACCCCCATCCTAGGGTAGTTCTAAGGTTCCTATCAAGTTGCTCAAAAAGGCGGAGAGAGATGCGAGGAGGGATACAGGTCTCTGCTATAACTGTGATGAACCATATGTTTATGGGCACCAATGCAAACATAGGGTCTTTTATATCACCATGACTGAAGAACAAGAAATGGAATACTTGCAGCATCAAGTTGAGCAGGGATAAGGAGATGAAATTATAAGGGGAGAAATACCTACACCTATGGAAGAGATTCAAATGTCTTTAAATGTTTGTTACGGGGGAAACAAGACTTATTACTATGAAGATGATTGGAGAAGCTGTGGGGAATCAACTACACATACTTATTGACACTGGAAGCACCCTTAGTTTTTTACAAGAAGGTACTGCCAAAAAATTGTGCAGCAAGCTGGAAAAGGAGAAGCATATTCTAGTTAAATAGCAAATGGGCAGAAGTTGATGAGGACACAAAAGGCTGCCAACTTTCAATGGACTGTGCAAGGTCAACAATTCACATTTTCTCCTAGGATTTTGGCTAATGAGGGTTATGATCTTATTTTAGAAGGGGATTGGCTTAAGCATTGCACTCCTATTCAGTTGGATTACAACAAAATGACAGCAATTGTGCAACAATTGCACATGATGGCAAAAGGGTGAAGTTACAAGCTATGACAAGTACCACAGAATGCCAAATGATTACTTCCGCAGTTCTCTATAATTTGATACATAAGAAATTGGAAGAGAGGGAAGAGTTGTACCTCTTTAGCTTCGTAGTGCAAGATCACAATGAATCTCCAAATTTGACTTCCTTACTTGGTGAGTACAAAGATGTTTTTGAAGAACCTCGTAGACTTCCACCTGCACAAGGGGTTGAACATCAGATCAGGTTAAAGCCCAATAGTGAGCCAAGACATCAACACCCCTACATAATTTCTCATAATCATAATGATTAAATAGAAAAAATAGTTAGTGGTATGTCGAGAGAGGGAATTATACAACATAGTAGGACTTCTTTTGTTGCACCTATGATCCTACTGAAGAAAAAGGACAACCCTTGGCGGATGTGTGTTGATTACAAATACTTAAACTCTTTGACAATAAAACATGACTACCTCATTTCTCTTATTAATGAATTATTGGATGAACTATTCGGGGCTCAATAATTCTCTAAGTTGGATCTCAGATCTGGCTACTTTCAGATCCTAGTCATTCCCTAAGATAGATATCTCACCGCCTTTAGCACTCACTAAGGCCATTATGAATTTTTGGTGATGCCCTTTGGTCTTTGTAATGCTCCGGCCACATTTTAATCCCTTATGAATAGGGTGTTTCAGGATCACAGAGGTAGTTTGTGTTGGTGTTTTTCGATGATATTCTAGTTTACAGCAAAAGTTGGGAAGACCATTTCGTACATCTGAAGTTGGTGCTGGACTTGTTAAGGAGACATACTCACTATGCTAAGAGGAGTAAATGCCAATTTGGTCAGCAAAAGATTGAGTACTTAGGTCATATTATCACTCTAGAGGGAGTCTCTACAGATCTAGAAAAATTTTCATGTATGATGAAATGGCCAACTCCTAAAACAATTAAGCAGTTGAGAAGCGTCTTAGTGTTAACTAGGTATTACAGAAAGTTCATCAAGGGGTATGGAATGATCAACCAGCCTCTCACTACACTATTGAAGAAGGATAATTTTCATTGGAATCCAGAGGCACAATCAACATTTTATCATCTTAAGGTGGTTATTTCTACCGCTCCGGTTCTAGCACTACTAGATTTCTCTAAACCCTTTGTGTTGGAAATGGATGCTAGTGGCTATGGAGTTGGGACGATACTCATGCAGGAGCATAGGCCAATTGCATACATTAGTAAAACATTGTGTCCTAAGAATCAAGCTTTGTCTATATATGAAAAGGAATTCCTCATTGTGATTATGTCAATGCAGAAGTGGAAGACTTATTTGCAGGGGAATCATTTCATTATCAGAACCGATCAACAAGCATTAAAACATTTTCTTGACCAAAAGACTATCAACCCTCTTCAGCAAAAGTGGTTAACTAAGCTATTGAGTTTAACTTATGAAATACAATACAAAATAGGAGTGGAAAATAAGGCCGCTGATGCCTTATCAAGGTGTGTAGTTCCTGAGATAGATTGTGCAGCTATCACTACAACTATTCCTACATGGACACAAAGGATTATTTAAAGCTATAAGAATGATACTCTCCTAACCAAGGTACTGGCAACCAAGTTAATAGATAAAAAGGCTTATGAGGAATATCAGTTGGCAGCTGACATTCTCAGTTATAAAGGAAGATTGGTGGTCGGAACAGACTCAAATCTACGAGCTGATTTGCTTACTGAGATTCATAGCTCTTCCCTAGGAGGTCACTCAGGGGTTCAAGGTACATATATGAGGCTCAAAAATTGTTTTTACTGGCCTAAGATGAAGTCTGATGTTATCAAATCTGTTAAGGAGTATGATGTTTGCCAAACACATAAGGCTGATATGGGGTTGTATCTGAGGTTGCTACAGCCGTTACCCATTCCACAACAAGCCTGGACACATATTTCTCTATATTATGTAGAGGGACTTCCAAAATCTGTAAGTAAAGATGTGATTTTGGTGGTGGGGTGGACAGATTTACTAAGTATGGGCATTTTATTTCTCTCTCTCACCCTTACACTACTCAGTCAGTAGCAAAACACTTCCTAAACACTATTTATATACTACATGGGCCTCCTGTGAGTATAGTTTCAGACCGGGATAAGGTGTTTTCTAGTAATTTCTGGAAGGAACTTTTCAAATTGATGGGAATGTCATTAGATATGTCATCTGCCTACCATCCAAAAACTGATGGGCAGACAGAACGACTTAATCAATGCCTCGAAGGATACTTGAATTGTATGGTTAGCTCTACATCTAAACAATGAGTGAAATGGTTACCCTTAGCTGAGTATTGTATAACACCAGCTATCATAGCAGCTTGAGATGTACCCCAATTCTAGCTCTCTATGGATTTCCTCCTACTCAATTCGGTTTAGGATCTTATTTAGACACATTCTCGTCTGAAGCTAAGGATGTGGTGGAAGAGCGACGTGAATTTGTGAAGTTATCGAGAGATAATCTTGTTCAGGCCCAGAATAGAATGAAGTTCTATGCTGATATGAAACGACAAGAAATGATTTTTGAGGTGGGAGATCAGTTTTATCTCAAACTTTAACCCTTCCACCAAAATTTGTATCACTCCGAAGAAATTTGAAGTTATCTACTCGATACTATGACCCTTACACTATTCTAGAAAAAATTGGGAACGTGGCCTATAAGCTAGATCTACCGAAATCTTCGCGAATTCATTTGATTTTCCATGTTTCTCTACTTAAAAATTGCATGGGAGAAAAAGTTGTACCTGAATCTACACTTCCTCCCACGGATGATGATGGGTTCTACACTGTTGAGCCTTTGGCAATTTTGAACCCACGCTCTATTGAGCGTAAAGGAGAGCTCGTTTCGCAAATTCTGGTCCAGTGGGTTAATGTCAGTGCTGATGGAGCTACTTGGGAAGAAAAGTTTATTCGCCACAAGTTTCCGGCTTTCAATCCTTGCCGACAAGGATTTTCTTTAGGAGGGGGTAATGTTATGAATCATGGCTTGGAATTGAAAGATGAAGAAAGGAGTATTCTTGAAAAGCTAGGTCTCGATTCTAAAATTGGGGATTTGGCAAAGATGGAGAATAAGAAGGAGAACTTTGATTTGAAGATTGTTTGTCCACGTGGCTAAATGATTTTTGGACTGATTTTGTGAAGATGAGCTATTATGAAGGTTGTTTAGCTTTACTTTTTGTTCAAGTTTATTTTGGTTTAAGCAATGTTAATTGCTGCTTAATGTTAGGGTTTGATTAAGAGACCACTATATATAAAGTGTCTTTTATCTTTCAGAAATTAAGAAATGAGAAATATATTTTCCTCCTTATCCCTTCTTTTTAATTGCTCTCTATTTCACCCAAAATTCCTATCGTAACTATTGTTCTATTAGCTTCCATCAAAATCTTACCAAAATTCAACAAATTACATTATAAATTCACTTGGGTCCAATACATGCTTCCAGTGATTATTCACTGTGATAGTCAAACTGTTATCAGGAGGGCAAAGTGTGACTTTTACAACAGTAAATCTCGACATATCCGTCGGCGACACAATACCATAAGACATTTGATCACAATAGGAATGATTACAGTTTGACTATTTAAAGTAATTGTATAATCTGACGGATCCGCTTACAAAATGGTTAAATGGATATCAAAATGTTTATACTTCTAGTCGGGGTGGGGGGTATGTTGGGAACCCTAATATATTTAGTTTTGATGATGGTCTTTTCGAAACACACTTAGCTGTTTTAGAGTTTAAACTGTTCTACGTGTAAAACAGATCACTAGATATAAAGTGAATCCTGTTATAGAACAGATTAGGAGATGACTTGATATGTAAAAGAAATATTCCTATAGAAGTCAATCTCAACTTAGTATAGGATGAAGGTCAAGATTTCACACCAAAAGGAATCGATCTGCTGTAACAGACAGTGACCAGATCGTTGACCAGATCGATATCTACAGCGAGGCAACAGATCGATTGAGTCATCAATCCACAAGCTGACATCATCCTACACATCATATACTCTTGCCACGTCAAGACTGAAACCTATCCAACTGGGATTGGAAAGAAAATCTTCGGTTAACACATAGAAGGAAAGAAACCGTTGGCAATCTGGTTTCCATAAACTAAGGATTGAGTCAACGTTTCTACAAGGCAAGAAGAGATATGATGGACATTATTGATTGGCAATATACCATCAATCTCACGCCAATCAACAACGGCTAGAATTTTAAATTCAATGCCTATATATTTGAAGTTCAAAATCTGGAAAAAAAAAAGAGAGAGAACACGCACGCGAGCTACACTGTTAACTTACTCTCAAGCAATCAATCTGCAATCCAGACTAAGAGCTTCCAACACTTTGTGATTCCACATCACACCGACCACCTCGATTCAAGTCTGTCTTATCGAGAGAAAGGAGATCACCCTGCTAGCTAGTAGTTTTCTAGTAGTAACGTAGAGGTAATCTGTTGTAAAGGGACACGACCCTTATTTCGTGCATAAGTATCTCTCTAGTTGTGATTGATACTTGTGACTCGTTCTCCACGAGTATAAACAAGCAGAGTATCCTAGTAGTGGATAATCTGGTCTAGCTTTGACCAGATCGTGGACGTAGGGATTTCCCGAACCACGTTAAACGACTGTGTGCTTTACATTCCTGCATATTTACTTTTCAGTTGTTTATTACTCTTAACATTCGGCACTATCATACAAACTGCATATCAATCAATCTGCTTAACGATCCGACTTTCTTTAAAGGTTTTCTTATAAGAGCACTCATTAAATCCACCATATTTCCGCACACACAACACTCAGAAAGTAATAAGATCACTCTTATTATCGACTAAGTGTCTTTCACTAAGAGAGCAATCTGTTTGGACTTAACTGGTATCGGTCTGTGTATCAATCTGTTTAAGTCATCTTCCGAGCAATTTCTTATACAAAATAGCTTGAACTCTCTAATATTTTGTCAAGTAAACTGAAAAGTTTGTGTTTGGTGTTTTCCCCCCCCCCCCCCCCCATACACCAAACCTTGCTCTTTCGGGACCAACAGGGTATTTATAACATTTTTTCCTATTATTTTCTAATAGGCATCATATATATAGTGACGGGTGGAAAAACATGCTAGTGAAAAACCGCCACCAAAACTAAGGAGGTGATTGGTATGATGGAATGGAATAAGGTAGGAATGAGATGGAGTGTGGAATGGAATGAAGTACGGAATGTAATGAAATTGTTAATCCATTCCTATGCTTGGTATGTTTAAGGAATAAGAATGGAATGGAATGACAATTTATTTATTAATTTAATCCTTATAATTGATAACTACAAATAAAGTAAATAAATAAATTATATTTATATTGTAATGCGAAACCATACTTTTAATATTCCAAGTAAATTTATTATTATCATTTATGTTAAAAAAAATTGTCGGAATTCTCTATTTTTTCTTTATTTTTCAATTATTTTTATGGACCAAAATAATTCAAAAAAATATATATATATTTCAATATAGGATATAAAACGTGGGGGTGAACATTCGGATTCATGGTTCAATTTTGTCTAAAAAATCAAACCAAACCAGATTAATAAAAATGGATCGAAAAAGATAGTTCAACCAAAAAAAATTTAACTAGACCAAACTAACAAAATTTATTTTGATTTAGTTCGATTTATCCAAATATTTTATTTCGTAAGTTATTCCATTCAATTTTAAAATAATTAATTAAAAAAAATAATCATTCATTTATATCTTCAATAGTTATCATTTACTAAAAAATTAAAAATCTAAATTAAAAATTATAATCACAATACTTAAATTATTAAAATATTCTCATATATCTTCAATAGTTTCAAATGATAATAAACATTATAAATTTATTGAATTTCATAGTTTGTAAATCTAGAAAAAATTAAAATAAAAATGAAGTGAATAAATTATCACATTTAATTTATTAAATAATTTTAAAATTTAAATTATATTATAAAATATAATAAAAATAATAAAATTATATATGATAAAATAATTTTATTTGATAAAAATAAATTATATTTTAATATTAAAAAATAATTCGATTTTTGTATATTCTTTTGATTTGGTTTTATCTAAATCCTATTCAAATCTAATTAGAATTTGATTTTGAAATAAAATCCAACCAATCAAATATTTGAGTTTGATTAATTTTGCTCACACCTACTAAAACGTGTATGCTATGTTATAACTAGGGGTGTAATCGAATCGAACTGAATCGAATACTGTCAGGCTTGAGTTCGGCTCGATTAAAAATTCGAAGGCTCGAGTTCGGTTTGAGTTTTGAAAATCAAACTTGAGCTCAGTTCGATAAATAAAAAACGAGTCCGAGTTCGGTTCGTAAATTATTCGATTTAATAGTAAATTCGAACTCGAGCTCGAACTCGGATCGAGTTCGTTAAATATTCGAGTTCGAGTTCGTTAAAAAACTCGTTTATTAAATTATTTTGTTAATATTATATATTTTTATATTATTTTGATAAATTCGTGAACTAGTTCGTATATAAAGTTCGTGAAATATTTGAAGTTCGACTCGTTTTTAAAGTTCATGAACAAACTCGTTAACAAATTTCGTGAACTAATCGAAGCTCGGTTCATTAAATTATATTCGAACATGTTCGCGAACTTTTCGAACCGAATACCTTTAGGCTCGAGTTCGGCTCGAAAAATTATTCGAGCTCGGTTTGAGGCTCGAGTTCGGTTCGTTTAGTAAATGAACAAATTTGAAACGAACTTTTATCGAGCAGAGTTCCGAATAGTTCTCGAATAGTTTGGTTCACTTACACCTCTAGTTATAACAATCAAAAATAAAATCATATAGCAATAAAATCTAAATTAGAATGAAAATTTTAAATTATAAAATAACTCATTTTGCATAGCAAATAAATAATATCAAAAAATTTAAAAATATATAATTTATATCATTTAATGAATCTTTCTAATAGTATATATTTTTATTAAAAACAGTTTTTTAAATATTATAAAAAATTTAACATTTTTTTTGGTAGGGGAGAGGTGTGATGTATAGTAAAATTAACAAAATAATAAATATTTTAATTAATTTTGTCTTAATGAAAAATAGAAAAAAAAAATATTGAATAATTAATTTGGAGCCTAGGAATGGCTAATACCTTTGATTAGAGAGGAATGGGTAATACCTCTCCTAATGGAATGGTAATTCCAAACGGAATGTCGATTCCTAATCACAATACGAACCAAGCAAATGAATAGAATGGAGAAAGGAATAGTCATTCCATTCCACCCTCCATTTCATCATACCAATCACCTCCTTAAGGCTTACATGGGGATTTTGTGTTAATGATGACATATTAATTTGAAAATAAAATCAAGTGATAAATTTAAAGGGAGAAAAAGCTTTTTATATGTGTAACTTTTAAAAGCATAAGAACTAATCTTACTTGTGTACTCAGAACTAAGAAAAAACAAGTCTTGAACTATCTTATAACCATACTAAAGATTAAAAAAAACTTCATTAAGTCACCAATTAATTACTAAAAAATTAAGGTTTCTTGGTTTGAGAAGCTAGGCCTAAACTCTAGATCCACACTTCTAGATATAGGCTTCAAGATTTTATCCAACTTCTGTAACTCTATTTAAATAGAGTAGGCCAGCCAACAAAACTCTCCAACCAAGGTCCATGCAAATTTGCAATATATATATATCCCTTATTTCCCACACTAAATATCAACACGAATTTTGAAAAAACTAGTTGAATGTATCGTAAGTGTAGAAATAATCCTATAATTTATATAATTTTATATTTATAAAATTAGAATTGTATATTAACTTGATGTATTTATGGAACATGAGGGAGTATATATATCATGCATATTAATTTTAAAAAAAAACATATCTAATTTAATGTGGTGAAGTACATAAGTTCACGATATTTTGAGTACTGTAATGGGAATTGAAGCTGGTTATGCTATAAATACAATGGCACCCAAAGAAATGAAACAAGCTAGGGTTTATTTAATTCAGAAGCACACGTGTACCAAGCTACTCCACTTCTTTTTTTCACTGTAGATACAATTTTATAATTAGCTAACGATTCAATTAATACTTTGAATCACGTTGGAGGCAGCGTTTAAGCACTAATTTTTAGAGATTATATATGGAGGGACCACACACACACACATATATATATATATATATATATAAACACACACACATATTTATATAACTAATTGTTTCCATCATTATTTACTAAGCATATGTATGGTTCCTATATATTTATATATATGACCATAAACTATTTCCTTTCCCAGGGTGTTCCAGTCAGATATTTAAAGTGATTTTGGTCGAAAATTATGATACTTTTCTATTTATTTAAAGCATTTCTAACTCATAATTATTTTATGTTACTGAAATATGAAAGTATTAACATATTAAAAAGTAGACTTTGAAAGTGAAAATATAAGAGTACTATATATATTGACATCGATCAACATTAATTTGTTCCTATAGAAAAAGTATTGGTCATGTGAATATATTTTGAGAAAGTGGGGTTAGAGTAGGTTAATGTCACTAAATTAATTATTTGGAAATATTAATTTATGACATCAATCTCTACTCATGTTGGCATATGTATACTAATTAAGTTGATTGGATAGGATTTTTCCTCGGCCCTCCTCGGCATAACTTAACATTTTCACATTTGATGTGTCAATACCACGTCGAGTCATCATAATTTTTATATTTTAATTAATATTAAACTATTCCCTAAACTCTAATCGTAAAGTGAAAATTAATAAAAAAATTATTACAAATTTAATATTTATCTACGAAACCAGCAATATCGTTTTCGGACGTATTAACTCCGCCCGCTGCAGGGGCGCGTGTGTTTTCGGTTGATTGGATTAAATTGTAAAGTCTTTAGCGCAATATATCTTAATCTAGCTAATTTTCATAGATAACCCCTGAAGACAAAATAAGATGTTTAAGGATAAAGGCACATCTCTTAAAATTAAAGCCCATAAATATGAAATGTGATTTAATGTCTCATAGTGTTAGTGCAATTCTCCCATATATATAGAGCTAGATAACTAATAAATGAATATCTTCATTAGGTACACTTAGTAGATACTCCCTCCGTCCACAAATTTCTTTCCTAGTTTGACTCGGTGCGGGTTTTTATGTAATGCTTTTGATTTTAATGATGATATGTAGTGAGTGGAGTTTGGGTCCCACTTAATATAGTGTTTTAAATTGTGTTGTGTGTAGTTAGTGGATGTTGGGTCCCACTTAATGTATTATATTAAATTGAATTGTGTGTAGAGAGTGTGGTGGGTCCACTTTGCATAAATGGAAAGTTGAATTAGGAAGCTTTTTTGTGGACGGACTAAAATGGCAAATTAGGAAGAAAATTCGTGGACGGAGGGAGTATTAGCTAATAAAGGAGAATCCGATCGAACCACTTTGAGAGATGAAGGAAGACACGTAAAGATAGATGGTTATATAAAGATATTGACGAGAGTGAGAAAGGCAAGGAAAAAGAAAGTGACATTAAAAATGAGTGAGGAGCACGATAGATTGTTCCCAATTGCGAATGTGGGGAGGATCATGAAAAAGGTTCTTCCCCCAAGCGCAAAGATCTCAAAAGAAGCCAAACAAACACTGCAAGAATGTGCATCAGAATTCATATGCTTCGTCACCGGTGAGGCCTCGCAACGGTGCCACAAGGAGAACCGGAAAACAGTTAACGGAGACGACATATGCGCATCTCTCAGCTCCCTCGGATTCGATAACTACTCCGACACAATGCTAAGGTACTTGCACAAATTGAGGGAGTTTGAGAAGGAGAAGGCTAAGCAAAAACAACACTAGTAGTATATGTATATGTATATAGCACTACCTAGCTAGTACATCTTCTTCAAAGCCCTATTGAATTAGGTCATGTGCAGTAATCTGGTTCAACTTGCAAGAGAAAAGAACAGCATTGCCAACGCATGTATTTTGGGGAAAACCAGGTAACTCTTCTGTATCTCATCTAGGGTTGACATTTCATTTGTTTTTGCAACTATAAACCACTCGTTGGGATTAAATTAAAACAATGCAAACTGGTTTACATATGCTTGTAATGTGGACTTGTTATGACTCCCTTTAATTGGAGAATTATTCCATCTTTTTATTTTGAAGGTAAAACAATCATTCTTGCTTGATGTTAACAATTAATTGGCGTAGGTTTATTAATTTTCTCCCGTTCCTGAATGAGAGTTCAATTCATCCAAATACATTATATAAGGACTTGGATCATATACTTTATTAGAACCTTATACTTATTGTTAATTGTATTATCTCTGTATATGATCAAGTCCATTTTTCAGCTCAATCTTTTATTAATGCGATCATCATCTACTTGTTGTAATTGTACAGTTTTATTAATTAATTAATCTCATTTTGTTTAATTATATAATCTCAAATATTCATTACACAGTTTATACTCAAACTAGCCCAATCTTTATAGAAAAAACTACTCTACTAAATGCTTCAATTCTTTTTACTACGTGTATATTTAATGCATGTGATCTCTCCAATTTAGAAATCAATTTTGACCATATACACCAACAAATCTATGGGTATTTTTCCAAGAAAATAAAAAATTTCTTAAAAAAGATGCAAGTCCTTTACTTTTACGGCTAAAACATAGAATGACAACATGTTATTTAAGGGACACAAAATGAAAATGTTTAACTTGTATTCAAAATTCTACATTTTCGAATTTTAGTTTATTATAAAGAATATCTTATTATGTTGATTAAAAATTTGGGTTAATAATGAGGATCAATTAAACAGGAAAACCAGTTTACTCCTATTAAGATACATGTACTATAAGACCCCATTTTTGTGCATTAATTATCGAAATATGATTGGAGTATAAGCATTTACATTTAGATCAAGGCCTTATCCCTTTCATCAAGGAAAACAGATTAATGTATATAGAGAATAGGACTAGCTAAAAGGAAGTTAAAGATCTAAGGAAACCTAATGTCATGTCCATTTATCTAGAGCTTTTTGAATTAAAAATAATTTTATATTTGATGATATCCTTGTTTATATATCTTAGTCCCAAAATTATTTTAGCAATCTAATATGCTAGCTAGTCATGTATATGATCCGGTACAGGAGCATTCGCCAATATTAAGAACTTGGGTTTTTTAAACAAACAAGATACTATGTTCTTCGTTTATATGATGAATTGATAAAACTAAATTAACATAATCTAATGTTTATTATATAAATAGATGATGGATTGCTAAGCTCATTTAAATTTTATCTTTTAAATATTCAATCTTTTATTTTATCGATCTAGCTTATTGTACTAAAAGTAAACCGACCCTTAGTAAACACATATATATACTATATATACAACCACACAATATACCACAATAAATATTAATATGTTTTGTAACTAATTAATTATATTCAATAAAATGAAACATTGAACCTACGAAATTACAAATAATAAAATATGAAAAATGAAATCGTTAGAGCATTGTGTCGTGACGCATACATTGCCCTAGAAGCAATTCTCGATTAATTCATGGTGCATGATTCCAATATGAAGATTACTGTCGAAGGTTATAAATACAGACCCGACGTTCGTGGCGCTCTCGTAAATTCGAGATTAAAGATAAATTTAAGATATGGGAGAGGAAGAATAAAAGTAAAAGAATTGCAGTGTATTTTAGGGCTGTAGAACTAAATAGCCAATTTAGGTGAAAAATAAGGTATGAAAACTAAATTAGATAGTGAAAAAGAGATGAGTGTACCAAACCAAAATTAACCAAAAATAACTATATATTTAAATGACAAAATAGATTTTTTTTTTTGTTCAAAAATATTTAGGCTTAGGGGTCCAGCTGGGTCTCCTCTATCTTTCATATATAATTGTAGTGAAGTTTTAAGCTAATGATCTGAAATAAATGAAGCTGGTGGAAGGAAAAATAGGGTTTGTCTCTTGAAGGTAGTGTAAAAGATGAACAAGGACGACAAGGCGTGTTACTCTTTTTGCGAGTTTTAGAGATGCAGTACTGCTGCCATTGCCAATTCGAACATATCCCAATGAAGAAAGTTTAATTAGGGTTTTCAAGTAACAAATCTAGGGTTCCACCATCACTTTAATTTGGGACCACTTCTCCAATATCAGTACTCTACCCTTTTGCATGCAATATGTGTATATTTATATGTGCGCACTAGTAATATTATTATATCGGTATGTCAGCAAATTGTACGATATAGGGGATGTTTGGTTTGATTGATTAGTTTTAATTATGTGTGATTGATAAAATAGTCAAGTATAATCAAGTGTTTGGTTTGTTTGATTTGGCTCGGGATAGATTATTCGGCCCACATATAATCAATGAATTCCTTTATTATTAATTAAGTCAATCTTGACTTGATTAGGCTTAATTATTAATCAAGTATCATTCCAAAATGCAAATTTACTAAATTATCATAATCAATATTATTATTTACAAAAATACAAGTAAACACACATCCCCACATATCTCTAGAAAGGACGATTTATGTATTATTATATATTTTAGTCATAATCAAATAATTTATCAAACATTCTAATCAATCAAACTAAACACATGATTATATATTCCAAATAATTCAATCATCTCTTATCCTATCAATCTAATATATCTCATCCACTAAACCAAATGTCCCCCGTAGTATATAATTATTATTCATATACATTATATTATCGATCAATAATGTTGATATGTAAGTTCGTATGAGTGTTTTTTTTTCAGGACTTCCTCTTTTTTTATTTTTCACAAACACAAATAGCTTTGAAATCAAGTTGTTTAAATTTCAATAGGTAACTAACATATTAGAAGTTTAAAAATGAAATTACAATATCCCGATAAGTTTTTTTTTGCACTTCTCTTATATTTGGTATCTAAAACACGATATTCATTTCATGATAATTGCTCTATAATTAAAATAATTATAGAGTAATTATCATGAGATTAGATTACTATTATATTTTATATGCCTGGTTAATTGTATATATACACCCAGTTGGGTTTAGCAGAATGAATAATAAATTAGATAATACGGAATAAGTTAAATTTTAAGTGAAGAAAGGTTATTTGGTTAGATTGACAATTTTTATAAAACTGATAATATGTTCGGTTTACAGTATTATATGGACCTATATTTACGAAAATGCTCACTCGCTTACTGTGGACAGAGTTAACACGTTCAAGAACTTGACATTTCTCGTAGATAAATATTAAGATTTTAATAAGAAATTAATTAATTATCACTTTTCGACTAGAGTTTATTGATTAGTGTATAATTTAGTATTATTCAATAAAAAATTATAATGATTCGTGTGTTTATATTACACATCAATCGTAAACACGTTAAGTTGTGTCCACCACACGAAATGTCAAATTTTGAGATGGAACAAAAATGTTCCAGCTTTTGAAAAGTTGGGTAGTGATAAATTGACATAATGTCTTAAGATATAATATGAATATTTACTAATTTAACCTTTTTATAATTTATGATAAGAAATCATGATGATACTTTTATATTATAAATATGATTTATTAATTAATGTAATAAATTAATCTCTTATTTATCATAAATATTGTTAAAATAAAATAATTTATAATTTAATGTATTTACACATGCATTACTTAAATTATCTATTTTTCAAAATTAATGTGATTTTTTTTTCCACCAAAATATTACTCATTGATTTGTAATAAAAAAAATTAATATATTATTTTAGTTATAAATAATTTATGTTTCAATAAACTCATAGTTTTATATTCATTTTAAGTGTTATAAAAATGAAATATATATTTCTCTTCATATATAGAAATCATTTAATTTATTTTGTGAGATATAAATTAAAGTACTTTTGAAATAATTTTATCATATTTTAAAATTTTGGCAACTCATGATGTTGTACAAAACTATTCTAAATAATTAATTTTAATTCAAAAGTGTCAATATATTCTTATTTAATAATTGTCTATATCTACTAAATAAAAAAATATATATGTTAAAAATCTATTATGTTTTATACAATTTGAGATTAAAAACATAGATTAATCTTATAATACAATTTGAGATTAAAAACATAAATTGATCTTATATGTGCAGTGATAAATTGACATAATATCTTAAGACATGATGTTTAAATTTATTAATTTAACATATTATCAATTCATTTATTTTAAGAATATGAATTATTAATTAATCAGGGTAATGAAATAATTTATCATTTATTATAAATCTTATGAAAAATAAAATTTCTTATGGAAGACTATTCGCAATTCCTTATGGAAGAATATTTTTTGTAGGTTTGGTATTCCTAGAATACTAATATCGGACAATGGAACGCAATTCACGGGTTCCAAGATACGAAGTTGGTGTGAAGATATGAAAATTGAGTAGAGGTTCGTATCAGTGGCACACCCACAGGCTAATGGTCAGGTGGAAGTAACTAACAGAACTTTACTGGAAGGGATCAAAACAAGATTGGAAGGACTAAGGGGAAAGTGGATGGAAGAGTTAGATTCAGTTCTGTGGTCCTATAGAACTAGTCCAAAAACCTCTACAGGAGAGGCGCCTTTCAATTTGGTCTATGGTTCGGCAGCAGTTGTGCCGGCAGAGATTGGAATGGAGTCTCCTCGGATTTTGAACTATCAAGAACTTGAAAACAAAGGACAATTAAGGGAGAATTTGGATTTGATTGAGGAAAGGAGAACTAGAGCTCGTTTGAAAACTGAGCTCTATAAAAGACAGATTCAAGGAGTATACAACAAAAAGGTGTAGAAGCGAGGGTTTGGGAAAGGAGACTTAGTCCTTTGCAGAGCTGATGCATTGAGGCCTACGGGAAAGTTGGAACCTAACTGAGAAGGTCCTTATATTGTGAAAGAAGTCCTGTGTGGAGGAGCATATCACTTGATGGATTACGAAGGAAAGGAGTTACCCAGACCATGGAATATTACTACTTTAAAAAAATTTTATGTGTAAGGAATTCTTTAAGTACCCACTTTAGCTAAAGATCTCCGTTGATGACATGAAGTACTTATGATACATTTTTAAATGAGATGTTTTAGAAAGTCGCAGTATTTTGAAATGCAATCTAGTTGATACATAAACACAAGGAAAACAAGCAAATAACAGATAAAGAGGCTAAAAATCCATACACACACATAATATTCATAAAAAAAAAGAGAAAGAGGAAATTAAAAACATGTTTTAGAGTACGATAAGTTGTACGATTGTTTGAAGTTTGGTTAACCAGTGTTACAGAGGCTGTCTTGACGCAAGGAGGTTAGGTCTGTGATCTACGTCTCTTCCATTATCTCTTCTAAATCTACCATCTCTCAACCTTCCTCCCATGTATGAAGTGGCGCTGTGGGGGAAATCCTTACCCCTTCTCTCTTTTAGATTTCAACTATTTCCCTCACTCATCCTAAGCGGCGCATTTAAAATCCGAAGCGGCGATGAAATCTTCGCTTAGTTCTCTGAAATATCACCTTGGATTCTCTTAAACCCAAGAGATCGGGACATTTACCTATATTATTTCACCATTTTAGACTTTTTCTTTTCCTGCAATCTGTTCAAATTTTGTAATTTGAAATGAGGTTTGCAGAGATAGATTTTGCACACTGTATGAGAGCCAACATTGTGATGTTGCTGGAATTGAAATTCATTGTTTTTTATTACTGTAGTGTTCTTTTGATTAGAGCAAACATTGAATTGAAATGAAAAATTTATAGGAATTTTTTTAATTATCTCAATAATTACTAATCATAATTTATGAATTAATTATTAAATTATATAATTTTATAAAGTAAATTTTATTAAATATATTAATTTTAAAGAATTTAAATAACATTAAAAATAGTTCAGTAAGAATATTGTCCTCATTATAATTGCAATACTTTTAAAGTACTAAATAATATTGTCTTAATATACGTGCAAAATAGAATCAAGATATATTTAGTAGGATGGAGAGAGTAATAGATAATACTCCTTTAAAAAAGACATTTTGGCTGTTTCACAAAGAATGGTCAAGGCTGCATGGAGTCTTTCCACATCCTATTAAATGGAGTCTTTCAACATCCCATTAAAAGGGGATTTTGGTTGTATCAACCTCCCTTGCACCTAAGATGGTCAAAGGAGTTTCTTTTCTTGCTTTATTTAATCATCGGCTTGTCTCAACTCGATTTTTCAATTTTATAATCATGTTTTTGAATGATCAAGTCGTGATTCTTATTAACTGATTACAAATCCATTTATTTTTAAACCGATCCATTTATTATCTATTATTTGATTGACCAATCCTTTATATTAGGTTGGGTGAAGGGTCAAATGGTTTGGCACGTCTTGAAATTTTTTTGAATCAGAGTTCTAGATATTTTTTCATCCTTCAACATAATAATATCTCGGAAATTGCAGCGATAACTTGGTATATCTACTACACGCTCATTCACTAAAATATGTCTATGATCTACTAATTGGCGAGATGCGGGAATAGTCGAAGTCATACCCGAGAGAAAAAGGATTGTATCCAAACGCATTTCAAGTAAATGTTGTAAAACATGACCTGTTGACCCCTTGGATTTTCCAACGATATGAACATATGTAAGTAATTGTCGTAATGTAAGACTATAATAAAAACACATTTTTTGTTTTTTTTTTTCTAAGCGAATACGATATTCAGATTATTTTATAGTTATCTAAAATCACTCCCAACTTTATATAGATTTATTTATAGTTATCTATATTTTTTCCCGAAACATGATTTGTTTTCTAAGATCACTTTATTTTTATACATCGATTTAATATCTTTCTATACTCGTGTTATTAATTAAGGTACATTATTTCACTATTTTCATGTCTCGTTATGTATATACATGTTAATTATACTTAATTTGCATTTGATCAATATATGCTCGCATGCGCACGTGCACCACACACGTAGAGTTGGTAGAGAAAATGGTCTTCAATTGCACAAATGCTACCAGGAAGCAATGTAGGGAGAGATGCCACAACAGGTTATATCTTCACATTATTTTATTCCTTTCAAGTCATTCTTATTTAAATGATTACTATATTATTTTATTTAAATGATTACTATATTATTGTTTGATTATAAATGTTGGTAGATTTGTAGATTTTCGATGCGGATTTTAATAAAAATTTAAAACAAATATTTTAAAATTATATTTGGACAAAGTATGTATCTCACTTTTAAAATTATATATAAGAATTCCTATATATATATATATAAGAATTCTCTATAGTCCAAAATAAACCCTCCATCATATTCAACTAAACTTAATAATTTTAAAAATAAGATACATACTTTGTCCTAGTATATATATATACATATATATATATATATATATATATATTTATGTCTCGCGAAAATACCATCAAAAATCATTGGAATGCAACCAAGAGGAGGCAACTCTCGTCTCTCAGAAACAAAAATACGACTGATTCCAATTATACACTTACTCCCTTGCAGAGCTACATCCGCACACTCATGATATCCCCCTCATTTTATAATACACATATATATATATTTATATATAGTTTTCTAATATATGTTTTATTTATTTATTTTATAATTTTCTTTCTTGAATGATCAAGTTGTGAATTTTATAGATTGGTTTATCCATCGATTAAGTTATAATTGTCTATATTTTAAATTGTTGATTAATGACCAAGCTAAGTATGTTATGCTTGATTTCTAGCTCAATATATGTTATGTGCATTTATGTGCATGATTAATATATGTTATGTGCATTTTATGTTGTGCATCCAATTATTAATAATAGATAATACTTTATCCGTTTTATTAATTTAAACACACTTTGATCAAAACCGTGAAAGTTTCATAATTAAAGAGTGTGTAGATTAATAATAGATAATACTCCTTTAAAAGAGGAATTTTGGTTGTATCACCTAAGATGGGCAAGGCTGTCTGGAGTCATTCAACATCCTATTAAATGGAATCTTTCCACACCCCATTACAAGATGATTTCAAAATATATTTTATTAGTGCATGCAAGACATATGCAGGTTACTACATAATATCACCTCTATTATTCCAAGAAAATGCACGAAAGTATTATAGTTTGTATATATCATCCAATTATTATTTTTATATCCAGTTATTCATTTACTCTATGTACAAATCAAAATATAGACCTAAAAGACAACACTAGTAGAAAAAAGCACATACACTACGGTTTTAAACCGTAGTGTATGACCCTTTTGACCGTAGTCTATACTACCGTAGTGTATACTTGTTAGTATACACTACGGTTTCAAAACCGTAGTCTATGTGGATAATAGACTACGGTTCAAAACCGTAGTCTATGAAGAAAAAACTGTAGTGTATTCATGTCAATTACTACAGTTCAACATTCAACTGTAGTGTATGTACCAGTATACACTACGGTTTTTCATTTAACCGTAGTATATGTTTATGTTAATTGAAAAAACCGTAGTAATTGAGTTGCAATAGACTACGGTTTTCAA
The DNA here is from genome assembly GCA_026898415.1 of Leonotis leonurus. NCBI lineage: Eukaryota > Viridiplantae > Streptophyta > Magnoliopsida > Lamiales > Lamiaceae > Leonotis > Leonotis leonurus. The sequence continues at coordinate 4,584,795 of JAPKLX010000013.1, forward strand.
GAAAACCGTAGTGTTTGATATAATATAGACTACAGTTTTCTCAAAAACCGTAGTGTAAAGATTATTATAGACTACGGTTTTTAACAAAACTGTAGTCTATGATTCAATATAGACTACAGTTTTTTTAAAAACCGTAGTGTAAAGGTTATTATAGACTACGGTTTTTAACAAAACTGTAGTCTATGATTTAGTATAGACTACGGATTTGATCAAAACTGTAGTGTAAATGTTATTATAGACTAAGGTTTTTAACAAAACTGTAGTCTATGATTTAGTATAGACTACGGATTTGATCAAAACTGTAGTGTAAATGTTATTATAGACTACGGTTTTGAACAAAACTGTAGTGTAAATGTTATTATAGACTACGGTTTTGAACAAAACTGTAGTGTAAATGTTATTATAGACTACTGTTTTTGAGTAAACCGTAGTGTAAAATTTATTATATACTACGGTTTTTGAGAAAACCGTAGTGTAAAATTTATTATAGACTACGATTTTTGAGAAAACTGTAGTGTATGATTGAGCAATAGACTACAGTTTTATCAAAAACCGTAGTGTATGCTTCAATATGAATTAGCTACACTACAGTTTTGTATACCACACCTGTTTATATATATATATATATATACACATACATACACACCTGAAGTTGTCATCACAAAATTACGGGATTTCATTAAATTAAAATACATCGATAATTACATTACAAAATGTTGTCATCCCAACAATTTGTTTAAATCCATTTTCTTTACAAAGTTAGCAATGTACATGCATGCTAAATATCCAAAAAACGAAACTGAAGTTCGTTAACTACGCAAAATCTAACTGCATCCATCCACCTTTTGACCTGAACCTGAAAAGATAAACACACATATATATATGTATATGAATAAGACAATTTAAAATTCAACATATTACAAAACTTTCTACTTCAGCAGAAAATCATGTTCAACGTACACTCGTATTACCTGCTGCTTGAAGGAAGGTATCTTAGAGCAGGAGTTGTGAAGAATGGTAATGATCTCTGCTTGGGTTTTATTCAGTGTAAGGTAATCGAGAGCATCAGAGGCAAACTCTTCACACAATGAACATAAATTTTATTGGCAGGAAGTCCAACTCACATTCTGTCTCAAGATGAACTCGTGCTACCTAATAAGTCAAATGTTACGACATCCAAGCAACTTTTAGAAGGAAAACAAAAACCATATAAAACAGCCTGGGTGTTTGGAAGATAAACCGCACGTCTTTACCAATTGAAGACACCATTCTTTAGTAAAACAGCAGAAAAATTCCAGAGCATAAAAAGATTGCTTACTCTGTAAACTCCAAAAATCCTTTCCAATCTCACAGCTTGCTGCATTCAAATGCGAAGGACACAATAAGCAAGGTGAAAGTCCTGGTAGAAGATCAGGTGGAGTAGAAAAAATGATAAACTCCCTCTGTCAAACTATTACTGTGAATTGGAGTAGAAAAAACTGATAAACTCTCTCTGTCAAACCGTAACCATCAATTGGAGTAGAAAACTTATAAACTCCCTCTGTCAAACTGTAACTCAAGCATTTGTTACATATTTCCCTAAGCAAGCAACAGTCGAAAACAGATTATTTTTACACCCAAAATTTCCTTGCTTAATTGAAACTGAAACTTCACAAAGTCAGGTAATAAGCAATTTACTGAACCTGCCATATCTTGGTATTTAAGTCACAACTGTCATCACGAGGATCAGATTCATGCACCATTTTCAGAGTTGTGACCATATAAAATCCCGTGGACATAACATGTGAGACGAACAAAGGAAGGTCTACCTTTGAAATCAAAACCACATATTGGCAGAGTTTCACAACCAGGTATCGTACTAGTTAGAGAAATAAGTTTGGGACAAAAGGAGTATACATCTAAGATGCTAGACTGTATAGTAAGTAGGTAAATCCCAAAGTTCCAATACAATACCTTAAGGTAAAGAAATTGTGCTACACCACAAGTCAGAAATTAACATGTACACCATACAACTAAAGTACACCAAGAAATGGAAATGAAGAAGAATTAAAAAGTATTGTGAAAAAACAAATTTGGAGAACATTTTGAAACATACTTGAACTTTGCCGTTGCTAGTTCCAACAGCAAGATGTGTGTTGCGTTGAGCCCATCCGACAGAACAAACACTATCATCAGATCCTAAATCACACAACTTCACTACCTGCATACACGTGCAAATAAATAAATAAACTCATCATTCATGAAGGCAATCCCAACAATGATATAAAGAGCAAATTCTTTACCTTGCTGCTAGAAGCATGCCACAAGTAAACACAATTTCCCAATCCCACGGCCAGCACATTATGAGAAGACCAATCGACAAGGTTAAGATAAAAATCATCTTGCAAAGCAGGTGCATCCAGAAACTATATAATATGACAATAAATCAAGCAATTCAAATTGCAAGCACACTAACAAAACAAGAATAATCAAATTCACCATTGCAGTTGTCTAGAAAACACCGAGGTTAAAAATATACTCAACCATAACTCAAGTCCCAATTCAACACAACCACACACACCTTAAGAGTGTAGAAACCAAATGCACTACATTTTTAAAGGCAAAGTGTTCATGAAAGCACCAAGCAAACCAAAGTGATAAGAAAACCATATTAGGTAAGAAAGTTAAAAAAAAAAACAAATATAGGTGTAAATTTAAGCCAAAAACATATAAATCGAGACCTCCAAAATGAAGAATTGCAGCTATTTCAACTAATCAATCAGAAAACGTTGAAGGGGAAAACATCTAAAAGGGAAAGAAATGACCTTCACCATTATCATTGTCTAGAAAACTCAGAGGTAACAAATCTACTCAACCATAACCAAAACTACAGTTCAACACAGAGGACCAATCACACACATCTCAAGAGCATAGAAAACCAAATGCAACGTAAATTGTTCATGAATCACAAACTATGGAACCATAAGAACACCATCTTACCAAAAAATAAAAAAGTAAAAAATTGCATAAAAGCCAAAACTTACTAACCAGAACTCCAAAAATTGCTTTTTTTTTCCACTTTCTCCTTACAACATATTGGTTCACTGTAATCTTGATTGTAGAAAGAGTATAATAACAGCTATAATTAGTCAAATAGAAGAGGAAATATGTGGTATAAAAAGCAGAAGATAAAGAAAACGAAAGATTAGAAATAAATCACATTGGTAATTGCAATAAAAAAATTATAAGTGAGAAATAAAAATTGTCACTTACGATTCATTGGGAAACTTTGCAAGAACACCATCAGATGGTATTGATCCCACCAGAAAATTTGTATATGCGTTGCTTCAAACATCATAAAATATATTGAGTTAGAAGAAAAAAGATTATACAATAATATTGTAACTTCGCAAGGTAACATGTTACTCACAAGCTCGAGAGCTGGCTTAACTTCCCAAGTGAAGCCGGAATGCTTCCACTGAGAGAGTTGCTTGAAAGATCTCTGAAAGATATAAATTAAAAATTAACAAATAAACATGAAAATGGTTTAAGGGATGAAATTCTAGCTCGGAGAGAAATTCAAAAATTTCTTAACATAATAAATTTATTGGTTGTACTCTGTAAATTTGACAGATATAGTTAATGAACACAAAAACCCTCTTGCTAGACAGCTAGAGGAAGAGAGAGTCATAAGTGTAAACTAATGACACTACGAGAGAAACTGAAAGCAAATCTACAGGCTGAAGACTACAGCAAGGAAATGAAGCTCTTAGAGTAGAGGAAGTGTGTATAATATCACATTAATTCTCAATTTTCATTATCAGCGAAAGGCCAGGCTGAGAAGACTAATGATAACACTGGTTTAATACTTGGAGATAATATTATTAGCCACTCACTTGGAATGGTTCTTCATAAGCTTTTTGTGTTCACGGAAAAACAACATTAACAATCAACCAATCAAGAATCTCATTTAAACTGGAACTCAAATCATAGAGATAAACTACATAGTAGACGGCATGTCATAAACTATTGGAACTTCAAATCATATTGCCTACTTTATTGAGTCAGCAAATAGATATATGAGCAAAAGCTAGAGTTATAGCTAAGATAGGAAAGTCAAGACTGTAGCTTGACTTAAAGTCTTAAAGATCAGCCAAAGGTAGTAAGGTAAAGGTTGGTTATCAAACTGCATAATTACAGTAAGCAGAAGCTAATGCCTTCCAGTTATATGGGAAAACTTAGTCATCTATACATGCTTCCTTGATTCAATTGCAAAAGCAAATATAGATCAGATAAATCACCTGCAATCTAATTGGCTTCACACTAAGCATCACAAGCCTTTCAAACAGAGATTGGGCCAGACCAGCCCGTGCAGCTTTCTTGCACATAATAACTGGACCAAGCTGACAGTGATCTCCCACTAGAACAACCTGCAACAATCTTGTTACTAAAAGAAAGCAATTAACCGTGTAACAATACTAAATAGTAAAGCACTAGCACTAGCTCCAATCTTGTTACTAAAAGAAAGCAATTAACCGTGCAACCACATGTAACATCAGTCATATATACCTAAAACTAACTTTATTAATGGTCTTTCCTTTTGTCTCATAACCATTAATTAACCAAATCATATTCATCTCAGATCCTCAATCAGCGTAGAACATAGAATTGCTATGTAAAGAAGTCACCTTGACAAATATTTCAATAAATCACAAAGCAAAGCGTTTTCATTTCGTAAGTTTAAGAATAGCAGAAATTAACATATACTCCTTAATTATATAGATTCTTAATGGAATAATAACACATCCTTAATTAAACTAACTAGTTCGATCCAACCTAGCTCAATTAGAGCTATAAACCCTAGTCTCTCTCGATTAATCGCGGAAATTTTGCTATAGTCTAAATTAGGTAATCATAGTAAAGGAAGACAACACAGCTGGCTCTTGATTATGCAGCTCAAAAGAAAAAAGCAAAAAACAAACCTATAACAATGGCGTCAAAACAAGCGGAGGAGCTGCTGAATCACGTGGTGGTGGGGGCATTTGACCGGGCGGCGTACGAGCGGTGCACGGCGGAAGGGCTGCACTGCTACGCCGTGAAGACGGAGGGCGTGTATTTCTCCAGCAAAGCAGCGTTCATGAGCGAGAACCATAACCGCTGGTCGTCGGAGTATCCTCCGCTGCAGCCTCCGCTTCCAGCAAAAGACTCACCACTTTCTGCACTGGCTCCTTACCCAGTATCGACGATTTTACTGTCACATAAAAAGTACCACTTCCATTAAATCTCAGCAACTGCATAACAAAATTCACCACAAGAATAGCTCAATTACACGAGACATTATGCAACTCGTCGAGCAGGAGATCGAGAGCATCTTCCTCTCTGCCGCCAAGAAATAGCTCGAGCAAGAGAGAAAGAGTGCAGAGGGGAGGAGATTTCGATCGGGAGTTTAGAGAGGTTAGGGTTTAGGGCCAAGGTCGAGAGAGGTGAGGAGAAGGCCAAGGTCGAGAGAGGGCTTGAGAGAATTGGGCTATTTTAATTTTGGACATACACTACGGTTAATAAAAACCGTAGTCTATGTTAAAAAAGAACGCACATACACTACGGTTTTTTAGAACCGTAGTCTATGTGTTAAAAATATAACGCACATACACTACGGTTTTTTAGAACCGTAGTCTATGTATTAAAAAATCACGCACATACACTACGGTTTTTAAAAAACCGTAGTCTATGTATTAA